>JAKTTT010000006.1:0-496144 GCA_030581615.1 Alloascoidea africana
TGTCCATTTTGATTTTGTATCCCTCGTCGGCCAATTTTGGAAGAGATATTATGTTCCGCGGAGAATCCTTCAGAAATTTGACTTCCTTTAACTTCAATAAATCAAACGAAATGTCTCCTTTAACTTTCGACACCTTCCAGCCATGTACTCCTTTGATTATAGTATTACCGGCAACAGGGTTGACTAGCATGGAGTCATCATTAGTGACGTGGATGGTTGCACCTGAGTCCATGACAAAACCATCATCGTATTTATCAACCAGATACACATCGTCTACGGGAGACGGGGAAGCAATTGTGAGACCAGTAACAGGAGTCGATTCGGCAAGATGGACTACTTCACATCCCTCCTCAGCATACAAGATTTGTTCAGGGGGGCTGGAATCTTCCTTAGAAATAATAACTTCAGAGTTCATGGGCACCTCGATAAGTTGAACGTGTTCAGGCTTGAATTTCCTATTTCTTTGGGGCTTGGGGCAGTCTCGTGAAAAATGTCCGAAGTTTCTGCAATTGTAACAACGGATTTTAGCCATTACGACGTATGATTCTTCTTCAGACACTGCAGAATTATCAGGTGGGGTCGACGATGAAGTAGAGTCCAATATCCCTTCGGATCTTAATTCTTTGATTAACGTGATCACTTTTCTGAATTCCAGGCTGCTTAAGTCATTCAATTCTCCCTGTGCTCTCCCATATATGTTGTTATTTCGAAGAAACTTGGACAGGTCGGGTTTCGAAAGGGCAAACATGGCAATAAGTGGACGAAGAGGTTTGATTTCAGGAAAGTAGGCGGTGGTGATTGTTACTTGGTCCTTAAATTTCTTTGAATCACCAGAGAAAAAAGACAAATTTGAAACACCAGTAAAGAATTCCTTGAGAATAAGAATTTTTTGATAATTTGTAATAACTGAAAACTCTTTCTTCATGGCAAAGTAGAGCTGGCATCCATTCAGCTCCTTGTCAAAATCTTGAAGCACAGAGCTAGAAAATCTGGACCTGACCAAGGATTCCAGGACCGAGCAAAATTTAAATGGGTAGTTTTCAACATCGTCAGCAGTGACAAATTTTTCAAGGTCAAAGTCAGCAGTAGAGACCGAGTTGATTAGCTTTTTATCCAACCAAGATTTGAATAAGGGCCAGTAGTAACCTTCAGTGTACTTCTCCTCCTTGGATGCTTTGATTGACTCCATAACAGAGTGGAAAACGTCAAAGGTGATGTCTGAGAGAAGAGATCAAGAAAAGAAGATAAATTTGTGTTTGTAAATATAGATAAAGTAGAGATGAAAAGTGATAAGTGGGATGAATATCGAACACAAGAAGTAGGAATTGACCTCCTTATATATTCTAGCTATTGGCGATTTTTATATTGTACAAATTATATTATTATCAATCATGATGTCGTGACTCTTATTCAGGGCTTTTACCCTTAAACTGGCCCAAATATCTTTTGCCAGTCTTATATAGTTCTTTCTTAGAATATATAAAAGATCTAAACTCAGAAGTATACTTACAATAAAGATTACGGCTTTCTTATTTAACAAGCTCAGCTAAGTCCTCCCGAAGATCGGCTTAGCAACAGTATATAAAGACATCCATATCCCCAGACTTAGATAAGTAGTCCAATAAGGATTTCTATACTTTGGTCGTGATATCAGCACCTCGCCAATATCGCCACATAGGCTTTCATATAAAAATTGCAACATGAGTTTCGTTTTACTTGAAAGGGTCCTCATAAGGCAAATTCCCACATTATTGAAGAATGAAGCCATAAATGGTCTTCAAAAATGGCAAACCTCAGTAGAACTACGCTCTAAATTAGCTGTAGCACAGTAGAGTATGTCTAAAACTAGGCGGAAATTAGTTTTGGAAATTTAGAACTCGAAGCGGGGGAGATCAGGAAGGGTGTTCTCAAGCCAACTATAACTTGCAATGAGATTTATCACTTCTCAAAAGGTAGAAAACGCTAAAAAAATCTAATATTTTTTGATCAATATGATTATTAAACATGTCTCTATTAAGTAGTCAGAAGAGAGTTTAAGCGCCGTGGTTTTTTGGTTTTTGCGGAGCTACAAAATCTGCATTGACTCGGCGCCATCGCAAGGCAAGATTGGCCTTTGCACAATCTTACCAAAACTAGATTCTCGACAGCTGAATACAAGTCATTTAAGCAGAAAAGATCAATATATATAGGCTGGCACTGGAAAGGGCTAGTGCTTCTCGAAAAGGTCTGGAGAACAACTCAGTGAAAACAGGTCCAAGTCACGGCAAAATATGGCTGCTTTTTGTGATGGCATAATCTTTAACGCTCCTAGACCATGCTGGACTTTATTACCAGACAGAGGCAGCAGGACATCGGATGTTTTTGTCAAAAGTTTGGAACAAAAGCTTTTCGGTCCATTGTTGAAAAAACGAAAACAAATAGGAAATGTATTCTATCAGCAAGATAATAGCCTAAGGCACATAACCACCAAGACTAAGAAATGGCTTGAAACGTAACATATCGAGGCTTCAGCGTGACTACTCAATTCACAGACCTAAATCCAATTGAGAGTCTTTGGCAACATTTAAAAATGGAGCTCAGTGAATATTCAAAACCTGTAGGTAGTATCACCAGAAGAATTGAATATGTTTTGACAAACATTTCAGTCTCTACTTGTCAACATGTGATAATAACTATGCCAAAAAGTATTGGAGCTGTTCTATAAGCGAAGGGGCAATGCAACGTACTAAAAACAATTATAAATAGCCTTTCATACTATGCATTTTAACCCACCATATAACTAAGTCCAAGTTTATACAATGTATATTATCCTCTTAGTTTGCACACAAAACTTTGTTTTTAATGGTTTGAACTAGGTTCTAAACTACACTCACCAAACTTTTTAACCTAGCAAAAGTAAATGTGTATAAAACTGGAGTGGTGGTGGTTGTTCAAAAATCAAAAAAATGGTCATGTGCTCCGTTTTGTTAGAGACTGTATGTACTAAAAATTATTGAGTTATCTAAAAAGTATAGTTGTTTAACGGGGTGTTGGTGATGTAGCGTCCTGTCAATAATCGTGTCGAAGATAGCCACCCGATACTTATTCATTTTTAAAATCCCAAATGTTCCCCCAAGTAATCGTCATATTACTGCTAGTTGCTAATCTTCTATCTACTCAGGTGATATTAAGAATCATCTGGATATCCAAACCCTCACCCACCAGGCGAAATGACAATTCGCAAAGCATTGTAATCTCTACGAAGACACGGATCTGGAAACGTTAACCTTTTCTATAATGAAAAATACCTCAATTTTACAAAAAATGGAACTATTATTAATAAATACAGCATTTAGAGTACACCAGCATCATAGCACGCGATTGAATTACCCAGTTTGAGACGCTTCATACGCTGGAGATGGATTAGTATAAGAATCGACAAAAAGTTTAGATTGATGACGCTCCATATACTTCAAGAAATCTTCCAAATGCTCCTTAAGAACGCCAACGCTCTGCTGGTCCATTTTAGTTTGGGCAACTAGGCCCGGTAGAGACACTAGCAAACAACTGCAGTTAGAAAAGCTATCTCGAGGAATGAAAAAGCCTAGGACATACCAAACAATCGCAATAGATGCTCAGCGCCATATATCTCGCTTAGAGCTTTTCCTGGATTCTGTTTCTTGAGTTGAATAAACTGCTGGCGCTCGAATCGATATAAGAGAATTGAGCCCAATGACCTGTCAAAGTACAGCTTCAAGCCAGAAAGCACCTCATCCAAAACTTCTGCCTCTGCGCTACCAGGCTTCTTGGGGGGAATTCCGTCTCGTATCTGTTGAAGCACATCATTAACATTGGGGACTCGTGGTAGAGCGACAAGCTAGTTTCGGTGAGTACTACTGAACAAAATGATAACCAAGCGTGTAAACATCGCACTTACCAGGTGATCCTTCGTGACGCATTCCCAATCATCCACAAGTCGCGCTTTCAAGGCCTCGGGTATGGAGAGACTAATTTCAGGTTTCCTTAGATTTTCTTCCTCCTAATAGTTCCAGAACGCGAAATTAGTAACTGTCAAAACAACTCCTCCAACAACATCAACAAAAAAAACATACCTTCTCTAGGCTATTATGGAGCCCTTTACGTTTTTTATTCAGATGTTTATCCCCCCTTCCATCTTCGCTAGGCGTTTCGCTCGATGCTTTCTTACGGTTCGATCCAGATGCGCCCGCTGCGACTGCCGCCAACTTTAGCTCTTTTTGAAGTTGAATATTCTCCTCGCTCCATTCCAAAACACGATCAAGAGGGACCCATTCGTCCCAAGTTGCTTTCCAACCCTTGTAATGGATGAAATACGCCAATTGAAGCTTCAGTTCCTCTGGCAATCCTGCGTGTTCCACGGTTGTGAAAGTATTTTCTTTAACCATCACCACATCCTTCTTGGCCTCGTGCACTTTTAAAACCTTGGCTTCATAGAGTAGAGGGCCGTGGTATGCCAAACATCTCGAGCCTATGGTGAGCATTACAGGATGGGTGTCTAGCAACAGGGAGGTGATAAGGAATCGAAGATGAGGAAGAGGCCAGTACTGATTCTCGCATTCAACCCTACGCCTATTGCATGTATCACGAGCTCTTCTTCGCCGACACGTCTGGGTCCACGACTCTCTGCTATGTTCTTCCAACCGTTTCACTGCGGAAATGTCCCGCCGCTGTTGCAGTTTGCTTTGTACGTGTATCCCGTGGGTGTGGCATGAAGATCGGTTCCAGGCCAGCTTGTGCTGCGAAATGGCCTGTAAGAACGAACAGCAGTACAAATCAGAAGGTTAGCATAGATATACTGTATAACCGGAGTATATAGATAGATAGGCACAAAGGAGAAACCGAAAAGACATCTGTCAGCTCATCCACAACCGTCGGACTCTGTTTCCAGCTTCCAGCTTCCAGCTTCCAGAGCCAGAACCCTCGCTCCCCCGTGAAACTCCGCCCGTAGCTTGATTCTTCAACTTGCTGGCCCACGTCCCCGACTCTCGCAACCCAGACGGCCCCGTGCCAACGGCTTGACTCGACACCAACGGCTCGCCCCGACGCCAATGGCTCGTCTTCGGCGGTTGTGCGGTTTCGCCAGTATGGGAATGGCTAGATTCCAACCGCCAACCAGGGCATGGATGTGTGCGAGCCACGTGACGTGGATGACATGTTGCCTGCTTCGCTCTTCAGCCCTACTCGACTTTGTTTTCATCCACAAATGTCTTCATCAGGCCAGAGCCACTCTTCGAACGTGATCGGCGTTCACTATAGAGTCGGAAAGAAGATCGGTGAGGGCTCGTTTGGGGTCATTTTCGAAGGCACAAATCTTCTGAACAACCAACAGGTTGCTATCAAGTTTGTATGTATTGTTTGCTAATCTGAACTCAGCTCGAGACCTGTGTTTTTTCGTTAACAGGTTGAATCCCATTTGAACAGGAGCCAAGGAAAAGTGAGGCGCCCCAGCTGAGAGATGAATATAGAGCATACAGAATACTTGCTGGTTGTGGTAAGCTAGCATTTTGGATTTTGGCACCAGGCCAGCTAGGCCAGCTAGGCCAGCTAGGCCAGGCATGGTCTGCCTTTTTATCATTCTCCTTCTAACATTACTTATTGCGACATAAGCCGGCATCCCTAATGTTTATTACTTTGGCCAAGAGGGCTTGCACAATATACTAGTCATCGACTTGCTTGGCCCAAGCCTGGAGGATCTTTTTGACTGGTGTGGACGAAAGTTCAGCATCAAAACAGTGGCCATGGTAGCAAAACAAATGGTATCCAGAGTCCAAACGATACATGAGAAGGATCTAATTTACCGAGATATAAAGCCTGATAACTTTCTCATCGGAAAGCCCCTGACTAAAAACGCCAATCTTATCTACATGATCGACTTCGGCATGGCTAAACAGTATAGAGATCCCAAGACCAAACTGCACATTCCCTACAGAGAAAGGAAAAGCCTTAGTGGAACCGCTCGATACATGAGCATAAACACCCACTTGGGGAGAGAGCAATCCAGAAGAGACGATCTTGAGGCCCTGGGGCATGTGTTTATGTATTTCTTGAGAGGCGGTCTTCCATGGCAAGGGCTCAAGGCTCCAACCAACAAACAAAAATACGAGAAGATCGGGGAAAAGAAACAAACCACTCCTATTATGGAGTTATGTGAAGGCTTTCCTCCCCAGTTTTCTCAGTACATGACCTATGTGCGCAATTTGAGTTTTGAGGATACTCCCGATTATGACTATCTGCGATCTCTTTTCTCGGATGCTCTGGAGTCCATTGGAGAACAAGAAGATGATCAGTATGATTGGATGAAACTGAACGGAGGTCGAGGCTGGGACGCAGGAATAAATATCAAGCCTAACCTCCACGGATATGGACATCCCAGACCCCCAGACAAATCTAAGCAAGGCAATAGACAAAGTGGGCCTCTTCCAAACATCTCAATGCTACGACAAAATTCGAAAACCCAAAGGAAAGGAAGACAGAACCCGATTGCGCATTTACAAAGAACAGATACTCCAGGCTCTTCTCAAGGGAATCGAAACAGTGCTTCTCAGTACGCTTTGGCGGGAACTCCCCACCAATCACAACAATATCTGGGCACAGCACATGATCAAAAAGAATACATTGGCCATAACAAACCATCTCAACAAACACAGCAGAACTTTTCCCAATCCGATTCACCCGCCCTAGCGGTTAAGAAGAGCTTTTGGAAAAAGATTTCTTCTTTCTGCTGTGGTTAATGCATTGTCTATTCTGGCTTTCCATGCTCGCCAAATTCTTCTTCATCCTGCCTTTGTTTCACATTTGTTTTTGTTCTCTATGAATAAGTGCTTGAATAGCTCTAGATTGTAATGCTTGTTCAATTTTTCTGGTTTTACACGTTTAAGATAATCAAATATCTGCTTCAGATGTCCAAACAATTTAGTCTCATATAGTAAGCTAATATTTTCATAGTATTATGTTCTCTATTTAATTTCACGACTAAATTTAGTCCTTTGGGTATTTAAGGAGCTTTGATTTTGTTTGAAGTGAGAAAGTTGGATCGGGGAATGATTGGCATGTGGACAACCGCAACCAATCGCCATGGCTGGCTTGAAACATCCAATTTAATGTAAAAACATCATAACCCGAGTTTTATTAATTTTAGTCGATTAATTCAATTGAAAGAAGTATAACCGCTGGCTCCGAGAAGAATTCAGGATGGAAGCTTTAAATTCATGCTCCGTTTGAGCAATAACGATTCTCACAATGCTAAGAAGGTTTTGTTACTTTATCGCCACTCCTTAGAGACCGTCTCTTTGTGAAAACATGCGATGATATAGAACCTTGATTTTTATGCAATCTTTGGAAAAGTGAAATATACAATCTTCATGGGCCACTTCTTTTAAAGCCAATCTTTTTTGAACGCCACACACGACTTTGTTCTTTAATGACCTCGGATTTCCTCTCAAGGAGTTCCCTAGCAAAAAAGCAGAACATTTCGTTACTAGTATACAAAAGTATCTACATGAATAAATGATCAACAGCAAACTACAGATGACCTTTTGTTGAAGTAATGAATAGAAATAACTTTTCATGCTATATGCCTAAAAAGTTGGAGTGGTGAATAGTGATAGAAAGAAACTAACAGACTCTGTGCTGGAAGCACTGTAAGAATAAATGTCTTGGGATAATAATCAAAAGTCTTCTTCCCCCAAGATGACCTTGGAAAAATAAATAATCCTATCAAGTTCTTCAGCCACAGATGTAAATGCCTTTCCAATAGCCATTCCATGAACCTCAATCCAATGCTTGCGCTCCCATTGATCCGAGTCGGGCTCATTGACAGCGTTATCTGTATCTTTAGTATGTGGCGATGGAGGTCGAGAATTCGGTGCCGTGATAGGGTCTTCTTTATTTTCGGAATCGCTTTGGGAAGCAATTTCAAGTTGAGCAATAACATCAAACAATCGTTTTCTGGCACTTGTCGCACTTGGCAAGTACTTTGGAACTTTTGACTTGGAGCGGAAACAGTTTGAAAGGATATAAAAGACAAACAAAACCGAAACCACTGAGTCACGTCTTAGTGAGAGCAGTATTTGAGTAGTTTCCTCATCGCTGTCCTTTTCAAAAACATGGAAATAGGTAGCTGAAATGCGCGACTCTACAATGTTCTCATATATGTGATCAATACTGTCCAGAAGTTGCGTGTACGGTTTCTTGTTGAAAGTACCCCGAAGCGATGGTTCGTGTTCAGTCATTTTCAACAGCTCTCGTATAGCAAACAAACCTAGAGCACTTGTTAGTTAGTGTCTTATCCCACACCATACAAATCGCCTTTCCTACTTACTCTGACTCATTCGAACTTCTCTGATGTGTGCCAATTCAAGGGTCAGCCCAGTTGGATCATCATCCGAATCTCTGTATAAATAACGGTCACTAACCGATTGATAGCATTGACTGATATGAGCAAGCAACGAGGAGATACTTGTTCTTAACTCGTGTCTTGCAACGAATGGCCAAAGAACCCATCCAACGACAACAGACGTTAAAATCCCCACCATAATAGAACAGCCTAAAGTCCAGGCTTGTTTGCTTATAGATACTGATTCCTTCCTTCCAGTTTTTATCGTCAATGAAACGATTGTAAATGTCAAGGATGCAATTAAGCCAGACCGGGCATGAACGGTAATGCGGTATCTATAAAACAAGGGGAATCCAATGATCACAGCAAATACTGCTGTAACGTACTCTGAAGAAGGCCGAGAACCTACAGATAAGCCTCCCCATACTGTACCCAGAATAGCAAAGAATAGTCTTGTGAAGAGGTCATGAATATTTCCCCCGACCCTTGGACTAAGAAAAATGAACAAAAAGATTGGTGCCCACCAGCAATTGTACGAATGGTACCAATCATAAGATCCAGAAAGCCACCCTGGAAGGCATATTAATGCCACAGAACACGATGTCTTCAACGCATACTTCGATTCAAAGTCCTGTAACTTGTGAAGCATCTTCCATGCTTTATAACGCATGGTATTTGAATTGGCAGTCCTGTGGTTGAAATCTCTCCGATCAATTGCTCTTCTTGCCATGATTTCTTTTTGTCCCGGCCATTGCGCTTCACGACTTTCTAATCGAGATGTATTCAGACTGTAAATCTGCTCCAATGCGTCATCCACATCTCTCTTCGTTTGGATATAATGAAAAGCGGTCTCACTTCCTTGATCATGCAACTGCGCCTGAGTGGTTCTCAAAAGAGCTCTTTTCAATGGATATTTGGGCCAGTTTATATGCCAAGAGGAAGTTTTGTGTACGTCGAGGAATATGGTTCCAAGCTTCACCAGTGACTTGGCTACCTGTCGTGAGTACCGGATGTACAAGAACATGTTTATGACATCTTGCTCTTCCAGAAGCTCTTTACAGAAGTACTGAGACTTTGCAAATTTTCTGTAAGCTCTATCAAGTTTGGTAACCGATTCCTTTAGGCTCTCGATTGACAGTTCGAGATCTTTATTTGACGATAAAGGCTGAGAGTGTTTATTGTTTTCGTCATCTGTGCTGGTGTATTCATCTGGACCGTAACTCATCCGGCCGTTAACCTTTAGCACTCGCTTACAAGTTGTCAACAACTTTTTCATTTCCGCATACACATCAAAAGTGGGCTGTCTAAAAGCCTTTTTCATTGCCGAAATGTATATTAACCTACTGTTGATGCTAAATGTTGGGATTTCAATGTTCTTGCTGCTGCCCAAACGCGAAATAGTAGGTCTTCCTCCAGAGATTGGAGTATGCGAAGTGCTGCCTGCTCTGCTGAATATAGGAGAGATTACTCTACTCTGTATGTTGGAGGCACATTCTGTCCCGTCAAACAGGAGCGTTGGAAAGGGTATAGCTCTAATCGGTCCGATAGCTACCTGTAAAGCGTTTCTCATGTTTTTCAGGACACTATCGTTAAATGTGGTGATTGTCATTTCGTTTTGGTAGTCTCGAAATGCTTCAGACAGAGCAATAGACCGCCAATTTAGCACTTCCTGTAAAGTTTTATCCTCAATGAGCTCCTGGTTGATTGAGCAAGTGTATAGACACTTTTTACAATCATCCAGCGCATCACAAAGAGCGTTAACGATAGAGGAATGTCCAAAGTCAGGAAACACGACCAGGTTTGTGATGAGAGAATACAGAATGCCAAATAAATAAGGAATGCCATAATTCCATACCCTGTCTCCGTATTGGGGACGAGCAGATGAGGTATCGACCGTTGAAAAAAAGATAAGCGCTGTTCCGGCAGCGATGAAGAAATTGTAGAATCTCACAAAGCTTGCCCTAAACCAGGACATTAGGAAAATTCCAATGAGCAAGGAGGCCGATAGGAGGCCACTATAACCATTCCTCGAAGGGCCTGTGGCAGTTGACACATATAGAGCAAGACAGCCCCATGCAATGCCAAAAGCACCTCCAAGAATCGAGAGACATGTGATTTCAAGCTGAGAACCAGAAGAATGTGCTGGATGGTGAATTAGTACGGAAAAGGGAAGCAAGTAGCAATGGCTGCCCAACCAAGCTCTTGATGGATGTACGAGACAGGTTATGAATGCAGCCAAGTAGGCTATCGTTATTTTCAGGACCAGAATGATATCTTGGAGGTTACTGTCCCAGATCTGTTTGTATTCTTTTGGGGATAATTTGCAAAGATTCTTGAGCTTTACAAGTTTGTCCTTACAATAGGCATAGGGACCTTTCAACATGGCAGCTATGGAAGGGCGAAGCTCTTCGAACTCATTGTAGCTTGCGATCTTTTCATTGTGGGAATGCGGATTAGGTGCGGTGTATATCGCATCGAAGAAGCCATCTCTCAATTCTTCCAAGTCGTAGGAGTTCAGAGGCTCGTATGAATCGGAAGTAAGCTCCTCCAATAGCGTGACATGCATGGAAGTTCTTGGACTAGGTCTATATTCCTCAGGGGTTCCTGGAAAGTTATTGAGCAAACTAGCCGTGTTGGATTGGAGCTGAGGCGACCTTGTTCCGTCTGAAGCCAAAGATCTCAGGGAGAGGTACGATCGATTGAAAGAGCCTGCTGATATTGGCACGCCGGAGTGGCCCAGCGGCGTCTGAGAGCCATTGCCCGCTGGCGTAGCGTCTCGTGAGTTTGAGCGGGTGTGCATGTATGAGAGTGTTGGAGGATTAAAGATGGGCGAGAATGGGAGCAGGCCTGGCACAGAGGAAGGTTTAAATAACAGCCGGGTCGACTGGCGGGCTGTCTCACTTTCCCCGTGGCAGCAAGCCAACGGGCCTCTGTCTCTGCCTCTGCCTCGGTCTCATCTCGCACGCCTGGGCGGGCTGTCTGGGCGAAAGAATGTGGCCTCGCTAGCCATCCCCTGGTGCCGATGTTGCTGCCATTCGCTCGCGATGGGCCCAGCGGGACGAGCACTTCTACCACCACCGCCCGCCAGTGGATCCCGGACGCGACTGTCGACTCTCCAGCGCACACTCCGCTACTACGTCCCGGCCTCCGTCTACGGTCGCCGCCACCCTCGCCCAGAAACCTCGGGAACCTCACGGGAACCTCACGGGAACCTCACGGGCACCTGGCTTCCCATGGCACACAGCCGAAGAAGGCGGTGACCGCGAACACCAGGGGCCTGGGTGTATGGGTGTGACTGCCCGATCGAGGATTCCACGTGACCGTGCATGTTGCTGGTATAAGCGCGGAGGAGTTGCGCCAGTTGTGGCAACGATGATTTTTCATTTTTTTTTCTGATAAATTTTCAAAATTTTTCATTTCTTCTCTTTTCTCTCCACCTCCTCTAGTCTCCAGTTCACTAGCTCTTTTCTACTTTTTTGTTTCTCCACAATGGCTGAAGGTGTTTTTCCAGGTGCTATCGGCATCGATTTGGGTACTACCTACTCTTGCGTCGCTACTTACGACAGTGCAGTCGAGATCATTGCAAACGAGCAAGGTAACAGAGTTACTCCTTCCTTCGTCGCTTTCACCCCTGAGGAACGACTGATTGGTGATGCTGCTAAGAACCAGGCCGCTCTGAACCCAAAGAACACCGTCTTTGACGCCAAGCGATTGATTGGCCGAAGATTTGATGACAGCTCTGTGCAGAAGGACATCAAGACCTGGCCCTTCAAAGTCATTGACTCTAACGGAGCTCCTCTGGTTGAGGTTGAGTATCTCAACGAAACAAAGACTTTCTCTCCCCAGGAGATCTCTTCTATGGTTTTGACCAAGATGAAGGAAGTCGCAGAGGCCAAGATCGGAAAGAAGGTCGAGAAGGCCGTTGTCACCGTTCCTGCCTACTTCAACGACGCTCAGAGACAGGCCACGAAAGACGCTGGCGCAATTTCTGGACTCAATGTTTTGAGAATTATCAATGAGCCCACCGCCGCCGCCATCGCCTACGGTCTTGGTGCTGGAAAGGATGCCAAGGAGAAGCATGTTCTCATTTTTGATTTGGGTGGTGGTACTTTCGATGTCTCTCTCCTCCACATTGCAGGTGGTGTCTTCACTGTTAAGGCAACTGCTGGTGACACCCATTTGGGTGGTCAGGATTTTGACACCAACTTGCTCGACTTTTTCAAGAAGGATTTCAAGAGAAAGTCTGGTGTCGACATTTCGGACGATTCCCGTGCTCTCAGAAGATTGAGAACTGCCTGTGAACGTGCCAAGAGAACCCTCTCCTCCGTTACTCAAACCACCGTCGAGGTTGACAGTTTGGCTGGAGGTGAAGACTTTAGCGCCAACATCACTCGTGCTCGTTTCGAGGACATTAACGCCGCCCTTTTCAAATCCACCTTGGAGCCTGTTGAGCGTGTTTTGAAGGACGCCAAGATCTCCAAGTCTGCTGTTGACGAGGTTGTCCTTGTCGGTGGCTCCACCCGTATCCCCAAGGTCCAGAAACTTCTGTCCGACTTCTTTGACGGAAAGCAGCTCGAAAAGTCCATCAACCCTGATGAGGCTGTTGCTTACGGTGCCGCTGTCCAAGGTGCCATCTTGACCAATCAAGCCACTGGCGATGAGACCAAAGACTTGCTGTTGCTTGATGTTGTTCCTCTTTCTCTTGGCGTTGCCATGGAAGGAAACATCTTCGCTCCTGTCGTCCCCAGGAACACAACTGTCCCCACAATCAAAAGGAGAACTTTTACGACTGTCGGAGACCACCAGACTACTGTCCAGTTCCCCGTGTACCAAGGTGAGCGTGTTAACTGCAGTGAAAACACTCTTCTCGGAGAGTTTGACCTGAAGGGAATCCCACCAATGAAGGCTGGCGAGCCTGTTTTGGAGAGCATTTTCGAGGTCGACGCTAATGGTATCTTGAAGGTTACTGCCGTTGAGAAGTCCACTGGCAAGTCTGCTAACATCACCATTTCCAACTCTGTTGGCAGACTCTCTTCCCAAGACATTGAGAAGATGATTAACGATGCTGAAAAATTCAAGACCGCCGATGACGCTTTCTCCAAGAGATTCGAGGCCAAGCAGCGATTGGAGTCTTACGTCTCTAGCATCGAGTCTTCCATAACCGACCCTGGATATGCTTCCCGATTAAAGAGAGGTGCTCAGTCCAGGATTGAGGCTGCTCTTTCTGATGCTTTGGCTGCTTTGGAGATTGAGGATTCTTCTGCCGATGATCTGAGAAAGGCTGAGCTAAGTCTCAAGCGCGTGGTCACAAAAGCCCTCAACACCCGTTAAACCTCTTGGAAGTAAAATAGCAGAAACTACATTTAAGCAGTAACCATTAATATAGATAGCTTTATTTTTTGGTTGATAGTTAAATTGGTATGTACTTTATCTAATTGGCACACGAAAATGTATGTCTTTATTAGATTCTATCCATCAGACACAGAACATAAATTAATGAGTTTAACTAGAGTGTGCTCTACCTATCCAATACCTTGAAGTTTTGGCCGAAACATGTGTGAGCATTGACGATTATGGAGATGTAGATTAAATGGCGAGCAACACCTTGCTTAATGTGATGACATGGCTAAGAGTAAAATAGAAGCCGCTTTCAAAGGGGTAAAAAAAAAAAAAGAGAGAGAGAGGAGGGGGGAAGAGAAATAAGCACCTAATATAAGAATTAAAGAATAACACAGCAACCAGAGGATGTTTTGGGTCGGTTATTGACTAGCAGGCCCTGTCTAGTGGCAGCTTCAAAGATGTCATCAACCCCTTCTCCAGTGAGAGCTGAACATTCCATGTACCGTTTTGCCCCAATTTCCCTCGCAACATTTTCAGCCTCTATTGAGGTGACAAAATTCTGTCGCCTTTTTCGCATTTCATTTATAGACATTGGGTTTGTTCGCAGGTCCTTCTTTAAACCGACAAGTATAACAGGAGTATTCGGACAATACTTGTTGACTTCTTCTATCCACTAAACGATATTTTTGGTTAGACCCAAACGAAAATACAAGTGCGTTGAAACTTCTTACCTTGCTGGAAACATTATCAAGGGAGTCAGGCATGTCCACCGCAAATCCTATTAGTATCACATGCGCCTTTGAATAAGATAGAGGTCGTAGACGCTGGATTGGGATATCTGTTAATATCTGGTCGTTATGGTGTAAATGTGACAAAGTCAAATCTTACCTCGTATTCCTCTTGTCCTCTGAACATACCCAAGTATATACAGCGCATGGTCAGATACGCATTCAATCTTTCTCATACAAAAAGTGGTAATTACTTACGCTGTATCCCACAATGCTAATTGAACTGGCTTGCCGTCTACACGGCAGTCCGTCACGTAGTTTTCAAACACAGTGGGATGCTTTGGACAGTATTAGTATTAATAGACAAGGATGTATTTTTAGGCTGAAAACATGCTGAAAACTCACATATTCCTAGGGGAGAGAAAAAAAGGAAACAGGTTAGCAAAAGGACAACCATGGGCTGGCACACTGACAACAAGTCAAATTGGATCTTACTGTAGGAAACTCGCCCAGTGTGAAAACGTAAAGCAGAGAGGTTTTACCACAGGCACCATCTCCAACAATGACGATTTTCCTAAATGAGTTGGTTAGACAGGCAGATAGACGCCAACACAAAGAGGCGATAAAAGACCAGAGGCATTAGGAAGACAGACGAGGCCGACCACGTACCTTCGTATGACATCTCTATCTACGCCTGACATGATTAGACAGACGCTCGCTTGCTCGTATGCTCGCTCGCTCTCCCTATGTAGAGACCAGAAGGATGCTACACTGATAGTAGGCAGGCTGGTAGGTAGTGGAGCGAAGCGAAACCTCAAAACAGCCTCAGATCCTGCTGACTAAGCGTGATGTTGTGTGTTGTGCATGTTGTGAATGTTGTATGTTATGTCCGCTGATCCGCCTATTTTCTCACCGCTTCTCTCCCCATTCAGGTTTCTTTCTCTGTCTCTCTCTTTATAGGCACCCACTCCAGTAGTCCAGGCCCGGCGATGCCTACCGCAGACTTACAGTCCACTCTCCCGCTGCTGGAACCCTCTTCGGGCGCCAATATCGACGTGATGGAGCGCCCATCTCCTCGCCAGGTCCTGAGAATAGCTCTCCGTCTAAAGCACCTGATTGACACGGTTGTTTCTATTGAATTCCCGCCAGAGCTCATACTGAAGCCAGACTCCTCCGTGCTAACAGAAGAAGTTATTCAATTGGCCAGAAAAGCTGCCGGCGGTAAGGGAGATGGCCAGCCAGGGACAAGTTCCAGAAGGTATCGTGCCTGCCTTATTTTCGCTCTGCTCGTTGTTCGCCGCTGGTATAGGCAAATGGAATTGGGGGAGTTGTATGATTCTGAGCTATACAACGCTCGCTGTGTTTGTGCTGAACAACTGGCTAAGCGCATCATTGAGTCTGAGGAAGACAAGAATTTTCTTTTCATCAATATGCTGTGCCAACGTTATAGCATTACGCTGAATGGCGAGGACAGCGACCCTTTGAACGCTTTAGAGCTGGCTGTTGATATGCATTCAACTATCGTGATTGGCTCAGCAGGCTATCAAAGGTGTATGAAGTGGATCTGGTGCGGGTGGATTATCCAATCTGATGCTGACCCTACACAATACGTCTTCTACTCTGGAATTGACAATCCAAGATTTCTTGCCCATTTCGATCCCGATAGGATCAAGACGCCTATGTATCAGAATTTTTTACAAATCTTCTTGTCTTTTGTCTATCTCTTTTTCTTTACCTTTGTCATCAACCTCCCCACAGAGGACGGCTCTTTGTCGGCTTTTGAAGTTTTGTACTATCTTTTCACTGTGGGCTTTATTTTGGATGAACTGACAAAGTTTTATCACGTCGGCTTTTATTATATCAGCTTCTGGAATGTTCTCAATGACACAATGTATGCCTTGATAACATCTTCATTTGTGCTGAAAATGATTGCCTTGTCTGCAAACTCTCAACTGAAACAGGATCACTACAATGAAGTTTCCTACCGCATATTGGCGTGTGTTTCACCTCTCATGTATGGACGATTCTTGTTGTTCCTGGACACTCAAAAGTTTTTTGGAGCAATGATCATAGTTGTCAAGGTTATGATGAAGGAATCGCTCGTCTATTTTGTTTTACTTATTCTGATTTCATTGGGATTTCTGCAAGCCTTTTTAGGGTTAGACTCGGCGGATGGAGCTAGAGATGTCACTTTTCTGGTTCTAGAAGTAATGACGCAGTCGATTATAGGAAACACGGATTTCGATGCCTTTGATCGATTTGCTCCTCCATATGCCGGAATCCTCTACTACATCTTTGCCTTTCTCTGCACCGTTATACTGTTGAATATTCTCATTGCATTGTACAACTCCGCATATCAGAACATCATTGACAATGCCACTGAAGAGTATTTAGCTTTGATTGCACAAAAGACCCTACGTTTTGTTCGTGCGCCAGATGAGAATGTTTTTGTTCCCCCGTTGAATTTAATTGAAACTTTTTTGCTGGATATCCCTGTTAGGTGGTGGTGTCCGAAGAGAACATATGAGCAAATTTGCTTTTACACTATGCTGACAGTGTATTCTCCCCTATTGGTTTTCACGGCTATTATGGAAGCCAGAGATGCGAGACGTGTGAAATACAACAAATTACATGGCAATGATGAAGATGCTAATGAGGAGGACCTTGAATGGGACCTGAGAGATGGCTATGAGGAAGGATATTCTGGATTTCTGTACGACGAGCATGAGAATATGTCTAACGAGGCTAGAATCCAAAGGGAGCTTCAGCTTCAGTCCCATTCGGACAATATCGATGGGGATTTCCTTCACGGGCTTCGTGATTGGGAGGCCAAAGTTGTCCAGGCCGCACCACAGATTGAAAAAGGCCAAAAATCTGGTTATGGTTGGGAAATGTATGGCATCGGGAAGAAGATCGATTCTCTGGAGCATTCATTATCAAAGTTGTCCACTTTTAATGTAGCCGAGTCAAAGGATAAAGAAAGAAGTGACAAAAAAGAGGTTGAACAGCCATCCAAGGTCACAGAGCTGCTTGAGAATACATCTCAACTGGTACAACAATCCGTTGATAATTCTAAAAAGGCTTTGGACAAGTATAACGAATTAGAAGAAAAGGTTGACAATTTAACCCAGCTTGTTAACAAATTCATCGAATTAAATTTACGTACACAACAGAGACTTAACCAGCAGGAACCCTCAGATTCGAAGAGCCTAGGTAAATCAAGCACAGAAAGCTTAAGGGATTGATGTGATTATTTACTAGTATATGCTATGCTCAGGTCGAGCCTGGATGTCTTATTTTTTTTAATAACGAATGCGTTCAGAATGTTATAACGGAAAGTTAAGAAAAATGTGAAATATGAACAGGTATATATGTTTTTTTCTGAAGATATTCTATTCCTCAAGATCTTGCAATGTAATCTTTTACCATGTATTATCATAGATACGAGACGCCATGATATCATTACATGGAAACATTCGCTTTTTGTATTAATTGATCTTGCAAGTTGCATCGGCCAAAAATCAAAAGATCAAGCGTATACCCATAATAGATCATCATGAATAATAAATACAAAGCTTGGCGTTTGGCATAGTATATGAGTAATATATCAATAATGAGCGAAAGCAACTAGCAACGTTCTTGACCTATTGTCTTCAGGCACTTTGTACGTACTACTTTATGGAGGCATGTAACATAACTTTATTTTGCAAGAGGTTTCCACACATCAATTGAGCGAGAAGGCACTAAAGCGACTGTTTAGTCATGCTCAAAACATGTCGGTTCCGCTTTCGATGCCATCTTAGCCAGCCAGGCCGTTGTCGTATCTAGACCTGTAATAACTGTCATTTAAGTGTACAATCTGTCACAGCCTAAGATGTATGTCACGTGCATGGATATTGCCTATTTTGGGGAATGGCTGTACAAAAGAAGTATCATTATTTCCTTTTTCGGCACAACCTCTGCATATGAGTTTCCTAATGCGGAACTTCGCCAGCCATCATCAAGCAGACCAAAAGTTGCTGTTCCTTCTAAGCACTAATGGGGCTGTTTGGGTCCATTTAAATATCTAGATATTCTCGGCCACTCTGTTTCCTATTTTCTTCACGTATACAGCAATACAGATAAACCAATGAGATCACCACTAGATATACCTCAAGTGTTTCGAAATAACGCTCTTAGAAAGAGCAGACAAGCGGATAGAGCTAGGGAGCATACACATCAAAAGAAAAGAGTCCATCAGTCATGGCTATTCGATTGTCAGCCTGATAAGCATGATCTCCTGGATCTTATGAGCGAAAAATTTGATCCGACAAAATCAATCTCCAATTTTTGGAAAACGCCCTCGCATGACGGATACCTGACGAGCCTGGCAATACATGAAGTATGCCCATTTTCTGAGCACTACAAATAACGGCTATAAAGAACTGACTTTGAAAATATAGAGCCAACCATTGTTAGCAGTAGGAAGTGGAGGGGACAACTCAAATCTTTTTATATACGAAGTGAACCCAAAAAGGCTATTGTTGACGGTGAGATTGAATCCTGCGATGCTATCGCCAAGCGCACTCACTAACAGAAACTCTTTTAGCATCACCAAACAATAACAATCCCAAAAATATTCTGCATGAAGTGGTCATCACTAAGAGTTCAGAATAACGCTCACAGAAACATACTTGCAACTGGGCATAATGATGGAATTGCACATTTCCTCTCAATTCCAGAAAAGGACAGCTTCGAATCAGCAGAAATAAAGAAGCGCTTTAACCACAAAAGACACTTGCGCTCAAAAGTTGTTAGCCGGATTAACCATCTTAATCTCACGTCCTCAAGCTGGGGTACCTGTTCTCCGTCCTCTCTTCTCTCGCTATGCCAAGAGCACTTATTTCTATGGAATCCTGAAAGAGGAGATGCACCTGTCTTAAAGTTGAAAGTTGAGGGTTCGAATAACTTTGA
This sequence comes from Alloascoidea africana, assembly GCA_030581615.1. Classification (NCBI taxonomy): domain Eukaryota; kingdom Fungi; phylum Ascomycota; class Alloascoideomycetes; order Alloascoideales; family Alloascoideaceae; genus Alloascoidea; species Alloascoidea africana. The sequence continues at coordinate 19,375 of JAKTTT010000006.1, forward strand.
TCCTTCTTTGCTTCGAGATGGGGTCCTTTCTTTTGCAGGAGAGTTTGGCATATCTTTCCTAGACCTTCGAATGAGAGATCCAGGCAAGTTTAATCCTCAAAGGCCAGTGGAACATGCAAACCATGTGGCTTGGTCCCCACTAGATGAAAATGTTCTAGCTTCTAGTCATGATGATTATACAGTCAAATTGTGGGACATACGGGCCGAGAATTACTTTGCTGTTCTGGATGGGCATACGGATACAATCAATTCTCTCAAATGGTCCGAACAAAACCGCAATGATCTTTTCACGGGGTCAAGTGATGGAACAGTGATACACTGGAATCTAGATCACGGCTCTCAACACCTTGGCACTAAATCTGTCCAGCTCCACTATCTTTCCGACGCAATCATTCAAGAAAGGCGAACGGATCACAATGGCTGTAGCAAAGCGCACCAGTATGATAGTGGCAGCACAGTATCGTCAAGTGACAGCATGATTACCGCTCTCGATGTTAGTTCAAACCCAGCATTTCAAAACAAAGTTTTTTCGATAGACAGTGGATCTTATCTTGGTTTGCATTCAACCTCCTCAAACCTTGAAGATTATCAAGAAGTCACTGATATCCACAGTGATCCAGCCACAACGGATGAAATATCAGAGACCAGTAGTTGCACAAGCAACTCAGTAATTTCGCCTCTATTCTCCCCATCATCCATGCCTTCGTCGCCAGAACTGTTACCAAATCTTGGGCATGTATATTTTCAAAACCCGAATAGTGTCCTTACATTCAATAGTTTTGACGTTCATCACAAAGAGATCATCGACGACATTCAATATCTTATGCATCCAAAAATAAAGATCTCGGACTCTGACAATTATAACCCAATACATAGGGACAGCGGTGTGTTTTTATCTTCAGACTCGCTCGACAAGCGACTAGAGTTTGAGAGTGAAAAACTCAATTATGGCCTTGATCAGCATGCACAACCTATCAGGTTTACCTAACCAACTGACTATGCTGAATGCTCCAGGAAAACATGCTCTTTAAAACATTATACAACGCCCCGACCTTAAGATTCCAGATTTTGACCTAATCAACCTGGAGTAAATGCGCTAACAAACTGGAGTGGCGATTCAAAACGAACCATTGATTTGGGTTTCCGAAGCCCTGATTTATGCTTGACGTTTTAGCTCTCTTAATAGGACCTACGTAGCACACGATATATATCCAATGCATTATTAACACTGGGAAAACAGATAACTATGCATACCCCAGATTAGAGAGCGTGTTCACAAACATTAAAACTAATATAATCATATAAAAAGCTCTCATATTAACTTCAGGCCAAGAATAGTATATCAACAAACATGGTGTACTCAAGGAACAAAAACGAATATTATAAGATTAATAAGGACTGTTAACTATGCTATCTCTCGATAATGCCTGAATCCTCCTTACAGGCGTGGACAAAGACTCTCTAGTCGCCCGTTTGAATGATCTCCTGTCCACCATTCCAACATCATCTTCGAGAGCAATAATAACATTCTTATCGCTGCCAAACTTGAAATTATTGGCAGTGACTTCGGAGTCATAGCGTTTAATATAGTATTGATCTTTGCTGTTTCTAAGAACCTTCTTCAAAGACCAAGTAATGACATAAGAGCCCGTAGAAGTAACGATACTGTGTTCCTTTGTGTCTATACCTGTATTAAAGCGGGCTTTGGTAAAGCTGAGAGGCTTCTTCGTTTCCTGTTGCATATAGGCGGCATGCTCAGGCGATATTTGCAATCGCCGAGGCCGGGGTTTTGTGTCTTTTCCAAAAGATTTCTTGAATCCGAGAGCCCCAGTATTTCGGCCTTCCTTGATTTCAGCATCAACAAGTAACAAGTAAGTCTTGCAGGTAGCCAGGACCCACCTGCCATCAGCGCTTACCTCAATGCCTATGATTGTGTCGCCTAGAGCAGGCAGACTCGTTTTTGCATTCACTCCAAGCCTATCCACAAGCTTTATCTCACCCTTGTTAGTGGCCACTGCTATGTATCCTTGTTCTGTACTGGCCAGTGCGCTGAAATCGACCTTTGTGACATATCGCTTCAACTCTGATTCCACTAACTTGTTTCCAGAAAGTCGAGGATCCACTCTGAACATGCTATTCTTGGAAAGCCCCAAAAACGTTTGCTCAGCTGTCATCTGGGAAAACTTTGATGACGGACCAAACTCGATAACAGAGGTGTCATCATCAATTTTCCATTCCTCAACGACTTTGCCATACTCCAGGTCCATTTTATACAAAGAGTGGCTGTTGTCAGGGTTTTGCAATACTAAAGATCTGTCCTCTGTGTGAAGCATGACTTTTTTCGGTGAAAATGGATTTCCATTCGGACCCCGGACGTTTTCAATAGAAGTTTGAAACTCCAAATCGTCATCGTCGGTGTGCTTGAATACGCCAATGTTGCTCCCTCTGACAACATATGAGCGGTCGTTCTTATAGCCTACAGTTAACTGACTGTTTTTGGTTCCTCTTTGATAATACTTCTTTCTAGTTTCCGTTTCCTCATCGGACTCGGAGTCCGAGTCATAAGTCTTTTTTATACCAGAGCTGATGGTTTTCTGAGGTTCTTCGTCATCTGAGAAAAACTCATCCTCTTCTTCATCCTCCTCTGGAATATCCTTTAGATCATCAGGGTCATCAATTTGCATTTGGTTAAAAGCCTCAAGAATATACTCCTGCTCCTTTTCTTTAGCTTTGGGCCATCTCTGTTGGTTTAAACCCTCCCAAAAGGCTCTCATGAAGCCTTCCTGAAAGTCTGAGAGTTGCTCAAATGTTTCGAACTTTAAAAGCCAACTGAGCGCCTTATCTTCAACAATGTAGTTGAAGATGAAAGATAAGTAGTCAAAGTTGAAGCAAGGATTCATGTATTCTGATATTGTGGAGCCTAGCAGCTTTTCGTTTTGACTTGTTACTTCCAAGTAATACTCCCATTCCCCCAGATCCAACACTGTTACTGATGAATTAGATTCCTGTAGAATAAAGGACCCTGTAGTGGGGTCGAAAAGGTGTAGTTCTACTTTGCTTTCGACAAACGATATTCCTTGTTTTGATTCCAACGGTGGAGCACTAGTAGAAACAACAGCATCCTCTTTTCCTGGAGAGGGAAATGAAGAGTCTTCTACCACTTTAACAGGGGAAGCCTGCTCCGCTGCACTGCTCTCAGGTGATATTCCCTTTTCTGCATCATCTTTAACAAGGAGTTCTGGAGATTTGGGCACTTCTTCAACTATCTCATTTTTTTGATTTTCCACTCCAGGCTCAATTGTAGGGGTTTCCAATTCTTTGAATTCTTCTTCGAATTCCTTATCAGAATCTTCATATACAATTCTGTTTGAAGACGACACTTTGTCATTTTCGGAACCGATGAACTTTTTTGTGTCTTGATATAAACCTGTCTCGGGTTCTGAAATTTCAAACTCTTTCAAATCCTGGGTGCTTGCATTTAAAGAACTTGTACGGTACTTTCTTTCATATTCACATTTATGGGCTTCTTTGACAAAGTTTTCCACAACTGAATCTCTTACAGATTCATCTGCCACAAATTCAAAGACGTCACCTGGGTCGCCAGCAAGGTCGAACCAAGAAATTACCAATGTTTGATCTCTTTTGACCAGCTTCAATTGCAAAGCCTGATCTAGCAGGAACAGCCACTCATCTTTCGTCTCATCGTCCAGATCTTCTTCCCTCAGCAATTCCTCGCCTTCTTCATATGCCCGCTGGATCACCAATTGATAATGAAACTCAGTGGATGTTCTTCTAATAGTGGCTACTGCATCATTGTAACTATTTTTTTTCTCAGTTAGTACGATAGTCCCAGCAAATAGATCATTAAATTGAGCCACGAGATGCTTAAATTTTCTATCACAAGCACGACTCGCCACACATACATGCACTCCGCTTCGCCTTTTGGAGACGACGGGCTCCTGGCCAGAAACAATTGACCAGACGGGATAATAGAAATCTCTTCCTTAGGGGTGCTCCCCAATATCCGTTTGAGAAAATTCATTGCAGATCAGATCAAAAAAATGCCACCAGGAATGTTGGGATTAAGGGATGGATAGAAATTGCTGATTCGCAATTATAAACAAACCCGTTGCGGGTAAATTTCAGAACGCAGAAGTCATCACACGAAACAGAGTTTAAGTTGTGCCTTGATTAAGACTCAGCATCGAAAGTTCTGAAAACATTGATGAAATATGTAGGATATGCTATTTCGCTGGTACAATAGAAATTAACACCGAATATAATGTACAAATGAGGCTGCAAAAGCAATACAGAAATGAATACAAAACCTAGCCTATCTTCTCTGTTTTTTTAATCCAATCTTCCCAGCGGTCCTAGGACTCATTTTCATTTTTGGAGAAATGTCGCTATCTGCCAAGTTGGGAGTCTTGATTGATGGTCCATTCGTGACGCTGTTCCCATTAATGGTCTTTCCTGAGCTGTTCATATTACCAGGTGTGTTAAGCCCATTCATCTCATTCACAGAAGACGCTCGCCGCCGCTTCGCAACTCCTCCTGCTTTCAAATCTAGGTTCATATTGACCGGAATGGATAATGCAGAACTTGCTACGTCTTTCTCGTCTTCTCCTTCGATTCCAGGGCGGTTAGGATTCATCCCACCAGTCCCCATGTCATTTACCATGCTCGGGGGAACACCAGGTTGTTGGGAACCTTGAGGGCCCATCTGAACTCCAGGGATGGGACCCATTCCTGGTTTCATATTCGCAGCATTAGTTAGTCCTATGGGACCAGCCCCCGGATGATCAGACATCGAAACCTTCCCTGGAGGAATCAGTGGATGCCCTACCATGCTTTGCTCCATCTGGTGCTGTGCTCTCAACCTCTGCTGTTGAAGTTGCTGAACCAGTAGCTGATGCTGCTGCTGCTGTTGTTGCTGGGATAATAGTTGTTTGTTTAAAAGATTCATATTGTTCATGTTCATGTTTGAGTTCATGTTCATTTGCGCACTTGGGTTTTCTAAATCTCGTTCCCGGATCTTTACATAATATTGCAGTGCACTCAAAGGACCATCAAAAGACGCATTGGGAGGTGGGGAAGCGACAAAACTCATTAACTCGCCAAGGCGGGACATAACATCAGACACTTGCATACATCGCATCACAGATTCATTGACGCCGAATGGTGACTTGGAGTTGAAAACTGCAAAAGAGTTTCTCAACTTCTGAAGTACATCTACCGGGTCTTGTAGAGAAGCAGACTTTGGAGACTGTTGTTGGCTTGGATTTTTACTTTGATTATCGTTATCATGTTGGCTTTCGTTTTGATTTGAAACTTGATTTTCTTTTGAGTTTTGATCTTGGTTCTGGCCATGAGTCTGATTTTCGCTATGAGATTGTTGGTCTTGGCCTTCGCTACCTTTTTGATTTTGATTTTCATTTTTACCTTGTACCTGCATCTGATTTTGCTGATTCTGATTCTGATTCTGATTCTGATTTTGAATCAGACCGGAAGAGGTTTCGTTCAACACCCGTTCAATCGATGGCCATTCAACTCCAATAACGTAGTTCTGTGTTTGAAATTCTATTAAGCTAATCTTTAGTGCTGGGTTGAAAAACACCCGTATCGACACGTTATTAGTGATATACGAGCCATCAGAATACCAATGCCTAACGGTAGACCTAGAAGCTTCCAGCATGACCAAATTTGCGTTTCCAATGACCTGCGCTCTTATGTTGCTAGGCGATATTTCAATTTGGGACACTCCACTCTCGATTATTGACAGGAAGAACCGTGGAACATTAGGGGTTGGAAACTCAAATTGCCGCGAGTCTTCTCCATGTCTCACGGAGTATTTCAGTAGTCCACCTTCTGCGAAAAAATCTTCTATTAGGTTTCGCCAATACCCAATTGTGTGCCCACCTTCGGGATTAGCAGATATGAGTTCGCAAAGTTCCAAAAATCTTACAATAGAATAGTTGGACATGTATTTTCTGTAACTCGATGCGAAATTGCTTGGGTAGCCATTTACAACAGTTTGGTTTATCATGCCTGGCTGGCCTTGATTCTGGCCTTGCATTTGAATAGAAAAGCCAGGCTGGACACCGAGTGGCCCCCCACCACCTAAGGGCTGGTTTTGTCCAGGGGGGCCGTTAGCCATTGGACCTCTAACTGGTATTGAGTTTGGAGTCTGTCCCTGGGCATGAGCAGTTGCGTTTGCGACCATGTTAGCTCGCTTGTTGTACTGCATTTGGACTATTTGTGCTGGCGTTAGTGCATTTGGGTTGTTGACAAAGTTATTTGGCCCAACCATCAAGTTAGAACTGTTGCCAATTACATCTCCACGAAAGGGCATTTGCGGACCCATTGGGCCTACCACCGAGGGTCTTCCCTGAATATGGCGCACTTGTTGTTGAGACATGCCTACGGGAGGCTGTTGCTGTTGCTGCTGCTGCTGTTGTTGTTGTTGTTGCTGCGCGCGAGACATTAGTTGAGGTTGCGACTGCGGCCGCTGGTGAGGAGGAAATATCTGCTGTTGCTGAGGGCCTATAACAGAAGACTGGGACTGGCTATGGAGCTGCTGAAGAGGGTCCGAGTGCGGGCCCCGTTTATCGTTCATCTGGCCAGGAGTGTGTACAGACATGTTTCTGTCGCCATTAGAGTCCTCGGGTCTGTTGTCTCCTTCCACTCTGCTCTGTTGCCGTTCAGAAATATTGACAGATATCTGGTCATTCGGTAGATGAGTGGCTGACATGTGGGAACCGCTAATGGATGTGTCTGCGATGCTGTTGTTTTTTCTTGCTCTAAGTTGATCAGTTTCTGTTGACATGCTGTCCAGCGGTCAGAGTGGACGTGATGAGCCGACTTCTGAACTATAGCTACAGACTACAGACAGAGGTTCACGTGGGCAAATGGATGCAAAACGATCCTAGAGGGGGACTGGAACCTCTGGCTCTAAAAAGTTTGAATTGATGGTGTCCAGATGGCGAACAGGGTCTGATTTGGAAGGTGTGAGGGGTGGAGGCGGGTGCGTGGGTGTATGGAGAACGTGAAGGAGGAAACAGGAAGATGTCAAGCGAACGAAGAAGGAATATGCTATTGCTTGTTCAGGCTATAGCAGTTCTTCTTTTTTCGTGGACTCTGTTTAGAATCAAACAATAATTTCACTTTAAATAGAATCATAAGCCAAACTTATTGGGAGCCTGTGATGCCCATCGCAATAACAGATGATTTCGCAGCTGTGACACGAAAGCATTCTTTCCCAACAGCACAGTAAAATGTTCATAAAGCTTAGAATCTTCTTCCGATAGCTCTACTCTCATTGCCCGATACACAAGTAATCAAAATTGTTACAAAGAGAGTATGTTCGTAGCCAGAACAGATCCCTGTTTAGTGCTTATCCAGCGAGACAGTGCTGGATGTGCAATCTGGGGCCTGCGAGGACGAACAAGCCTTGCTCCGTCGGAATCAGTTTCAGTGTCGGAGGCCATCTTCTTTTCTTTCACTGCTCGTTTCTTGAGGAGCTTGTTCAAGGTGTCTCGCTTCTCCTCTTCTAGCCGTCTCTCTGAAAAGTTTTTGCGCTTTCGTGCAGTCTCTGCCTTCCGCAATTGAACCTCCTCCTCGGTCAAAATCTTCTTCTTTTTCCCTTCCAAGGGCAGTGCCACAAGCTCTTCACCATTAGATGTGTATCTGGACCTTTGGCGTTCGGTCATTCGAGAAAAGTCGGGTGTAGGATTTCGCGATGAGTTCCAATCTTCCTCGTCAAAGTCGTCTTCCAGCTCCTCGTCCTCTTCTTCAGCTCTACTGCTGGTTCCACTTGCACCTCCTGGTGTTGCTGCTGTAGTGGGCGTAATTTTCTTTTTCAACGGTATTCGCAGCTTCAAACTGACAACTTTGTGTGGATCGGCTTTGTGCTTTTCTGACTCGGCTATACTCTCCTCGTCGTCTTCGTCCTCATTTAGATGCACGTGTTGATCTTCTTCATTACTGGCTTCATCATAGCCCTCTATATTACGCGCAAATTAGTATAATGTTGGCCCATAACACTATTTGCAGTCTTGCTGGATGCACCAAAACATAGCCATACCTTCATCCCTTTCGTTCTCGCTCGCTTCATTCAGTTCGCTGAGATCGCTCAGAGGAGACTCACTTTCGTCTTCGTTTTCACTCGTGATTGCTCTGTTCCGTGATCGTCTCTTTGTGGCCATTGTGAGAGATGCTGTGTAAATGAAAGTGTAGCAGTTCGGTGGTGTGGCAGATGGAAGGTTTACAACATTTCGCTGTTTGTTGTCTGATCACCGCACCATAATGACTCCCTCTGATCCACGGCCAGACAGTAAGGCGCGCTTGCTCTGTTCGAAAGCAAATGTTTACGTCCAGGCCAAGTCTTTTCAAGGAGATAATGGTTGTGGGTATCTTGCATTAACAAGAAACGGTGATGGCCAGGCAGATGATTCCCACAATGTGCTCCTGTCCTGGGTCCCAGAAGCTTCCATACCCCAAAACGATCGTCATATCTACGAATCGATGAGTTTGATGCCTTTTACCTTGCCGTCTGATACTGATGCTTCTTTGAGGTCTTCTGGAAGCTATTTGGAGGACAAGCCTCTGGGGTTGTCGGACACTTCAAAAGCGTTTTCCATTCCATTATCTTTGATCCGCTCATTATGTGCCAGAAAGCCTACTGCACAAAGAAAAGGGTCCTTGTCCATCTCCACCAAAAATGATTTAGATCTCCCCGTCTTGTTTTTCCAAGATGAAGAGAACTCGAATATACTTGCTGAAGAAATAGCGAAAGACTATTCTGAGTTGCCATCATCTTCCTTCCCGACTTCAAGTGCTGACCAAGTCATAGAGACGTTATCCAGATGCATCAGGTTGGTAAAGTCTGAGACAGACCCATCTACATTTTTTGTAGCTTCCAATAAAAAATCCGAACAAGACTATAACTCCGGACTCGCTGGCTCAAAGACAAAGGTTTACGATTTTTTCTCTGTGATTGCGGAGACGAAATGGAGCGTTTTAGATAGGGTGGCACAAATTACACACAAGTCCAAGAAGACTGTATTGGAAGCGATCGACAACAACGGACCTTCTCAACTCAAAGCTTTGTTAAATGTGGGAGCGGTTAAGCAATTGGGAGAAGAGTATGATGTGGCAAATGTTTATCTAGCAAAATGGGCTTTGAGCGTACAAAAAGAGGCAGAGAAATCTAGCAATAAAAGGATACTCTGGGACACTGAGAACGATTTTGATATCTTAACCCTTGAGGACGATATAACAATAAGGAGAAACAATATTAATCGTTTGGAATGGGAATCCTTTTTTGACAAAAATGGAAGGCTAAAGCTGACCGTTGACGAGGTTAAGAATCGAATATTTCACGGTGGTTTATCAGCTGATATCAAGGCTGAGGCATGGCTTTTCTTATTAGGAATTTATTCCTGGGATTCTTCGAGAAAATCGAGAATAAAGACGATGACATCTCTTACGAAAAAGTACACTTCGCTATGCAGAGATTGGCAACAGAGTAATTATGATGAGAAAGGAGAGAATTATTGGAAAGAACAGGAGCTTAGAATTGAGAAAGATGTACTGAGAACCGACCGAAATCGGGAGTTATTTAAGCAGGACGAAAGTACAATAAACGACGACCTTTTGGCAAACCAGCATTTGAAAAGTCTAAGCGATATTCTTCTAGCTTACGTCAAGTACAACCCCAGCTTGGGCTATGTCCAAGGTATGAATGATCTCCTTAGTCCTCTCTACACTGAGATTCGGGACGATGCCTTGACTTTTTGGAGTTTTGTTCATTTTATGAAGAGAATGGAACCGAACTTCCTCCGTGATCAAACGGGAATGAGAGACCAGCTGAACACTCTTAACTCTTTAGTTAACTTCATGCTCCCTGATCTCTACAGGCACTTGGAAAAATGCGAATCAACAAACTTCTTTTTTCTCTATAGAATGATCTTGATTTGGTTCAAAAGAGAATTTAAATGGGATGATGTTCTGAAACTATGGGAGGCTCTTTGGACTGACTATTATTCTTCTCAATTCCACTTGTTTGTTACACTTGCTATTTTAGAGAAGCATCAGAACATTATTATAGACCATTTATCTCGGTTTGAAGATCTTTTGAAGTATATGAACGAGCTTTCAAAGTTGATGGACTTGGACGAGCTGCTGATTCTTGCCGAGAGGTTGTTCCTGAATTTTAGAAAACTGTGTGATGTCAAGCAACGCGCGCATGAAGAGATTCCTCAAAACTTGTTAAAAATTCTGGACAGCAATGTCAGAACTGGTCAATAAGGAACATCCAAACGTAGCATTGGAAATATAGGACAGCTTTGTAATTGTTACTCAAGTTATACATTTATGATAGGGATGATGGTAATGTAGGTGTTTATTTAGGTTATGAAATGGAAGTATACTATTCTTTTTCCTCAACGCCTCATTAGATTTAAAAAAATCATCTAGTTGTCCGATTCCTCTGCTTCTGAACCTTTCGCTGAGTCATCTTCATCTTCATCTTCATCATCACCAGAACTTTCGTCGTTTGAATCAGAGTTGGACATGTTCTCAGGTGCCTCATAGTCTTCATCTTCATCGTCGTCGTCATAATCTTTATCGCCATTTACGTCGGTATTCGAGCTTTCCATTAGTCCCTTTACCGTTTCCCCGGCCTGTTGTGCCTGCTTCAATTGTGGTTTTGCCTTCAAATCGTTGCTCATGCTTTTGTCTGACACCATATGTTCCTTAAAGTAGTCGTCTATTGATGTGTATTCGTCGTGGTCAATCATACTAAATTCAATCTGATCTGAGCCATTATAGACGAGATTAAGGTTGAATGTTAGTCTAGTAATGGAAGAATAGGATATGTCATTAACGTTCCCGATAGGAAGAATCAAAATGGGCTTTTTCATCCCAAAGATTACATGAGTTGATAAAAAGTGGATGTATCCTTCTTTCGTTCTGTTGTGCGCCTGTGCATAGAAATATGGAGTCTTTGAGTCCTCGAGCAATGGGTGTTGAATTTTTAGATCTCGATGCAAACCCTTGAGGTCCGAAACGATATTTTTGTCAATATCTGAAGGTATATTTGCAACTATTGGATCCAAATGTTTCTCGTCGGAAGAATTTTTAAAAGAGAGAACGAAATAGGAAGTAGCCTTTTTTTCCGGAGAGGGAAGAATAAAAACATTATCCAATTTGTCCCAAAGCTCCTGTATTAATAGCTCGTTGTTGCTTAAGATGTTTGGATCTGATTCAGGTAGTTTGGTGAGAATAAGCTCTCCGCGGTTCGTTATTATAAACGTCAGCTTCTTTCGGAAAGGTGAAAGAACTGAAATTGCAGAAAGTGAAAAAATTGGCCTCGATTCTGAGTTTGTACTGTCATTTGTAAACAATTTTCTCTTTTTTGAATTCGGATCTTCCTGATAAGCCTTTGACAAATGGTCATATAGTGCCCTAAAAGTAGGCAATGAGTCTGGTGCTTTTTCTAGTAGAATGGTGTGTTAGGATATGATAGAGATGAGTGCCTCTTGAGACCACCCTGTGCGTGAATATTCGGGTAAAGACGTGATAATACTGACTGATCACTGCTAGTATATCTGTTTTGAGCTCCTCTGGAAGAGTGCTCAAAAAAGTTGTGGAAGTCATGGCAGCGTTGATGTTCTCTAATTGTGAAGTAGAGAGACTGTAACAGCAACCGCTTCTACTGTATATGGGAGTTGTAAGTGTGAGAGAGGCCTGGACAGAGCTCTGCGCGCAGTGCTTTGGGAGTACTCGGAACCGAAAGGCTACCAGCGAGAGAAAGACCCACACAGCACAGCTATACAGGCCTCTGATTTACGTATTCTAGGCTGGATCACCAATCTGATGCTCATGGAATAAACATTACAATTCACTAATGACAGATATATCCAAATATGTTACGCCGGTCCTCTAAGCGCCAGAAATATTGACTTCTTCCCATAGCAGAAATAGAAAAGCCATGAAGCCGAGATCCTAGTAGAAGCAAGCAATAAGGGCTTCTCTGGTAGCATAAATTTAATGGCCTCTAGCAATCACAAATCGCATATCACTCTTAGTCGGATTGTTCAGAAGCGCGCAACTGCTCTAGTCGTCCAGCTCGGATCTCAAGAAGCTTGGCCTTCCGGCTTTCGATTAATCCATCTCGCCTCTCTTTCCACAAATGAGCGCCATATCCGACCAATGCCCAAAATGCTCCGCTGTATAGATAAGCTTGCTTCTTGTAGCCCCATGGTCTCTGAAGAATTCCCAACTGGAAAGCACGGGCAGCAACGCCTATGATTCAAAAAATGTTAGAACTGGCCACTCCTGTAGTATTCTTTTCAAAATAGTAACTACTTACCGAAAGACGCCCAGCCAGCCAAACTTGTTACAAGAGCCATGATGTATCCGTCTCTGATGGAAGATGAGATCTTAGTATAAGATGAACTGGAATTAACTTGATTGGTGCTGAAATATACGCAACGCCAGTACTTGGAGGTAATTTTCATCACGTGTTAAAGACGGTTATTGCCATGGCAACGTGTCTCTAGGAGTAAGAACTTTCAACTGAGACTATCTGAGATTGAAGAAAGCAGAACCACTGAGCACGCAAAAAAAGGTTGGCTCTTCCAGAGAACGCATTGCGCAAACAATACGCCAGACCAAGTTCAAACCAGATACACGGATTGAACATTTACAAGGTTAATGTGGTAGATTTGTTTATAACCTACTAACCGATTCTCTACGTTGAAAATCGCACTTTGAAGTTGATCAGATATGCTGGATTATAATATACTTAATATAGATTTATACCTTTTAAGCAGCAGTCTCGGTCTCCTTCTCTTCAACAGGAGCCTCAGCCTCAGGTTCAGCCTTCTTAAGATAGTCAACAACGCTGGGCTCGACAATCTTGTCATCCTCTTTGGCTTCCAAAATTCTGACGGAATCTGGCAGTGATTTGGGACCGGATTTGTTGTTCTCGGGGTTCTTCATAATCTTGACCTTGATACCCAAAACACCCTGGCGCAACAAAACATTTCGTGTAGCTTCATCAATGAAATCTCTAACAGGTTGACCTGAGTGGATCATAAAGCCGTCTTGGAACTTCATGGCCTTAGCACGGGCACCACGCAATTTACCAGATACGACAACTTCAACACCTTTAGCGCCGGATTCCATGACGAAACGAGTAACACCGTAGGCTGCACGTCTGATAGCAAGTCCGTTCAATAGCTTGTACTTGAGGGACTCACACTGGGCAACAGCAGACAATCCACGTTCTTGAACACGCTCAGCAAACAGAACGATGGCACCAGGTTGGTAACGGAATCGCTTTTGAACCAATGATGTCAATTCTCTGATTCTTCGGCCATCCTCTCCAAGAACTGACTGAGTTCTGGTGGCTCTGATGATAACTTCAGTCTTGGTGGGGGTAATTCTGACTTCAACACCAGAGTATCCCTCCTCAGAGAGCTCACGGGTGAAAAATTCATTCAACTCGGCGTAAAAGACACCGTCAGAGACGAGCTTTCTGGTCTTGGATATTTTGGCCATGGCTTGTTGTTTGTCTGGTTCTTGATGATGAAAGGTATTATTAGCGAAGAGCCTTTTTTGATTTATGTCAGAACATGATTACGCCTGTGCTGAAACCTGCCCGCAAACTATATTTCCTATTATGGAAATTTGATTGAGACTATGTTTAGGGCTGTGCCCTATATATCATCAGCACGTGATGATATGTTGCAACCATGCATAGAAGGCTCTTCCCATCTCTTTTTATCCCAAAGCCTGGTGTTCCCAGATAGGAGTATTTGCGAGATGTGCTGTGATTGAAAACATGTACCGCTAGAAGATAGTGATGCTGGGTCGAGCGGCCTCTAGTGCAGATCTTGGTGGTAGTATGAGTGCCTCAAAAGCTTGGAGTTCTTTGCATTGTTTTTGTCCCTGCACATGTAGTAGGTTGTTGCTCTGTATTTGGACCTTGAAGTGAACAAAGATGCAAGCTTTTGAGGCGCTCATATCTCTACACTATCAGTTCTCAACGCCCAGATCACTTAGCAATCGCTAGTGATGAGATCACACAAATGAAACATCGCTTTACTTCTTTATTACGGCCTCTTGGCCTGTTTGCTTGCTTCCTTAGCAGTAAGTGGAATGATTAGCTCATGGGCGCTGTTAGTCAAACTAACCGGCTAAAATTAGGCTTGTCCTGTGGTACAATATACCTGTATTCTGCCTTCAGCCCGCAATTGGCGGCAAGGTTGGATTTTTCAGCGACTAAAGCATCTATACTGGTACTGGTGGGGAGCATGGGAATGGCTTTAACAGGTCCACCAGCCGGATACATTGTTGATAAAAGTGGGTATCCTCTGCCCGTTCTATTTGGAGGACTTGGGATTTCTATTGGCTATGGAATCATAAAGTACACGTATGACCAGCAAATCAAATCCATGTTCATTCTTGGGTTTGCCATGTTGCTCATAGGAGGCGGAGGCACTTTTGCAAACTCAGCTGGTATCAAATGTGCGGCAGAGTACTATCCCGAGTTTGTAAGTAGAAGGATAGATGCATGTTATAAAAGGAAAGAACACTCTAACCTCCAGTGTTATTGGTATAGCGGGGAGTTGCAACATCTATACCAGTGGCAGCATTTGGACTAAGTGCGTCGTTTTTCTCCTTTTGCGGTTCTATTGCGGCACCAAATGATACGGAAAAGCTCTTTCAGATGCTATACATATCCATTGGGGCCATAACGGTCATCTCAGCGCTGCTTATATGGCTTACGACTATGCCGAGTCATGCAAACGTGTTATACAAATCTCCTCAATCAGCATTCAGTGTTCCGAGGCATTCAGCTTCGCTATCGATTGAAGTACCTTTAACGCCATTAAGCGATTGGGAAATCGAGCTGGAACCCTTGGGGCGTATCTCATCATCAAGAGATGCGAACCCGATGCTTAAGACGAGTTCTGAACTAGGAGGAATCTCGCTTTTCAAGAACTTAAAGTTCTGGTCATATTTTGCGATATTGGGAATTCTTGCAGGCTTGGGTCAGATGTATATTTACTCATGCGGATTTATCATCAAAGCTTTGGCCAGTAAGCAAGCTATTAAGGAAGAAAAGCTCCAGGACTTGCAACATTATCATGTCGCAATGTTGTCAATACTAAGCTTCACGGGCCGGCTAGTGAGCGGGATAGTGAGCGATGTATTTGCCAGGGGAATTGGCGTGTCCAGGGACTGGCTACTACTTGTGCCCGGTATCGGGTTCCTCTTTGCACAGATGACAGGATGGCTGCTAGAGGAGTTGACTTATCTTCAATGGCTGTCGATTCTGGAAGGGTTTTCTTATGGGTTTTTGTTCGGATTATATCCATCTCTTGTGAGTGACGCTTTCGGCATGCTCTACTTTAGTCAAAATTGGGGGATAGTATGTCTTGCACCGGTCATCACCTCCAATATCTTCAATCTGTTGTTTGGCAGTGTGTATGACTCTCAGATGACAAAATTGGAAGATGGAGCGAGGGAATGTCTACTGGGGTCCAGATGCTACTTGACTACATTCCAATGCACATTTTTTGTTTCACTAGCTTGTCTTTTTCTTGTTGGACGGCATCTCAAGGTAGAAATAGACAGACGTAAGTAGGTATCAATAGGTTGGTTGCTGTTGTATGGTGGTAATACTCACAACCAGAATGGCCACCAGTGTCGCACAACAGCACACAACACGGGCCTTGGATGAGGAAATCACGAAAATTTGGGCGAACGAAACCCTCAGCTCCAAAACCCGGGCTGATCAGCCGTGGTGAAGATGACTTGTAAGCGGTGATGCTCTGTAATTCTAGACGGAATATGGATCAGCCGGCCAACTGAATGGATTTGCTTGTAGACTGAGAAATGACGCGGAGGAAAGAGCAAAGCTATTCAGGTCTATACAGCACGATGCAAGTGGTGTTCGAGTATTATCGGTGTCAAACATTAATCGTGGTAATAACAGCTTGTTTATAGCTTGAGGAATTTCAACGCGCAAACCGAGGGTTGGACAAAGTGCTCATGTCTCTAAGTGAGTTTAGGATAACATTTGGGGTCTAAGTAAATTTGCTCGTTAACACAATCATTTGCAAAACAAACCGGTAGGGCAGTTACGAGAAGCGTTGATTGGATTACCCCCAGATCAATTCAGCAAGAAAGTTTTCATGTTTTCGATGAGAGTGGCGGCGGAGAATGGAGCGTACCAAGCTTATATTCCGTCGATTCAATACCTTTTGGGCCCGCTCTATACGGCAAAGTTGGTAGAGGAGAGTGAGCTACGAGAGGTTGTTTGGATTTATGTGCTTCATCTGATTCATGTCAGTAACGATGTGACGGAAGCGGCTTCGGTCTTGGAGCGGTACAAAGAGGAAGATGTCAGGCTGTGGGGGATACTAAGAGCTTGGATTCAGGATGATTATGTGGAATGGGGGAGGCTGCTTCAAAGTGAGAAAAGCATCAATGAAGGTAGGGCTCGAATAATGAAGTTTGGCAAAGACAAGATTGCTAAGGCAGCTTTACAGCATGTGGGATCATCATACTTCAGGCTAAAAGCGTCCGACTTTGAGAAGATGGTTGGGTATAGCTGGGAGCAGGTGAAGACGCACAAACAGCTCTCATGCCCATGGACGAAGGAAGCAAATTCCGAGATTATATTGATTAGACAGCGGAGGGCCAAAAAATTATAGAGAGCTGTGGCATCAATCAATAAATGGAAATGGGTCAGCTGTATTATTTGGCAAGAGTTAGAGCCAGAGCCAGTGCTCCCTGAAAAATGCAAATGCAAATGCGGGCAAAAAGTAACGAGACGGGCATAGGGCAGAAAAGAGTTTAGCGAAGCTCTGCCAGAAAGCTAATGGGAACGCTAATGTCCATTTCGGGTGACTGCGTGTGCGGCCAGCCGCCAAATGGAGTCCGCAGACCACTCGGTGGACCACTCGGTGGAGCACTCCGTGGACCCTAGTGTCGATTTCGGCGCGATCTGCCAAGCAAAGTTGGCGGATATTTTGCACAGAGCTAGGGCCTCTGGCTCCATGCACATTGGCTTTTGTGTCCCCATTGATGCCCTTTTCGCTTCTGGACCCAGTGCCATTGTGGGCCGGGCCTCCGCGAGCACGGAAATATGCACAGAGTCCACTGGTGGAGTTCTAGCGATGAAAGGGCCAAGAGGTCCTGCTAGAGTGTGCGGGCTGGGAGCCCCCAAGGGAGCCCAAGGGAGCCCCCAAGGGACTTCCAGGGCGCTTCCAGGGCCTCTGCTCTGGGTCCCTGCAGCCGAAATCTGCTCGCACCTTGGCGGTTGTAGCGCAGAATAAATACGACTCGGCTCCACCCACAATTCTTTTTTTTTCATCAGCATCAAGCCTGTCTCAGCAATGTTCTCCCACTCCACTAGTGTCTCATCCCTCGTTATTTCAGCCCTGCTCTTCCTCAAGGCCGTCGACGCCGCTGGAAGCATCACTAATTGTCACTTCCATGGTGCTACCCAGTATTGTGCCGATGCTGAAGGAAACCACGGCTACGTTACACCAGGCCCAACTAACACTGCTGACGCTCCCGCTTCTTACACAGGCTGCCATAACCATGGTGCAGAAACTTTCTGCTTAGTAGGTGATGGTGAGGTCCAGTATATTGTTGAAAAGGATGACGACGAAGAGGATCATGATGATCATGATCATGATCATGATCATGGTGCGAGTAGCTCTGCTGTCGCTACTTCTTCAGCTGCTGAAGATCATGATGATCACGACCACGACCACGACCACGACCACGACCATGACCATAGCTCTGCCGAAGCTACGTCCTCTGCCGAAGCTACGTCCTCTGCTGCAGAGTCTGCCCATGAAGGCGGTGCTGTTATCACCAACTGCCATTACCATGGCGCTACCCTGTTTTGTGCCGATGCTGAAGGAAACCACGGCTACGTTACACCAGGCCCAACTAACACTGCTGACGCTCCCGCTTCTTACACAGGCTGTCATAACCATGGTGCAGAAACTTTCTGCTTGTTAGGTGATGATGAGGTCCAGTATATTGTTGAAAAGGATGATGACGACGATGATCATGATCATGACCACTCTTCTGGTGCTGCCTCTGGTTCAGAGTCCCAGAAACCTTCCACATTATCAACAGTCTCTTCCAAAAAGGCTGAATCTTCCTCTGCCTCCGCTTCAGCTACCGTCACTCAGGTTGAATCTGGGTCTTTTGGAACCAAGGCTATTGGTCTCAACTCTTTCGTTGTTGCAGCCGCTTTGGTCGCTTCCTTCGTTACATTGCTTATATAAATTCTTTGAAAATCTTCTTTCGGGATCTTTGTCTGGAAAATTATCCTTGTTTCTGCAGATGGTCCATTTGATGACTTCCTTTTAATACATTAAGGTTGGTACTATGAAAATGAAAGTATCAGCAATCATTTACATTTGTTTTCGATTAACTGTCCAGATGAATAAAAACTAAATTACTCTCTAAACCTGACTTTTCGAGCATCCACCACTGATCCGTATCTACTTTTTGCCGGATTAGACTTTAATTTTTCTCAATTTAAGATTGTGTGTTTAAATTTGTAAGCTGTTGGTGTTCGCGAGGAGTACACATACAGATATCTTGACAGTAACAAAGCTGTTAGGACACTTCTATAGTTTTAAAGATCCTCTCTTTTCCCTCAATCATACTCGATAAGCCAACTGCTATGAAGCGCTCATTTATTGCTTTCTGAAAAGCGGGTTACACAAGAGACAAAACAGCTTTCTCTAATGTATCAGCAACACTATATATCCCAGGGTCCAAAAATAGACCCTGGTTAAAGAAGACCTATGGAAATGCGAGACGATCCTTTTTTAAACACAAAAACTATGAGCGGCTGGCGACAAGCTCTTGTGCTTTGATCAGTCCAGAATTATCAACCTGGCTTCAATGAATGATTCTAGTATTGGGAAAATGAGGGTGAAGCATTTGGTGAAGATCCTAATGAGCCAAAGGGTGGGCAATTATGGCGGTTCGGCCGTGATATGAGGCTGTATACGTTTGAATAGAATTGGAATTCATTATAGGATTGGATTCAAAGTGATAACCCGCTTACTCGCCAGTTTTTTGAAAATTCACCTTGAAAAGCTGCTTTCTGGAGTCATCGAACGTCAAAGAATTGTCTTGTTTCTTACCAAAAATTAATAGAGTGCTTGTCAGGGAATCAGTGCCGTTTTCAAGCAACATGGGACGCATCCTAACCACCGAGGAGACCAGTACATATAGTTACACAGTTTAACCAGGTTCAAACTTGGGGATGCTAGAACAAATTTTGCTCGGCAAGTTACCATTGAACACCAAAAATTACACACAAATTGAACACTGCAGTTGGAACTAAGAAAATTGGATTTTCTAATCCGGTAAGCAATAGATGTGCGGCTACAAAAAGAGAGTGGGTGATGTTCAAAGAAATACAGAATCATCTATTCATTCTTTCTCATTTGCTATCTTTCTCCTCAAGCGTGACGACATAGTCCCTTAGAGATAGGTCCCTTTACTGTTTCCCCAATCAGAGATAACGCCTAGAAATTGTTTTGTGGAGCCTGAAAATCCTTACTCTTATCTTGCGATAAAGCTCCCTATTTGCGTCACTCCTAACTAGCCAACTCTTCTGAAAAATGGAGCAAGTTGAGTAGAGATGCTTCAGTCGGGAAACTATCAGTAACAAAGACGGTTACAAAGAACGTATAAGTTGGGAAAACTTAAATATCACAACTTCATTTTGAAGCACCACTAGAAGCTTACAAATGAGAATGAATAGGCAGAGACAAAATTAAAACAAAAGCATGCTATTAAGCTATCCGTAATTGTTATAATAATTTGGCATTGAAAACAAAATATAATATCAAAACTGTCTGGTAATGGAGGAATCTGGTCACCGTTCAAAGATAGGAAATTGTACATGGCAAATCGGTTTATCTCTTCTTCCCGCTCGTCTTCTTCACAGAGCTGCTGGACTGGTTGCTAGCACCACTAGAAGTGGCCGAGGAATCAACTTTGTCTTCGTTCGCTTCAGCCCTGGCCCGTTCCTCTTTCTCAAACTGTGCCTTTGCTTTGGTGTCTTCCCGCTCAGCCCAAAACTGTCCCAACTGTAGGGTGAAAACTCCCAAAATCACAAACACAATCATCACCTCACTTGCAGCCATAACATTGATTCCAGTTGCCTCATCCACATCGCCCCATTCGCCATAAACTGCACTGTTCATTCCAACTCTCAAATTCGCCAAGTATATTATCACTGCGACAACCATCAAGAAAAGGCTGCCTCCATCGAAGAGGGTGTTTGAGTCGTCAGGCTTGTATAATTTGATAAAGACGCCGATAAAGCCCAAAGCCATCACAACATGGTGCACATGATATAGAAATGTGGGCATACTACCCCATTGTCGATAATGTGCTAATGACCGTGCAAAATCCTCTGCAGTGGAGCCTTTTTTCCATAGTGTGTTGTAATCATATGGCCAGTTCCCATAGAGAACACCGAGCGAAAAAGAACAGGCTAAACCAAGTTAATTTCTTGTAATCTCAACATACACAAAAATTAGGCATACCAGCAAGAATTAATCCCGTCGCAAACGAAGTAGAAGACGTAGGCATTGCTCTGTTGTAGGTAACTCGACAAGTGGAAGAAAACAGGCGGTTGATAGATTGACAAAGAACGATTTTTGGCAGTTTGGGGCGCTGGCAAACCCTTGGACTGAAACATACACCCCCCAAAGTAATACTGGGCACTCACTTCAACAAATGCTTGAACATTAGCACTGACACCTCGTTAAAAGTGGTTTCTGTCTCGAGCTAGGGAAGATAACAGACGGTGAGCAGGTGAGACGAGACATGCACTTGGTTCTGATTTCAGATGGCATTGCCAACACCAGTTGATAACATCTTTGGGAGAAGATACGGCCTTCCAATGTGCCAATAAAGGATTGTTTAGAAACATGTGCTATCCAACCAATTTGTCAGAGAAGCCCAAGATACATGGCCCGTGTATTATGGAGCTCGTCCTCCTGACGTTTTGGGTAAGCTAATTGTATTTCTACGCCGTAATCCCGACCTATCTATCAGAGAAACAATGGCCGATGGAACAAACAAAGACAACATGTACGTTCAAAGAAAATCAATTTCAAATATAAACCAGAAGCTTATCCCGAAATTGGCGTTCTCTATACACCGCCTTTTATTCCAATGTCCGACAGTTCAACCATCACTCTTGGAGAATATATCTTTCGTCGTCTAAGCCAGCTCTCCGTCAAGTCCATTTTTGGGCTCCCTGGAGACTTTAACTTAGCGCTGCTTGACAAGATTTACCTGGTGGATGGGTTGCGCTGGGTCGGGAACGCAAACGAATTAAATGCTGGCTATGCTGCGGACGGCTACTCCAGAGTCAAAGGTATTTCGTGTCTAGTCACCACCTTTGGTGTTGGTGAGCTTTCAGCCATTAATGCTGTTGCCGGCTCGTTTGCTGAACATGTTGGCGTTCTCCATTTGGTTGGAGTTCCATCAACAGTCTCCCAGGAAAAACAATTGCTACTTCATCATACTTTGGGAAATGGAGATTTCAGCGTTTCTCATCGCATCTCTGCCAACATCTCTCAAGCCATAACTCTCCTGAAAGATGTTCATACTGCACCGCAAGAAATTGACAGAGTGCTACGCGAGATATATATTCATCAGAAACCTGGATACATAGGTTTTCCGTCAAACTTTGTTGAAGAAAAGGTCCCAGTGGCTCTTCTGGACCAACCGCTGGATTTGTCACTGCCTCCCAACCGTCAGGAAGTAGAAGACGAAGTTGTGGCGGACATAATGGATTTGGTCTCCAAGGCAAAAAACCCAATTATATTGGTTGATGCTTGCGCTGGAAGGCACGATGTCAAGGACGAAACAGCCCAGCTAATTGAGATTACTCAGTTTCCTGTTTTCGTCACTCCTATGGGCAAGGGCAATGTTGATGAGCACAATCCCCGTTTTGGCGGTGTTTATGTTGGATCTTTGTCTTACCCAGAAGTGAAAGAGCAAGTTGAGAATGCCGATTTCATTCTATCAATTGGGGGAATTTTGTCAGATTTCAACACTGGCTCCTTTACCTATACCTATAGAACCAAGAATGTTATCGAATTGCACTCAGACTATACAAAAATCAAGTCTGCTACTTTTCCTGGTGTCCAGATGAAGCTGCTATTTTCTAAGATCCTATCTTCTATTGGCGGCTATCTTAGCAACTATACGCCTACTCCAGTTTCCCTACCAAAAGCCATGGACATCAATTCGCCATTTGAGACTCCTTTGACACAGTCTTGGCTGTGGACACGATTTTCGTCTTGGCTTAGACCCGGAGATGTTGTAGTTACTGAAACAGGAACGTCATCTTTTGGCATTATACAAACCCAATTCCCACCAAATACAACCGGCATTTCTCAGGTGCTCTGGGGATCGATTGGATATTCAGTTGGGGCTGCTCTTGGAGCGGTTATGGGCGTGGAAGAGCTCGATAAAAAGCGCAGAGTCATTCTCTTTGTTGGGGATGGCTCCTTGCAGTTGACGGTCCAGGAGATCTCAACAATGATTAAATGGAATCTCAATCCATATCTGGTTGTGTTGAATAATGATGGCTATACTATTGAGAGATTGATTCATGGCCCTGAGGCTTCGTACAATGACATTCAATCTTGGGACCATACCGCCCTGTTGCCTACTTTTGGTGCTAAAGATTACATGTCTGTTAAAGTTTCAACAACTGGAGAACTCAACAATCTGTTGGACAACTCGCAGTTTAGCGAGCCTACTCAGATTCGGCTAATTGAAGTTATGCTGGACAAGTTTGATGCTCCTTCAAATCTAGTCAAGCAAGCTGAAATGTCGGCAGCAACTAATGCCGAATAGATTCCATATACATAAGATAAAGATTCTAGCAATCGTAAAAGTTGGAATTTTCTGGTATTTGCTAGAGGAATTATAGCTTTTTGCTGGCGATCCATATGGATTATGATGCATCGCTTAGATTGTAGTTAAGTTTATAGTTCAGACTGCTATTGACTTTTCACTAAAGAAAGTAGCTTTAGAAAGTGCATTCCTCTGGATGATATGTGAATAATATTGTTGACCAATTATCGCCCGAAAGTAGCTGTCTATTTGTCTTGATTTCAATTCCGATTTATATTAGTCTCAATAACATAAAAACTGTTGGCAGTGGAAGCAATGGTCGCCCGCCTTCAGCATGTCATATAAACCCTTTCTTCCAACAAAGACACCTAGGAAAAACCCTACGATACCTATGGATGACCTCAACGCCCTGTCCATAAACAAGCTAAAGGAAGAATGCTTGAAACACGGATTATCTACCTCTATAGAGAAACAAGATCTTATAAGACGGATACTTCTCTATCGAGCAGTAGATTCCCATGAAAAATTGGACTCTCCTGCAACCTCTCCATACTTATCAGAGCAAATAAAAAGTCTCCTACAAGAATGGAGAGAAAGAGAAGCCCTTAAGCATTCAGTTCCAGTGTTGTTCAAGTTCCAAAGTGTGAAAAATGCTATGATTATGTCAGATGAAGTTATAGATATAATAGCAAAGAATGCTTTAACAATCATAACGAAAGACAAACTAAAGGCTCTCACTAAAACCTGGGGTTCGTTTGAAAAGTATGGCACACAAGTTTTTCGCTTAGTTAGAGCCGCGTGCTCTAATTTCCGCAATGAGTATATGGGAAAAGAAATCATTCCTGTGTCTAGTGTGGAGACAAACCCTGTACCAGAAAATCTTCCCAAGACGACGCTTGAGTCGAAGGAAAGTGTACCTAGGATACTTATCATTCCATCAAAGCAAGCTCTTAAAAAGGAACTAAAGGAGCTGCTTGTTTTATGGGTGGAAGACAAGAAGAAACTTTTCATTAGCAGTTCATTGAGTGAGGATTTGGTGCAGAACTATGTAATGCCAAAGGAAGTATACACTGCCATTGTACAACACGCAGCAGATATTAAAACTATAGGCGACCTCTACTCATTGTCGGTTAGCAACAAAGATCCGGGGTTGATATGGCCAGGTTTCTATGAATACGCTGAACAGATTGTACAGCTAGTTAAAGGTTGTATTATAGAGCACCAAACTACCTCAAAAGCCTGCACGGCAGAGCTTAAATTAATGATAGAAACTACATCCAAGCTGATATCTTGGAGAAAGGAGAAGGTGAAATGCACTAATGGTATAATTCCAAATCACAAAGAAGAAGTAGGAAATGCTATAATGCCTATGCGGATTCTTAAGGCTATTGCAAGAAATGCCAACTCCATCTCTGGTATTGCAGATATCAAACGCATCGTCCCAACTTGGAAATATATTGACATTTTTGGTGCTGAAATAGCAGAGCTGGTAAAGGGAGAATATTTAGAATACTTGAAGGATAGAGATCCAAGTCGTTCTGAAAATTCAGCCATTAAAGAAAAACGAAAAGAACCCAGCGATGCTGGAACTGAGGACAACAACGAAAGAGCTCTCAAAAGAAAAAGAGGCTAAAATCGGTTAAATTACTAGAACTAATCAAAAACAATTTTTTGTCCTGTTGCTGGAACTATAGACGTCTTCGCTCGCTGTGTTTTTGCCAGTGCGAGTCCAGGCTTGACTCTTTTGCTATTGTCATGTTTGAAGCTTTTGTTCTTCTGCCTTGTTGAAGGGGCATTCTTGGGACGAAAACTCTCCTGTTTCTGTGGATGCCGCTCTGGGCTGAATGTGCTTTCGCTCTCTTCATGGACCTCTCTTTTAGCTAAAGGTGCTGTTCTGACGACTCGTTTTCCTCTATCTTCTCCATATTCCAGTCTCAGTCTACGTCCGTTTAGCATCCTACAGGATTTGTCTGTAAAACCATTCTTGGCTCCATCCACGTTCAAAAAGTCGACAAAGGCAAAACCTTTACACTTCCCACTATCCTGAAACGTTGCCATTCGAACCTTGACGATTGTACCACAATGCTGGAAAGCTTGAATAATCTGTTCGTCCGTTGTGTCGTACGAGAGGTTCCCCAGAAAAAGTATTCGCGAAGGTGGGTTTTGGGCAGCCTTTGTGTTATTGTCATTCTTTTTGGGTCTTCCGTAAAAGGAGTTTGCATCTTTAATGAGGAGGTTTCTACCATTAAGTACAGATTCCGAAAGTGAAACAGCCGTGTTGAGATGAGCTTGTGAAGGAAAATCAACATAAGCATATCCCTGATTTCTAGAAGAGTCCTTAAGCGGTAAAAAAACTCGTAATATGTCCTCCTCTAATATTGGGACCAGCCTAACAGGTTTGGCTTCTGTAGTTTTATCCTCGGAATCTGAAGTGTCCTGATCGCTATCATTACTTGTTTTTGAGCCATATTCCTTCGTTTTTGCTACTAAGAATCGGGAAATATCTTCTTTAACAGTGTCAAATGATAGGTTTCCAATCCAGATGCCATACTTTGACTTTTTCCCGTTCAGTTCATTTCCATCGCCTTTGGGTGTTTTAGTTTGCGTAGTAGGGTGTGACTTTTCAGTTATGTTTCCCATTTTCTTCTGCTTTCGTCTTTGCTTTTTAGACAGTGGTTCAGGGTCATTAAGGTCAATCGTTATTTCTTCCAAGTCCTCAGTTTTCCGCTTTTTTAGATTGGGAGAAGACAATTTTTCGGTCTTGAGCTCGCCATCTTCATTCGTCATGATGGCAAAGTAATATTCTGGAAAATAGTTGTAGAAGCTCTAAAAACTTCAGATAACCTGGATGAAGTATTTTTTTTAAGGTTTGCGATGAATATTGAACCTCAACACCCGTACATCCCCAGCCCATGATTATTACTACCTAAAGGAGCACATTGATTTAAATAGCACTGTCATTATATGCACTGGTGTCTTGACGACTAGGGAGGGCGTGGGCGTACCTATGTTTCTCATTGCTACCGAGGAAGGCTTAGCCTAGTTTATTGGAGTGGGAGGTTTCTGGCTCCATTGGACAATACTGATGAAGCTTATAGATGGGACACTGGCCTAGCCTATCTCACGCTTTATAATCAAATGAAAGTACTTTTCTTTAGATTGATAGTTTAAAGGATTTAAATCCAAGTGTTTATGTTATAACTCGAATTCCTGAGAAGTGGTAAAGCTCGTAGCTGTAAAATCGCCATCATTTATAATCAGATGAATGTGCTTTTCTTATAGTTATCGTCTATTTTTCATTGTTTTTTTTTGTATTAGAATATACGGTAGTTTACGACAAGTTATAAAGGGTCAAACGGAACTATTTATCAGAAACTATCAGAATGTTTACAATTGGCCTAAGATGATCTAGGTCGGAATTCGATGATATCAGCTAAACAGACTTGAGACTGTTTTGAATGGGACCGGGCTGATGTAAAAAAGCAAAACCTGGACTAAGAATTAGAATCTCAGTGTATAGTAATGTAACTCTCCAACCCGACAAGTGATATCCTTTTTAGCCGGATCAAATTCCTAAAGCTATACGCAGTGGGCTGAAGTATCAGCACACGTTGTCCTAAATGTTTTTGAACAATTACCGCCGCTTAGTTTTTATAGTCAGGAGTATTCTTTAGTTGTTTAGTATAGCCTATGGGGACAAAGACAAGAACAGAATAAAAAAAGTTACTTAAGAAGATCAAAGAAAGGTAAGAACAGCTAGACTGGGCTAATGTTCTAATAGCGATGTGAAAGACCAGGACCTCAGTCCTGAACTCTCAAGCTTATGGCTCAGAAGATTAACATTAAGTAGCTTAAAGAAGAAGAAAACTAAAAATGCAAACAAAGTTCTGTTTAAACTCTTTGGCTTCAGTCTCATTATTATACACATTCTTGAATATACCGAGCCTTTTGCTAATAAGAATCACAATTCTTACAACTACTGTAAGAGAACAGAACCTTAGCTCGGAATTCTTGGGTTGTGCTTTTGGTTCGTCAAATTTGCATTTAGGTAACTTATCGAAAAGAACAAAGACGCTACAGAAACTAACGTTAAATAAACGCCATCAGTATCAATGTTACACATGTGATCAGTTGTTCTTTTGGAACAAAAGGTAAGAATCAGAATTTTTTCAACTGCTGTAAGAAAAATCAGAAAAGATGGTTGAGACGGGAAATCGAACGACCCCAATTGCAATCGTAACCCCGGCTCTAACTGAAGGTCATTCCTAGTAATAATGCCCAAAACTTTTTTGTCAAAAAAAGGGAGTGTGGCCGAGTGGTCTAAGGCGCCAGCTTCAGGTTTAACTTGAATCTGCTGGTCTAGAAATAGGCGTGAGTTCGAACCTCACCGCTCTCAATATTTTTTGAATTCTCTGTCTTGCAGTTTTTTCTAGAACCCTCTGCTATAAAAACCAGCCCAAAAGTAATTATTCAAGCTCAATGAAATATCTGACAAAGGGTTAATAAATCTTGGTGCTTGCGCCAAGCGAGTTTTTCTTGAGTATCAAGATGGTTTTTGATTTAATGAACCACACAGACTGATATTGACCTGTAACCAACAAACATAATAGAGGTCGCTAAGACAAAAGCTGCAAGCTAATCTCAAATGCGTCTGATTCTAGGGCGTTGTTTTGAGCAGCAGGATCACCTCTACCTGGTGTCTCGTTTTATCATTAAATAATCAGCATAGCATCCACAATTTAGGAATGTGTTCTTGGGATAATCAGAGAAAGATTTTTCCTTTAAAGGAGGTTGGTGAAGACTACATAGGAAGATAGAGAAATGCTTATTTTGAACAAAACAATCTCTAGTCTTAAAAATGGGCATTACGAGAAAAAGAAAAGTCAACGCTGTAGATACTACTAAGAGACCCCTCACACTATTTCAAACGTCGAGAGGACTGGATTTTTTTCCCTAACAGAACTGAAGAGTGGAAGAACGCACAAAAAAGTCAGCCAGGCATCTTCCAGGACATAGATGGTTCTTGTAGCTATGAATCCCTGGTCTACAACATGTTGGTAAGCCCAAAATCTATTAGAATGTACCATCACGTAAATACAATTCACTGCCATACCTAAAGAAAAAAGAGTATCGCAATAAATGCAGACAGAAGTCCAGAGCCGCTAGCAACCAGCTCAAGATTTCTTGGAGACGCGCCTCCAGTCGCCTCCAAAATAGATTCTGTCGGACATGTTAAATCATCTCCGCTGCATGAGATCATAGTAGATTCTGACATCAAATCTGTGACAGTTGCTTCTTCATCTTCTGCAGTGCTTGGCAAAATAGTGGTCGAGAATTCTGTGCTGTAACTATGGAAAGTGTCTCCAGCAAGAGGCGTAGATTCTCCTGTTCTAGCAACAGGTGCAATAGACGTTGGCGATGATGGTACTGAAGCACTCGTCAATTTTTCTTTCGTGGAAAGTGTGCTTTCCGAAAGAATTGACGATACCGCTGTTGTACTGGCACCATTATTTGTTCCGTTATTGAGATGAGTATAAATAGAGAGAGGAACTGTTACTGGAGGGCACTCAGTAATCGTTATCAATCCTGGAGTATTTATCGTCACATAAACAGTTCCACATGTAAAAATTGTTTTTTCTGGACAATAGGTGGTAAACTCGGAGATTATTGTGACTTCCGTATTCGTCGCAGTAACAGTTCCTGGTTCTGTCGTTGAGCTCAAGATAACTCCTGTTGTGGAGTTCTGGGGCACTTCGGCGGACGACAGAGGCCACGAAGCAGATTCAGAGATTTGCCATTGAGAAGTAGTTTCCAGAGTAGGTAGGCCTTCAAGAGCACTCGTTGTAACAGAGGAAGCGACTGTGCTCAAGGAGGAGACCTCAGGTACGGATGAAGATGCGGTAGCTGCGACCACCTCTGGAATAGAGACTGATGAGCTTTCAGTCGTTATAATCTCGGGCGCTGAGGAGACAGCAGATGAGCTAAAAGAAATAGCGGGTGAAGCGCTCTTCTCACAATCTGCCCCACTGCAAGCAGCATTGTTGGCAATGCTCGAGGAGCTGGGGATGGGGATAGTAGGAGGAGAAATAATGGTTGGCTCGTTACAATTATCTCCAAAGCAAGAGGCGCTTGATACCGAAGTTGTCGCTGGCGGTGACGATAAAGTGAGAGAGTCGCTGGAAGTGTAGTCTGTATCTTCGCATTCTCCTCCCTCGCATGGACATTCGGTGTCATAATTGGTGACGACTTCACCAACGACTTTGGTGGTTGACATTGTAAATGTTGTTGCATTAGCTGCCAAAGAGGCAGTAGTTGATACGAGTATTAAAAAACTAAGAGGATTCATTTGGCTTTTTGGAGTAAAGAGTCTTGGAGTAGAATTGAAGTAGTATTGTTTTGGCGGGGAAAAAACACACGGGCCTGCACTATGGAGTTTTCCCTAAAATCAGATGTTGAAGATAAGTTGAAGTGAAAGCAGATAAACGTAAAAGTAAATTCAAAATTCAAAATTCAAAATTCAAAAGGATCGAAGGCTTGTTGGGGGTTTCGCGTGCATTTATACATTGTGGCATAGGCAAAGGCCATGGACAAGAGCTTTCATAGCAGAATTATGTGTTATCCTAAATTCGATGCATTCACGCAGTGAATATTAAAAGACTCCAGGTACAAGCATTATTTCGGGATAACAGTCGAGGTTTGCTAATTATCTGCTTGATACAAAGTCGCATGCCGCTGGAATTAGTGGCCCAAAGCTGCTCAGCACCCCAAATCTATATAAAGATGACAAATCTCCGCTGAAGATTTTGTATGCCATGCTTCAAAAAATCAAAATTAATAGCATAAAGTTTAAAGTCTCTTAATAAGGAATCTGCATTTTTACTTTAGGCCAGAACGAAGCTGCTCCATAGCGCTTAAGAGTCTGAGAGCTTAGACATGACAATAACTGTTCCACAAAATATCTATTCTTCAGTTTAAAATTAAAAGAAGCAAGTTTTCGTCTATTTATATAGGTATGAAGCTAATATAATGTACAACCATATCATATCAGTGAGCATTTCTCATTACTGCTCTTCGACCAAATGTGCCCAAATGAGATACAAAATCAAATGAATAAAACTTAATCAGGGAAAATAGCTAGACATTATTATTTTCGTAGAAACGATCACGATGTTTTGGGTGCTGTCGGTTGGTTCTTTTTTCTCTTTTATGGATCGTCTTTATATGTCGTAAAAGGTTTGATCTTACCGAGAAAGTCTTCCCGCACCCGTGATACTCACAATGAAAAGGTCTTTCACCGGTGTGGCTATACATATGGATTTGTAGAGAGCTGGGCCTCACAAACTCCTTTTGACAGATCAAACAGATTCGCTTCTTTTGTTGCTTTACGTAGGTGTGGGATTGCGTCACAATTCTCGGTGTTGCAATGCCACCGCTTGTCAAATAGTATGATTGAAAGTTTTGTAAGTTCTGTTGCGATGGTTGCATAGTAAATTGTGAATTGTGGGAAACAATAAAATTGCCAACTTGCTGATTATCTTCCAGATTGTTAAGAAGCTTGGAGATAGCACACGGTTTATCCGAGAGAGGTGAGGTAGTCTCATGCTCTCTTCTTGTTGCAACGGAAGGCAATAACAATGGCGAAGAAGAAACTGATCTCATGTTAGGTAAGGATTGGGAGCCTGGGGAAGAGCGAACCGTCATGCTAGGACTTGGACTGGCTGTTGGAATAGTTCTAAAGTTTGGCGAGCCGCTCAGGCTGGTATTTGAAGTATTTGGTGAACTATAGATGGAATTCGGATTAGGCTTGCTTGAGCTGCAGCTCAATGAACTGCTCCTTAGCGAGTCTACATGTAGAGGCGGCAAACTGTTGTTGCTTTGTGGGATTAAAGGAGGGAGCCGACTACCTTGTGGATAAATAGGGGGAAGCTGGTTATTGTTTTGAGGGCATAGAGGGGGTAATTGTACTGAACCAAAATTATGAGTTAAGGGTTGAATCGTTGGAGCCGATATACGTGGAAGCATCGCTGTAGATGACATCGTTAAATCTGGATTTCTTAGATGCTTGCGTTTCGGTGCTTATTTTCGAGCAAGAAATAAAAAAAAACACTGAGAGCTGATTGTTGGCATAAAGGGAACAATCTCTTTTTTAAATACAGCGAGTGATACATAAAAATCATGAAAAACGGACGACAAGCTTTTCCAGGCTCTCAAGCAGGGATCTACTACCCCCACACGCGAGAACCCTTCAGCTTAAGACGATGGATGACGTGTTGGATTGATCCTTGAGCTTTGAAGTCTGTGTGCCCTTTCTCTCATATAGTTTAAAGTAAAACCCAAACTATATAGGATGCTCACAGTGAAATAAACGCTTGGATACAAACTCTGATACAGGTATTGTCTACATATAACTTCTATGCATGTTAAACTAGGCTTTTTGGAAAACAGGTAGAAACGAAAAAAAGGGTTTAATGATCTTGCAATTTTCCTCCTCATCCAAACTAAGTTTGTTACAATTTCATATTAACCAAGGCTTTTTCACTTGATATTTTTCTGTTGTGCCTGATTTTTTCCCATCCACGTAACTCAAAAAAAAATAATAATGAAAGCTTTGACAGATTTTCCGAGTTCTACAAAGTAAGCTTATAGATTTTTACGTCCTTCCTTCATTCAGTAAATAAAAAGATGTATCGATAAAGTTCACTTGCTGAATATGGCGTGACTCTTTCAGGAACAGCTTTTGTGGTTCGTAAGATACGGCAATATGAGATGTTGAAAGATAGTCATTGTGGTTTGGAAGGTTCGATAACGGTTTTCTCACCTTTTCATTGAACTCATTGTTGAGTCAGTTGAATAGATTTTTTTAGACTAGTAATGAGATCCTCTTCTATGCAGCACAGAGTGGACACGCTGTCTATCAGATTGAAAGGGAAACAAAGTCTAAAGCAACAAGATAAATCTAAAATGTGTTGCTGTGCGTGTTCACGATGAAAGGGCAAGATCATATAGAAAGACTATAGTGTGGGTCGTTTCCCCGGGGATTACCTGATTTCCTTCATGTTTGAAAAATATTGGACTGGTTGTTCAGATTCTCTGGAGATTAGAATACGCGTTGTATGCCGCTTGACTCAGATTGACATATTTCCTTAATTGTAAGAAAATCACGAGAATCGCCTATTTAAGCATTTTTCGTATATGGGTGCAGCATGGGTTCAAATACGATTTGCAATCTTTTTCCTGATAAACCCTGTGGCAGCATATACGAAACTTTCTGTCTTAGAAGCCATCTCAAATCAAGAAGAATTTCCAAAAATATGATTCGTATATACCAAAGAGTGATAAAAAATCCCGGCAAAACCAGCAGAAAATATTAAAATAGATGGATGAGATTAGCTCTACTCCTGATGGTTCATACCACTGTTTATGCAATTCTCGGATGGACTGTCATGCTTCTCACATCTGTTATCTGGTGTCTGGTCATCTGCTCATCTGCTCATTACACGCAAATCTGAAGGATCAGGAGAAAAAAAGTTGTATAATCACTATCTAAAAATATTGGAAAACATTAGATAATTTCGGGAAGCATTGCTATATCAACAAACAGGTTCATTGTAAAATGGCTTTCTCCCATCTAAGTTGAGACTCTAGTCAACTCTGTCACTTGGAACAACAATTAGCTTCATTTCTTTAGCAGATTAATTTTCTTTATCTTGCCTGATTTCTGAAATGTCAAAGAATACGTGGGGGTCTTCCGCCAACACATATGACATCATTGGTTGAGTCACAACAGACCATTTAGTGAATGCTGAGATTTGTTGTGGGGAGTTATATCAAAATGGTAAAATCAAAAAAATGAGGTGGAAACAACTATTCTCTTTAAATCAATTTCAACACTTACAAATACACAAACATTTGAGCGTGAGGCCTTCTTTCAAACCCCTTTTGATTTCACATTTTGCTTTTCGAGATTTCTTTCTATCCTAATGACAAAAGATCAGGTCAATTGAGAAATATCATTATTTAGAGCACTTTGAAAAGACAAAAACATTTATATTCTAGATGCTTATGTCGCCAAATAGGACAACCTTCATACTTTACAGAACAAATGTTAACAATTGAATATACGTTTTTCAAAGGCCAATGAGGTGCAAGCGCATACAATTTTTAATGCTACAAATAGTTTTAAATTATCCAACCGAAAGAAACGGAAATAATACAAAATAATGAATTAAACAAATTCGAATTGCCAAAGCGAATACTCTGCACAAGTTATGGATTATTCGCATGAACCCAGGGATGCTTAGCTTAACTTGCGTCTTCGGCAAATACGTAAATACAGAGGCGCCTGTGATTCTACGACAGATGCTACTCAAAGGTCAGCTCTAAAACACTGATATCTATTGGTACTGGTCATTTCTATGAGCCGATGTTTTTCTGCGGTTAGTGAAGTTTCGTATTTTTCGTATCCTATTACTTGTCAGCTGTATACCACAAAAAGTTGGCATGTAGCCAGGATTTCCAACTGCTTCATGTAGAGGGCAAGTGGTGAACCCGGAACTTTTGTTTCCAGACCTGGCTGTCTGAATGGCTTGGGTGACACCATGCAGCCGTTGCTTCCATGCATACTACATTCACACGGCTTGTGCAATCTGACACCGGATCAGCCCCATATAGATTTTAATCATTATACCAGCGTCTTTTGTAAATACCAGAGGAATCAAGACCACGCTTTCTCATTCAGGTTATAAATCCTTCTTGTATGCATGTGGCTACAGATTATGCTGACCTTAATTAAAAGTCAATCCTCAAGCTGATAGGAAAACTCAGAGATTGCCTTTCAAGAGGTTAAGTTAACAAAATAATCAAATAAAAATCATTCTAAAAGCTGTATCCTTTTGGGAACCATTATCCCCTAATTTCATAGCTGGTGGAAAATGCCTGCTATGTACTACAAGAAATAACAAACTTTTTTAATAGCTTTAATAAACCAAATTAATATAGATTTTGTATCCCTTCTGTTGGCCTTTACTAGGTGCAACAGAGAGCTTGAAGGAGAGACTGATTTTGGTACGCTTTTCTAATCCAGTATAAAACAAATGCTTTTCTAGGTCATAACTAATGTATTCGTTGCTACATAGAATTCAAAAAGTGAAGCCTGGTTTTCTAAGAAAAGCTTAATTCACCGGCTGCTGTAAAAGGAATAGTAAACCCTTTATTCAAGCGTTTTGATAGACTATTCGGACAGTAAAACCATGCAAAGCGAACAGTATTTGCTCTTTCAGCCAGGGTTTCCTTAGCACTCCCACGAATAATAATCCAAAAATTTAACACGCCCGAGATGAACTTCTAAACACAGACAAAAGTCTAATAGGCAGATCAACAAAAAAAGAAAGAAAAAAATGCTCATCAGAAGCTCAAGAGATGATCAACTTGTGCTGGCTAGGTAAGCTCCACCGGCGTTGTAATCAGTGCTCAAGTTTTTTCTTCTTAAGAAAACCTTGGGCATGGTACATTGTACTAGAAGAATGCAAACTATGTATACAAAAAAATCTAGAATTTTATCATGGCAAAATAACATTCTTCAGAATATTTTGTAGGTCACGGGGCGTATCTGCTCGTAAATGACTGTTTGTATTTCGGATATATTGATTTGGTGTCACCTGTAGAAAGAGTATGTTCCATCGTCGTATTACCGGTTCCACTACTTTGTCTAGGAAGGAAAGGACACCTTGTAGGCCAGAGCCTGTTTTGACACATCCCAATTAAGAGAGATGTATCTGAAATTAAGATTGTAGGAAACTAATTTTCTCCGTCTGAAAACTCGGGCGAGTGTATCGTATTGTATGAAAGGGATAAATAAGAGATACCATTCCTGTTGGGCGATTTTCAAAACTGAACCATGATGTTGTCTGCAGTGCAGACGTTGAAAGCTCGATCGATCACTGGACCATTCAACTCCACATGTTTCGAAGCTTAACTGTACGTCAGGAAAGATAGGGTTTTAGTTTCGGAGATTTAACGAGTTAAGCCTTTTGTTACATGGTTTGAAAGCCTTCTTTTACCAACATTGAATGTAAATGGATGACAATATTGGCAGCCAAGGGGCTGTTTAAGTTGTAAGGTTTTCAAACTCAACCAAGGAACCTCCCGAAGCCTCTCTGATCCATGGAATGGTTCAAATTACTCTTATTAGTATGGCAATCATATACGCCTAAATATATATATTATCTTCTTGTATATATAGTGATCACGCCAGACCGCAAACCCTGATGAAGAATTAGAACAAGCTTCTAGATTTTGATCTTTGAATACATCATCCACCATGGTACACTGTACTATGTAGAACATCAGTACATCACGGCCGACTTTTTACTCAGGACGTCCTTAGAATAATCCCTTGTAAAGCGTACTGGATTTAGCCATGTACATCTTACATCAAAGAGAAGATCAGACTTCAAGTATTTCAATTACTATGGGATATCTTCGATCTTTGCACTCTAAGCTTGTTGGATGCTAAGATAAAACAGTCCTTACTAAAGACGTACTTCACATGCCAATTTGGATCTCTATACAATAAACAGAAAGGCACTTATGTTTACACTGGTTCTCTAGCTGTAAGGGACTATTTGGCTCCTGAAATTTCGATAGTAGGAGGAGTTCCCAATGCCTTTTTCAAACTTCCATAAATTGTAAATTGTAAAGACGTTAGAGTGCCAATCATCACAAGACGAGTTGGTAATCCAGCAAATGACCCAAAAAACCCTAGCTGTTTAGCCAATTGTAAAAGTAGCCCGGCAGTCGACTGTCCAGCGGCTTTTTTAGTTTTGTTGACCTTTGAAAGCAAAGTATCAGCAGGCTGAGAAACAAAAGCAGCAGCACAACCGGCTATAACTCCAGATAAAAGATTGACTCCAACAATAGACGTATCTGATAACTGAGACTTTGGCGTGGGGATGAACGTGTAGATTGCCTGCGAAGCTCGTTCATAAACCAGAAACTTTGCAATATTGTAAGGGATCTGCTTGAACAATATCGGTGTAAATCCATTATAAAAAGAACCTATCCCCTCTTCTCTGATGATTCTGGAAAAGCCCCCGATGAGTCCATTTGCAAAAGAGGGCTGGGATACAAGTCGGATGCGGGTCGCTTCTAAGGGACATAGGGCAATGTCAGCAAAAAATTCGGCAATTGCTGAAGAACCTATGTAAACGGCGTCTTTGTATCTGGAAGCAGTCTCGAATCCAAGTTGGTCAATAAAGATTTTTTTGAAAAGCTCATAACCGCCAAACTTGAAGGCACCTTGTAAAGAGTAACCTAGAACAGTGGGTCCAAGCCCGGTAGCCAACGTTGCTGCTCCTTCATTTTGAATAATCATCCTCGCCGATCCAAACATGCCTTTATTGTAAACAACTGGATCCAGTTGGATCCGTGTTTTGATAACATCAATTGGGCACATGGCTCCGTGGGTTACGCCGCAGCCCATAGCTCCAGCAAGAGCAAACTTGGCATAGTCAGTAGGGGTAAAAACAGGCAAAGGTTTGTGTTCAATAGGTGCTGCCATCTTTTACAAAGTCCAACGAAGAAGAAAGAAGTAACAGTACAACAGATGGCTTCCTTTTAATAACAGCCTTGAACCGCCGACCTCCATTCCGAGATGATGAATGATAGGATGGCTTGAAAAATAGTCTCGGAATGAATCGTTATTGCGTATGCACTTCTCCAGTTTTTGTAGATTTACCGTAAATCTTTTTTTTTTGGGTAAGTTTCTCCAGTTATGATAGGCGATCAGGACAAACTTGTCACCTATTTCTTTCTTTTCCTTTGCGATCAAAACGTACTAGTTGACCTCGGAAACCTATGATCGAGTTGGAAACTTTGGTACAGTAACTACCAATACAAATACATTTCAAAGCTAGTCACATTCATAATAATTATCAGGAGTACTTAACCATATTAACCAGAAGTATCGTGGGGAATCAAACTGAACAGGAGGACGGCTCAAAGAACGTGCCGTAGTTTCTATATCAGTTCATACTACAATATTTCAAAGCTTGATAGGAGAGGCACTCCAAATGCTGTTTGCTGACAATTGTGGGACCTATGTACAAAAGTGGAGACCATAATCTTTCTCCTTCACTAACCTCTCTCTATGCTTGTTTCCTCATTCCGCGCAGCCTCTGGCGAGTCCTCTTCACCATACCTAATAAACTCGTCCAATTTCTTAAGATATAGATCAGAATCCAGCGGACCATTCTTATAACCGGCGAATGTGTGTTTTAGCGGTGGGACGTTGGAAGAAACAAGAGGTTTCACCTATCACACTTTGTGTTAGCTCAACCATGCCAAAGCAAATTTCCAGCTCTTCCTAAACTTACATCAGTGAACTCCAAATCGGCAGGAACGACATAAGTTCGGACCCTGGACCAATCGATTCTGTAGCCTCCAAATCTCGTGTGCCTTCCGATACCCGAAGCTCGAGTTCCCTTATAAAAGTCCTTATTCCCTTGCTTTGTAGTTAGAGGATAACGCTTGTTTCCTGTCTTTGTAAACCCATAGAATAGCGTGCCATCTCGGAACTTTTTCCATGGTCTTGTCAGATATAAGGGGCTGGTTGGACGCATTGCTTTCTTGAGTGTCTGGCTGAGCTGGTGGTGGTGGAACAGAAACCTGAGTAAAATTTCCACAACCACGTGACACGAAGTATATGGGGTTGGAGAATTTCTGCTGGAGACTGATTTCAGAATCAGAATGTTACTGAAATGCAAGGGTTTTGGACAATTCCAGATAGGAATTGGAGACACTTAGAGAAGGATGATTCCGTTGCTTCTGGACCCTGAAATTTGTTTCAATCAAAGTACTCTAGCGGAAAACTGGGTGAAAATAATGGCGACCCGCTGGTTTGGTGTAGAGAAAACATGGAGCGCCATTGCCGAATCACACTCTCCTATTGCAAGCTATTGTTTTCAATTAAAAATACAGAGGAATGGCATAAACTGGCGTTTCGAGCGTATCGAACGGCAGCCGAAAAGCCACACAAACGGCCAAGATTTCCCTAGGATCAATCAATATGGATTGAAATCCAGTTACAGTTTACCTGGGACATGGGCTTTTGCTCCAGCAGCAGGCGAAACTGGAAAGGCCCGTCTCGGACGGTCGCCAAAGCAATATGGCCACACGAACTAAGAAAGCACCCCAGCGCTTGGACAGAAGTGCATTTTACTACCCATCTCATTGAATGCGGCCCCGACCGAGGGCTCAGGCGGAAAAACACGGCGTGTCCAGGCGAGCACGGGCCGTTCTCGCTTTCGCTTTTTCGTTTTGGTCTCGGGCTCAGGCCGAAAAGTAGGAGGCTCTTCCAGGTCACTGCCAGAGAAGAAGGTCACGCACAAAGCTGATGCAAACACTCTCCTTTTGCTCCCTCGAGTTCTCCAGCTTTTCACACTGGTACCTGTTCTGGTAAGTATACGGCTTTAGCTCCTTACCTCCTCATGATAGAGCCTAGAAATGAAGACAGCAGCACAGCGCAGTGTCCGATCTGGTCTTCTCGCCCAACCAAGTAAAGGGGTACTATTGATGAACATGTTATTGAGTTCTACGACGCTAATACTCCAAATGTAACCATCTAATTAGAACGGCCACCATGTCGCTTGAGAATAAAGGAGACAACAGTAGCATACATTCCGGCCAAACAAGCTCAGACCCGATTGTGCCTGGGGAAATTCTCCAGCGGATGGTAGACCTCAAGGAGATCGGCGTATGTGGTGCAGGCTTCAAAATGGAATCCCAATCGCCAATTACCATCGATCAAGTGACGGATCATCTGACAGTATGGTGTGATGAGAACATAGAAGGCAATTTTTTGGATGAATTTCGATGTGTAGTTTCCAAATCGGAGGAGGACTCTATCTATCTGTCGCTATTTTTTGCTCCCAAGCCAAGATTGCACGAACACTATTACATTGAAAAGTTTTCAAACACAACATTTGGTGTCAGTGACGAGGATTCGGATGAATGCTTCACGTTACAACACATTGAGCCAGTTCCCGGTGGCCAACTTGCCGTATTTTGTCTCTCAATACCCTTTATCAATGGGTTCTACATGGATGATGTGAGAACGTCTATTTTTGCAAACTATGGCAAAGTCATAATGTCCATTAAAACAGACCCCGTGAAGTTTGTACAACGAATTCACGGGCAAAGCATAGAAACCAAATCTTACAACCACGTTTTGCTCAATCTGAACCAGAACTACCAGCCAGACATGTACAAAACTGCGGTCCAGTATCCCCCTAAAACCGTCAAGTTTACTCCTTTAGCGGCGCCTCCTTTTTTGGTCGAAATTAAGCTTATCACCCGAATCAACGTTTAGCACCTTTCTCCAAAATCAGAAGAGTTGGCCCGCTCGATAGAACATGCTTAATGCATAAAGTCATGTTTTTGCTTTTACCCTCTTTGCTATTACTTTTCTTTCCAATATCAACTAATTGCTAGTGAAAAACAATGGGTCTGTGATCGATGGTTTGCCTTCGTTTTAGTCTGAAACACAAGAAGAGAAAACGAAGGCTTTTTGAGACCATTTGGACGTTGCCAAACTGGGCACTATACACGTTTTGCTTTATCTTATTCTCGTTCTGTATCATAGCCATACATAAGTTCCATTAAATAAAAGTATTGATGTACTGAACTGAACCGAACCACACTACCAGCTTTGATCTTCCGGGCGGTTGCTGTAGAACCCACCCTGACCCATACGTCACAGTAACTGCTGTTCAACAGCATCAGGTTCCTCTAATCGCAGCTCCTTCAATTACCAACAGAAGCTCTTTCATGGGCGGCCCAGAAGTGGTTTTGTCCTGCCACGGAGTCCGGTAGCGCCGGTATCGCCGATACCGCAGATAGCGCCGCCAACAATCTGCACAAAAAGGAAAAACTGTTTGCAGCACACACTGGTATTTATACCAAAGCATATGCCGTTTCTCTCCAATCGGCCCAGTTCCCTCGTTTGCAAGTAACCAGCACATACGAACACGATCATGGGACTACTGTCGCGTTTTGTTTACCGGCCTGATTCAGAAACGTCTGAAGCTAAGATAGCCAAAGTTCTTCCGCTTGCCACATGCTCCCAGGAATGCCCCGCGGAAGAGTGCTTCAGCAAGTTTCCAAAGTCTGTCAAAGTCGATACGGAGGGCTCGCTATGGGGCTCTGCAAAACCTTTCAAGCTCCATGTGCTGACCGCCACGGGCCAGACGGATTGGGCTCACACGGTCACCAACGAATCTGGATCGTTGGCCAAGGCAGTTTCCGGTTGGGTCGAAACCAAGGAGGCCAAAGAACTTATCCAAGGACCCGTGAAGATCACGGCATCTTCTTTAGCTGTACCTCAAAAATACCAAACCGCAGAGAACGAAGCAAAGCCGCCATCAGAGAGACCAGGAGTGCTCATTTTGCTGCCACACATGATCAGACTGGAAAATATCACTCCACAACAGTGCCCTACAGTACTAGGAAAACTACTGGCTATCGTAAACAGTCTGACCAATGAGTATACAGAGAATGGCGCAGAAATCCCCCACGAGAAGGTTCCACAGGAAATAGATGGAGTTATCATCTCCAAAATCAAGGACCGAGCAATCATCTTGCTCTGCTCCCACAAGACCAGAGACAAGAGGTGCGCAACTACCGCCAACATCATGAAAAAAGAGTTTGACATTCATCTACGAGAAATGGGGCTTTGCCGAGACGCAGATGACGAGAGAGAAGATGGCGTTAATGTATATTTTGTCTCCCACGTTGGCGGCCACAAGTTCGCTGCCAACGTCTTTGTCTATCTCGCAAGCGGTGAAGTTCTATGGATGGCCAGATGCACCCCCCGAAACGTTAAACCGATTCTCGAAACAACGGTTCTACAACATAGAGTTTATCCAGATCTGATTAGAACAGCATTCAGATCCACTCCTATTGATTGGTAGTGTTCGTGTCTACTAATGGTTTTTATTATTTGTGTCGCATTAATGAAGGGTTTTCCATCTTGTCTATATAGTCTGCCTGCTGTAGTTATGGTTAATAATACTTCTAATCAAAGCTAAACAAACTTTGAAATATAATGACATAGGCTTTCGAACTTAAGATGATCAAGTCTAGATGGAAAATCTCTGCTAGCCCACGACCTGCAAAAAGCCGATACAGCT
This sequence comes from Alloascoidea africana, assembly GCA_030581615.1. NCBI lineage: Eukaryota > Fungi > Ascomycota > Alloascoideomycetes > Alloascoideales > Alloascoideaceae > Alloascoidea > Alloascoidea africana. Next base: position 60,504 of record JAKTTT010000006.1, read on the forward strand.
CGGCATTGCTAATTTTATTCCTCAATTGCGACCAACAAGGGTTAAGCGTATGGATGTTTAGGATGCCGAAACCTATTTAAAATGGACATGACATCAAATCTTTTCAGATGTTTTATAATCATACAGTTCTTTGCATACTCTAAAAACATGAAAAAAAAATAATTCAATTCTTCTATCTTGGCAAGGAACAATTGAAACGAAATGAAACCAACAACATAGAAAAGACACAGGTGTACTATGGCAATGGGGTTAATAAATCTTTATGTGTAAATGTGTATAGTATGCTTCAACTTGATTCAGATGACGAAAAAAGAATCCTCAAGAGATAAGAAAAAAATCGAAAAAGCTCAGTAGGACTTTTACTACTCCATCAAATAAAGAGCGCTTGATAAAAACGTGAATGAGAAAACGCCAAAAAAGGATACAATAAAAGCATGAAAGACCAAATTAGGAGTCAAAAAAAAAAAAAAAAAAAAGAGAAGACGAAATTGAATCCAATACAATGTATAAAATGAGAAACGCTGAACATGGTAAAAGTAAAATTCAAGATTTCCAAAACAGATTGTAATCAAAGAAATAAAATATGAAAGCAGTTGCAAGTATTCATGTTTTCCTTGGGGAAAGAAAGAAAGAAAAAGAAAAATTGAAACTATTTTAAACATTTTAATGTGAGGAGTTCCTTTCTAGCAAGCTCCAAATCATATTTTCATCTTAATGTCTTCTTCACCAAGGTTACTGTCATCATCTGGCTCGGGACCATAATCACCTTCATAAATCACGGCCCCCGCTTTCCTCCGAGACTCAACAATCCTTGTTGACTCAATTGATAACAAGTCGTCTGCAGAGGGCCGCCTTGCAGGATCTGGATCCAACATCCATTTTACAATTTTGTCCAAGGTGTTTGAATTGTCAATCATAAACTTCGGTGCATAAGGTGGGATTTCTCGTCCAGACGTGAAAATTTTGGGCAGATTTTTCCGTTGATTTCGCAGTCGACGCGAGTAGAAATCGGGATCGTCTTCAAGATTTATGGGAAAGTCATTGGTGCTTTCGTCTGGTGTGGTGTCCGCTGTAGAACTAATGAGAGCACTTTCATCCAGAATGCCATCAACATAATTATCGTTGGTAATCTCCATTGTGAGATCTCCAGAGCTCAGCTTGCCTGCGTCACTCAAATCGCCTGATCGTAGTTTATGCCACGACTCTCCATTTCCTGGTAACACAATATTAGCCGCACTTTCCAACATTATCAGGCCAAGCGAAAACACATCTGCTGGCTTGCCATAATTCCCAAAGGAAATAATCTCAGGGGCAATGTACTCTCTGTCGCCCTCTCTGTCCAGGTCAACTAAAACTTCAGACCCGTCGTTTTCCACTACATCCCGAAACTTGACCGCCATTCCAAAGTCTCCTATCTTCAAGGAACCTTCAAACGTGATAAACACATTTGCAGGCTTTAGGTCCAAATGCAAATACCCTTCATTATGAATGTACCTCAGGCCAAAACACAGCTCAACAAGAATCTTCCAGACTCTCCATTCATCTAGTTTGCCTACCTGACCACGTTCGCTGAGAAATGTATCCAGACTACCATTCTCACAGTATTCCGTCATGATGTACATGTAATTGTTGTGCTCCAAAAAATTGTGCAAAACAAGAATGTACTCTTTCCCTTCGTCATCGTTCTGGCTTTGATTGAGATGACGGAGTATCTCCACTTCTTCTAAAGCACGAGCTCGGGCTTTAATACCCCATATCGGCCTTTTTGTCCGTTTAACCACATATTTCGTGTTATTCTGGTGTTGATGGCGCCGGCCTGTGTCTTTCTTAAGCACAGTATAGACAATTGAAAATTCGCCTCTACCAACTACCTGGATCGAGTCGAATTTGCTCGCCATAAACTCGTCAACATCAGCATTGGGCGTGTGGGACGGTCGAGTATTCACCACCGTGACCGAGTCTGCGACATCAGCAAACGAGGATGACGGTGTCCGAGGAGTTTTTACTGGTGTTGACGGGCGGGATGGGTGATTGTTGATGCTGGTCGTTGGGGTAATTGAGTTTTTGCTATTATCCTGCTGGGCCTTCGGTGTCAGCACTATTGTGCTAACGGTGGATGTGCTTGTGGAACTTGCTGTTCGTACTGCTTTAGATTTCGAGCTGTCTGCCATCATTCCCGCCGAATTGAAACTTCTTCCCTGTGAGTTTGTCCTGCTGGTGCTGAGACTGTTGCCTAAACTTGCTGTATTCCTTGCAGTGAAAGACAGCTGCCGCTTGAAGCTATTTGACAGCCCAATGGCTTTGTAATTTTCATCGTTCAGATCATCCGCGTCTTGATGCTGGTGTTCATGGAAGGATCCACTTGATCGCGAACGTATGCTAAACAGTCCTTTACTTTTATTGGAATTCGGGGGAGAAGACGACTTGTTTCGACTGGGAGAAAATTTCCTCTGAAGAAAGTTGTTGAATTTAAATATTTTTCGTTTTGATTTAGCCTTTTTGGGACTGGTGCCGATGTGAGAGTCGTTGCCCGCTGCTTTGGATTGAGCAGTTGAACTTGACGAAGCTACGGCATTCTTGGTAGGCGTCAAGGGGTCAGATTCAGACATTATCGAGTCATCATCGACCCCATCCATTTTATCAACCATCATGTCCTCATCTTCGAGATTGTCTTGGTATATCTGTAATTGGGATTGTTTGTGCGGTTGGTGAGATCCAGTTCTTGTTCCCAGATTCCCGTTGGTTGACACACTATGGAGGTCCGCGTTCAATCGGCTTGTGAAGGAAAACTGTGTAGGAGGCTTGGTGAATTGAGACATGTTGGGCATGGATGAAGATGAAGTGTGGGCAAAGGATATGGCGGAAGGCCCGTTCTCCGATAGAGACGGAATACTCAGCCTTTTGCAGGGGGTATCAGGAGTCGTAAAAGTGGAAGCTCCAGATATTGACCCAAACGTGCTACTCCTTTTCATGTTCTTTTTCGACTGTAACCCAGAATTTGTGAATGCTGTCTGTAAAGGCTTTACAGACCGGAACATATCCGGTGTTGCATATGGTTTTTTGCCTGTAGAGTTCAAGCCACTTTTAGAACCATTGAAGCCAAGCGGAGCTTGCGGGCGATGAGATTGTGTGTAAGGGGTGTTTAAAGAGCCATACGAAACCGGAGTGTTTGTGGAACCTAAAGATCCTTTTCGTTGGGGATTTGTGGAGGATACTGAGTTGGATTTGCTTCTTGAAGCATTATTGAAGAATGCCAGCCTTTGGTAGGATGCAGTCGAAGCGGTTGAAGTAGGAGTTGAAGAGGAATTATAGGAATCAGAGGCATTGCCAGGAGGATGGACCACTCCAGTTAAAGATGCAGACTCCAGTTTACGTATTTTGGTTGCGTTACCAGACGAAAAGAAGCTTGGAGAGCGTGAGTGGGAGGTAGAAAACCCTTTCGAGGATACAAAAGGAGAGTCAAAGGAGAAAGAATGCTGCTGATCCTGATGTTCATTTTCTGCTGATGCTGCAGCAGATGATGATGTCGTTGTTGCTGTTGTGGTAGTGGTAGTCGTGGTGGTGGTTGGAGTAGTTGGAGGCGAAAGTCCCGACAACTTGTTTGTTAGCGAAAACCGTCGCTTTAATGGTATCATATGGGACATGGAAAAGCTATTTTCAGCTCTACCGTTCGAGTTGGTGGCAATATTTCTACTGTTTATGTTGATGTCGTTGCTATTGTTGTTGGTGCTGGAGCTCCTTCTCCAGGCACGTTTGGAAGTGTGTTGAAGATTGAGGTTCAGCAGCCCCACTGAGCGGCGAAGCGAGGTGCCATGACCATTGCTGTTGGTACTGTTGGAACTCATCAAGGTGAAAAAAAGAGAGAGATGGGCCAACTTGCTTTACGTTCAATTTTCAGAAAGCTGGTTTTTTAGAAATTGTCGCGTTTGTCGTGTTTTGATGCCTGTTGCGAAAAGTGAAATCAAAACAAAGTCGGTGCACCCGTACACCCACAGTTGTTGGAGCGCTCAACAATGGGCGGGCAACCCTGGAAATAAATCTATGTGCTATAGTGCTGTTTATGGTTATGTCTACTACATCTATATCGCGGGCTGCTGGGCCTGCTGGGCCTGGAGTGCTCGCTGCTTCTTGTTCTCGATCAGCCGGAGGAGGTTTCTCAGAAGCATCGCAATCGTCACCTTGCCGATACTGGGGACGTAGAATGAGGCCCTCTCTTTGACAGAAACATCAAAATTCTTCTCGCTTGAAAAGTTGATGCAGGCCGCCCCAGATCTGACATATTCCAAGGGAAACTTGTAGGACGCGCTCGGGACTCCGGTGATGATCACATCCGATTGTGAAGTGGCCTCTTCCAACGAAATGTCGGTCTCTACAACTTGGTGCTTTTTCAACTTGAGTCCTTCCCCACGTGTGAACCGCTGGATTCCTGTAATGTCAACAGAGTAGACCACAGCGCCGTCATTGGCAAGTAGTGCGGCCAATGGCCTTCCTACAATTTCGCTGCGGTTAACGACAGTGATGGTTTTGCCAAACAGACGATTGCCGTAGTGAAGGAGAGAGTTGTAGATGCCAAGGTGCTCCAAAATCTTCACCATTGCGAGCGGAGTGCATGGCAATATGCTCTTCTGTTTTTCTTCGTTATCCAAATATCGAATGTTGTGATACATGTTTTGGATGTACAGATGAGTGAGGCCTTCGACGTCTTTTTCCGGAGATCTAGATTGCGAGTCGGAGTCTTTCAGTTAGACAAATTTGCATACGAGTACGGTGCTGGTTCCTCACTCAGACATACAAAACCTGTTGTATGTATTGATCCTGTCCACCTCCAAAAACAGGAAAGTAGATCATTATTCCGTCGACTTTATCATCATTGTTGGCTTGCACAATCGCCTCTTCCAGATCCTCTTTGTCTACTTCTCGAAGCTCGTATTCAAACCCAATGCTTTCAGAAGTTTTCCCCGTGAAAAGAGCATACTGTTTCGCAGCAGGGTCGGAGTTTGCGAGAAATCCAACGAATTTTGGTTTCCTATTTAGAGCTGCTACTCCGGATTTGAGCTCTTCGATAAACGGTTTTGCGATAGTGCTCGCCAAAATAGTGCCTGATAAGCGAAACCGAAATAGATGACGGCCAATAGTTTTAGAATCATATACTTGAACACAGAATCCAATCGCTATAAAGTACGCTCGGAGAACTTACGTCCTGGATGAGAAGTCATCTTGAGATGTGATAGAGAGAGAAAAGTTTAAAAAAATATTTCAAGGCCAAGGATAGGCTCTTTGGGGGTGCAAGGATGTACAAACGTCCTAGACACTTTCCCAGATCAACGAAGCCATCGCCAGCAGAGGGATCTTTTCTAGTTGACTATTGTCTGGAAGGGACTGTAGAGCTGGCGTGTCATGTAGACGACATATGTGAAAAAACCGCATCTGTAGACCTTTTTGAGACACGGGAAACTCGAGAATTCGAGGTTTCGGCCATCGGCGTCCTGTGTCGGGTTAACAAACGGTAAATGAAAGGAAGCACCGTTCGTCCTTTTTCTTCAATTAAGCAGCTGAGAGGGGCAGATCGTTTGTGAAATCCGAATACCAAATGTCGACCTCCATACGAATCATGTTTATTACAGTTGTATAGTTAAGTCGATTGTTTAAAGGAATAGATGCGACGCGACGCGACGCGACGTACAATTCGTCTCTTACCGGCGGCTTTTGCAAAGAGAACTCTGGGTTTCTAGAAACCTCGAAGAAATGCTTGCCATTCCGCAAAACTAAATTCTGTAGATAGATTTGGTTAAGTTAAACAAACAGTTATCAAACAGGCTTGACAAGTGCAGCTTTGAGCAGAAGAGATGAAACTTTTAAACATGCCGTGGTGTTCCGTGTGTGTATGACACTTTTAGACTTTCAAAATTTGGTGGTGGTGTGTTCAAGAACTGTTGGAATTAAAACTAGACCTAGCTCTGCCTGAGAAATTTCTTTTTTCTGTTGACTCCAATTAGTACTTCAACGTATTAGAGTTTCGATAGTTGAAAAATAATAAAAACTTTCGCCAGATCTGAAGCTTTTGGGATATGCACTACCTTTTTGGCGATATCCACAAACTTTGGCAGGAGCAGAGTCAATAATTTAACATCAAGTTGGCTAATTCACAGGCCTTATCTTGTGCGATACAATCTTTTAAGGAAGGAATAGCTTTGAATTTGTAATGGGGCTAGCGGTTTATCATGTTGCTTGGATGAGCCATTTTCTGTCCCATTTCCCCTTTTGTGTCTCAGCGGGTTCTGGTGAAGGTTTAGACTACAGTGATCACGGCAAATTACCTCTATGACTAGTTGGTGTTTTTTCAAAGATACAAAAGCTCCTGCTCAACAGAGTAAAACATTAGATTACAAGATACATAACAGGTTCTGGAGTGTTCGAATATAGCAAATAGGAAGAAAAACAAACGAGAAAAAAGAAAACTAGAGTGGTGGTGGTGGCGGTGGTGGTGGAGGAGGAGGAGGAGGATTGGCTAAATCCAAAGGAAGGTTTTGGCCGGCAGCATACTTAATGTCTATCGGACCTTGCGGCAGGCAGGCCATCGTGGCCAAACAAGCAGGCAAGCCCATTAGCAGAGCTTCGTGTAGCCAGCTCCTGTGAGTCGTGTAACGAGAACGAGGCCGAAAGCGACCGGGAGTGCGAATGAGAACGTAGCGGAGAGTCCAATCTCGGGCTGGAAAGACACATGAGAGAATGCACTGCGTCAACCTCACTTGCCTGCCTGTCCCCCTTCCTCTTCCTGGGGTCTGAATTGAGTCCATGGCCGGGTTTTAAAGTTGTGGAACTGTCAGGGTTGCATATTGACGATATGGGAACGCTTGCAAAATGTTTTGGTCTCGGCCACGCCGACTCGACAAACGGCGACAGAGTTTCGCTGGGACTCAACTGCGAGACGGCACCTGTGCCGTGGTAGCCTGAGTCTGGAGAAAAGCCCGTTGAGGTGGTTGAAGACGACTTTTCGCACCCAGATAGAGTTGCAGATGGGATCGGCTGGCGCTTATTCACGTGGCGATCTGGCTTGTCGCTTTCTTTATCCTCGGCAGGGGTAGAAAAGCATGTCTCCGGGGATTTGCCTACAGCGCTGGGCCCGCCTGGGCTTGTCCGGGAGCCCAGGTCCTCGCTGAGCGTCATTTGGGCAAGTTCGTGATGGTGTAGCTGGCCGATTCTGCAGCTCTGGCGGCGGCGGCGGCGACGGGGTGTTGGAAAATGGGGAGACGTCCGGTCTCTGGGACTAGGAGTCCCCCACAGCGTGGAATGGCTCCTGTGTGTCAGGTCTGTGTTGTCAGATATTGTCCTGCGGTGTCTAAACGTGGAGAGTCGTGGCGATTTCGAGGCAGTCATATTGGAAGAAGAGGGTTTGATACCGGCACGGCGGGCGTAGAAATGCCCGGGTGTTGACAAGGGATAGCTGCTTGACAAGGACAGCGGCGAGTCGAGCTCAAGCTCGTCTAACGAGTGATCTTGCCATCCATTTTGCAGCTTTATCATAGCATAGGTCAGTCTTGTTTTCAATACGGATGTCAATTCTCGTAGCTGTCTTTGATCGATCGGGGAGTTTAAAGGGGTCTTTAGTGATGACGGAGAGGCCAGGCCAGAAGGGTACAAAACGTCGTGGCCGAGACCGCCATTGGAAGGAGTTCGGGGAGTGTTCAGCATGGAGGTGAGCTCGACGGAGGCCAGTTTTATCCTGCCAGACGAGGTCCGCTTGGTACTTATAGATAGGGGAGGAGCGCTGGGAGTGGATCCCGGAGCTGAACAGGGGTCAGCGGCAAGTGACTTGGAGGTGTCCGAGTGAATAAGGTTTGACGGACTATTGAGTGGGAAGCTGTTGATCATTTTCGTGGTATCACCCGTAGCAAATGAAGACTGGACGGCAGACTGCTGCTGGAGGACGGTGAGAGGAAAAGGGGCAGGGTGAAGAATGACGTTAAAACTGGGGTAGGAAGCGAAAGGGCTTTTATCAGAGTTCATTGATTAATTATGCCCAGAGGGTCCGTTGGGCATGTACTAGAGAGATCAAAAAGAAGTTCGCGATAGAAACAAAGTAAAGCGAGCTAAAATAAAATAAATGAAAAATAAATGAAAAAAAGGTTCTGAGCGTCGTGGTTTAACGTGGTTGCAGGTGCTATGCTTGCAGCTGACAGGCAGGAGGTGAACAGCGCAAATTCTAGACAGGCCCAAAAGAAGGAAAAGGGCAAAAGAACCAGAAGTTAAAAGCGTCCACGCCTTTGCTGTTTTCTGGGCTCTTCCTCCGCGGTCCGGTCCAGGGGAAACCGGCGTGGTTCGCATGGCTGGAGAAGATTGCAACCGGGACACAACTGCAGAAAGGGGTATATAGACCTGCTGCTAATGCTATTAGCATCCGGTATTTGTACCCTCAGAATCGCCTTTATATTCTAATGTTCCACAGGGCCACGGATAATTATCCAGGATTGCAGCCAATATTTTTAATCTCTGATGTCTTGGGATTATTTCCGGTCTGTTAGGTCCCGGCGCTGGACACAAACCACCAGGTCGTGTTAAAATGCTACGGAATGGTCTTGTCCAACGCCGCTTCCCTAAATGTTCAAATGCTTTAATTAGACTAGAAGCATCAGCATTTTCATTGTAGATACAACTAACTTCGGTGCCACTCACTTTGGGTCAAGAAGGACAAGGTTAATAAATTACCAAATGGCGAATGATCCTCTCTGCCCCATGCTTCACCATATCTGTAAGAGACAATCTCTCCGTCGATTATTTTTATTATTTTTACAATTTCTACCCCTTCTGCCACCGATTCAGGAATAAAGTACGTGTCGGTTTGTTATGCCCAGATTCGAGATGACACTAACCTGTGCAAGCGCTTCTCCTAGCATATCTGCCATTCTTTTGTCTCTTCACAACCTAGAGGACACACACAGCACAATGAACAATGCCCAAGCGTCCGCGGGAAGAAACAAGAGATTGCTAAACGCTATTTCATGCCAATTGATAGCACAGAAGATTGAACTACTGCTCAACCGCCGCATCCTTACGAAAAGCGCGCTGAGAACCGACATCCGTAGATTACGCCGGTACAAATTCTAGTTCAAATGAAAAGACAAAAGAAAAGCGCTCACTATCTTTTTTGGGCGCCTTTTTTTTTTTTTTTGTTTTTTGTTGCTGTTTCTACACTTTCACGTTGTCTGAAGTTATTCTCCTCTGTTGGAAATGTAGGGTCTGGCTGCACTTGTACATTGTTGCATCTGCCCGTCCAAGCAAATCTTCGATTCCCAAGTCCAGTCCAGTTGCTATCAAAGATACTGGCATTGTTTTCAAATAGTTACGTGTTTCCATCCTCAATTTGAAAATTTCTGCCGTGTCGAACAATTTCTGACCGGTTGCATTGATTGGGCAAAACAACGAAACGACGAGGAATAGATTGCCACTACCTCATTCATGCTTCCAGATGCTTCAGGAGATAGACAAACAGAAACAACTCAACTTTTCGTCCAGCGTGAAACCAAATACTATAGCGTAAATTATAAATTTCTATATAGATCTCACTGATAGTTTCCCCCTATCCACTACGCCACCCTTCGCGCCTTTAAAAAAACTTTGTTTGATATCCATTCTGTGAGCGCAGACAGTGTAGTCGCGACGCTTGCTATGCTAGTTACACCTTTTCGTCAGTGGAGTGAGTGCATCACCAGTACCTCCGATTGAAAATGAAACGCTGTCCACAGAGGCACATTTGCTAGATGCTTGTATAATCTGTAACCTATCCACCCACAGCTTTGAGAAGTAACGCAGGCAGCTTTTAGAACCTGGACTAGGGGCTGACCAAGGTTACATTAGCGTCTTCGTGTTTCGAGCTCTTTTGTGCTTGAACGGAACCACCGTCGGGGAAAACACACTCTTCCTGCTCGCTATACACCTATTCCACCATCACCTCCCTCCTTCTCACACACACACAGACTGTTTTTCACTATACGACTGCGCTCACAACTACCAACAAGTAGCTCCAACCGTGAAACAAAATGCCCCAGGCCATTTGCTCCTGATATCGCGGCTAAAAGGAACACTTGGAGGACGTTCAGCTTACCCGGCCTCTTCTGAACATAATCCGGCACTTGCAACCAAAAGTTCAATCTCTGGTTATTCAAATCTTCTTCTTTATCGTCTTCTGCCCCTGGTAAAGCATGTCTGCTCCTACAGAGACATTCGATGAGCTGTTTTTGACCTCTGTGCAGACTGCGGTGTCATCATCCGTTTCTTCCAAAAAACCCTTACTCGTCTTTATCTCAGGTAAGGAACCTTCCTAAGAACTACCTCTAGTGGGCACCATACAGCTTATGACTTTTAGTACTAAGAAAGAATTGCTTTTAGATGAATCGGAAGAATCTCGCAAATGGGGGGATCTTCTCTTTTCTTCAAAAGAAGTAAGCCAAGATCTTTTTGCTTTTCTTACACAACTCCAATGCCATTACTAACCTACAACTCTTCAAGGTTCGAGATATCCTAGTGAACAACTCCATATCTCTGAAGCTTGTGAAAGGCTCTGTTGAGTATGGGTTTTTCGTTCAGATTTTCCCATCCCCCCCGACCCCTAGCATCTATATCATCAGCCAGGGCCAGGTGGTTGATGTAATTAATGGGAATACAGACCTCCCACTTTTCATTGAGAGGTTGAATGAGGCATTTCGCCGAGACGTCAAAAAGGAACTGAAAGAAACATTAAGACAGCATCCACAACCACCAGCCAATGCCCCTAATCCTGCCGAATCTATTCCTGAATCTGTCCCAGAAACCTCTGGTGCGCCCCAATTGGCCACAGGTTCTGCACCCAGAGAAGCGCCTCAGCCCTCTCAGGGGACACAAGCATCCACGGAAAATGTCACAGGAGCCTCGGATAGGAAACCCCCTCCCCTCAAAAAGGATCCCAAATCTCCTTCAAACCGGAAAAGTAAAGATAAAAAGGGAAAAGCCAAAAATACGTCTTCATCTGCTGCAGCGACTCAAAAATCATTAAAAGAACAAGCAGCTGAACTGGCGGCGAGAAAGTACGCAGAGGAACAACGCCACGAACGCCGGGCTGCGGTAGAAGAACGTAGACGAGTTCTTCAACTATTAGAGGCAGATAAAGATGAGCGAAGAGCACGATATACCCCAAATCAAGGACCAACAAGCGCCGAACATGAAACTGGAATCACCAAGCAGGACCATAAAGATACAGAGAGGACCAAAAATACCAGGCCAGAAGTTGGGAAGGACAAGAGCAAGAGCAAGAGCAAGAGCAAGGGAAAAGGGAAAGGAAAGCTGGAAGAGGATAAACACGACGAATGCGCCTTATCAATACGGCTGTTTAATGGAGATGCCGTAAGACACACTTTCCATGCCTCTGACAATCTTCTTACAGTGCGCAAATGGCTCGATTTGAACAGAACGGATGGAAATCAGGCTTACTCTTTCCATAGAAATATTCCAAGGACAACGTTTGGAATCATGGAGGAAGCCGAAACGCTGGAGAATCTTGAACTTACGCCTAGGTCTGCTCTTATACTCAAACCAGGCCATAATGTTTCAAGCGCTTATGGCAGCACCAGTGAATCTACGGCAGGATGGATATACTCTAAAGTTAGTGGCTTGTTCAATTACTTTCTGGGGTATCCCGCGTCAGAGAAAGCTGATGAAGCTGAAACAACAGAACCAACTCCAGGAACAACAAATCCCGAAACGACTAAAAAGAACAATGGAGTCGAAGTGGATGAGTTTCATACAGAGGAGTATTATAAATCGTTTGAGGACCCTGATCCCGAAAAGACGGGCCATTATCTGAACCGAACACAGCGGGACGAAAGCCAAAGCCCTACCGCTTCGGGCGCAACAACCCCAATATACTCCATTCTAAACAACTCTGAAGATCATATCAATGGAGTGCCTCAGATGGGCTTGAACATTGGACTTGGTCCCGTTGGATCCAGCGGCAGCACCGGCGGAGCCGGCACCAGCGGCTCGGGAGGACGAGCATTACGAAACATGAATAACCTCAGTTCCAGCACTATCAATTCTGGCACGAGTCCGAAGCAGAAGCCCGCGGCTCTTGGAAGACTGGACAGTAGCGCCACGCGAATCCGAACTCTGGCCGATTCAGAACGCGATAACGACGATAGATTAACATACAATGGGAACACCATAAATCTGGAGGATGATAACAAAAAGAAATAGCTTACCACAAATTCTATAGCACTCTTTAACTTTTTTTTTATCCTAGGTTACAACATATGGCGTATAATTGAGTAGTTGACTAACTAACATCACTCCTCCGCTCGTTTCTATTTGAAACTTTATACAAGTTCATCATCACTTCACCCACCATCACCATCTAGCGCACCGGAATTGACATCATGTCCCACAACGCCCCCCTGGTATACGCTCCGCCTCCGCTAGTGGAGCAGACGAAGAAGAACCTGGAAGAGATAGTTGAACAGACCTCGGAAGTCTTGTTCGATGCTGATCTCGTCAATTCCTTGATTCTCAAACTATCCATTGACAAGTCCTTTTTCAGAAACAGCGATGGGGATGACAAATTGTCACTTGGAATTGTTTACTATCTGATGCCCGCCATCAATGAAGTGATTCGATTCTTTGATCCTTCCAGTTCACAGGAGGCAAAAGCTGCACTGGAGCTACTGCAACAGCTTCTAGCACCGTTATCATTTGAACAGATCTTGGCGACTCTTACCTTGGATGTTATAACGGAGGCGATTCAGTCACCGTTTCCCTCAATCCAAGTCCCCTTTCTCACGATCTTATCAAAGGCAAGTCCTATTGATATCATAGCCAATACACCGATCATAAAGATCCTTGTAGAACTTTTGTCCGACCCAAATACACAAATCCCAGTTGTGAACGCTGTCGAGGCTGTGATTAGAAACATATCCTCTGGCAAGCTTGTTAGAAAGAGACTATTTTCTGGCAACATTTTAGAGATTCTGCGTGGAATGGCCCAGAGCAACGATAGTACGTTGCTGTTTAGATTACTGGACCTAATTGAGCCATTGGTTATTCTGGCACCCGGTGAGGTTCCCAGTGAGCTCTACCTCATCGACCCAGCGAATATACATCATAATGAAGATGTTATCCTGAAGTTGAGACTCATCGAGTTTTATGCTGACCTAATTCAGAAAGTAATCTGCAAGATTGATAGTTCGCAACAGCAAAGAAAACCAACGGGAAATGCCAACTATCCGGATGGAGAAACCGGAAGGGTGGGCTACGAGCCGATTTTGAACAAAATCTTCCCACAGCTGGAAGCGGTATTTATTCTTTATTCTAAGCGAGAAACCAACTCTGACGTTTCCACGTTTCTTACAAATGAAATATGCAGACTGTTCAGCATTCTTTCAAGGTCCAAGTTGACAGAGAGTGCCATCTTTGAGAAATTAGATAAACAGTTTAACGTCGTGTCCACTTTGAACACTTTCAACGAATTTTCTTTAGCCCTAATAGCGTCGCTAAGTCCTTCATACTTGGCGAAACACAATCCAGAATTGGTCTCCATGTTTGTTCCGCGGGCAAAATTCATTCCTGTTTATCGAAATTTCATCTCATCTCAGGATACTTTTTCAAGAGTATCCGAGACGATCACAACAAACTCCCTAAAAGCGCTTCCTGTTCCCGAAACGTTTTTGATTCTGGAGGCAATGACTCGATATCCGTGGAGCACACGTCTATTGTTACAGGATCTGCCACAGATAATGAGCCTGATGATCGATGAAGAAGGAAAACTTAGTGATGCTGTGGAATTACGGGCCAAGTGCTTGGAGAACTTGATTCTGAAAAATGATAGTATCGTTTTGGGAGTTTGGTACAAAGGAATTTACGAGCAGTATCTCAAGACTAGAAGCAGCGACAAGTACGAGCCACAAGTTTTGATCCAGGACAAGACTCTATAGTAGGGTTACAACTAGAGTAAATATATTTTGTATGCTCTGTAGTTTTGCATGCTAGATACTTTCGATAGAGGGAAGGAAAACAGTTCTCACAAATACAGAGATCCAGCAGATACAATATCTCTATGAACCAAAGTCAGGGCTTTCTCCATCTTCTCTTCCAACATTGAATTCCCAATGGTCTTCGCTGCCATACTCATTTGTCTAATCATCTCCTCCAGCCTTTTAAACATCCTTATCAAGCTTCCCTCGTAGACATCCGTAATCTTACAAATCTGCGTGAAACTGGCACCTTTACACCAGGAGTATACAACTTCCATGAGCTCAGATCTAAACGACTCGACATAATCCTTCTCATTAATCTCGAGTTTTGAATCCTTGGAGATCTTGGCTATCTTTGCTGCCATTTCCTGCATCTGCTTCAACGGGTCTGCTAACTCTGGCTTCAACTTGGGAGTCTCTTTTGATCTCTCCTCAAACACAAAACAGCTCAACAAAGCTGCAGATTGCTCGGGACTTAGATCGTTGAACGTACCGTTAAAAATCAGTTCTGTTAAAAGAAGTTCATCTCCTGTGCTAATTTCACACGCGACACGTCCTTTTAACTCAATTATATCTTGCTGCGTTGTGAAGTTTAGCCGACGAAGAACCCGTTTTCGGCGCTTCAAATCCTCCAAATGAATCACAGCGTTTGCGTCTGTGATTTTCTGCTGAGACTTTTTGATCTCATCCGCTAGCAATACCTTTTCAGAGTATTTTTTATAGGATTCCGCGAGAGCAGGCGAATTGTGAAGAGGATTGGAGTAAAGCCTCGATTCCAGAATTTCGATTTTGCGCAACAACTTTTTAAAAGAGTCATCGTCAATCTTCATGTGTTCTATAGGATCCAACGTTGGGATGCCATCTGGGAACCGGCGCACTGTTTCCTCCAAGGATTTTTTCACCATCGACTTTCCCTTATTCTGTCGAATATCTTTGGGGACTTTTAATCTGATTTGGCTTATGGAGTGCACTCCTTCAAGCGTTATTGGGATTACCTCGGTTTTTGTGTTTTCACCATCAACAGCAGGTCGGATGCCCTCTGGCAAAACTGGGATATGCTGCTTTATCAAGTTTATAGGGGAGTCAGCATAGATCTTTGTGACGAGAACGTCCACAATGTAGGACTGGTGACTCGTGAAAGAATGATCGAATCTGTTCCTCTTTGGAACACTTCTCTTTTGAAAGTTTACAACAACGCCCCAGCCATAATCATCCTTGCCAACTACCACTTTGATGAGTCTTCCTGGTTGTAAAAACGTCAAGGAATGGGTAGGATGGGTAACCACATGCCTCACGTCGTCTCCATACGTGGCAAGCTGTTTCTTCAGTTCATAATACTCCTTCACAGTTCCTTCGTCATCGATAGTTATGCTATCCATTTGACTAGTCAACTCAAACACTTTTTTCTCCAAAATTGGAACTGAGGCAGCGTTCTGGAACTGGAAAAACGACCTCTGCAACATAAACTCAGGTGAGATGCCTTCAACGCGCATCAGGTTCAGAACCATATTATACCCCAGATGGAAAGCTGAATCAAGCCTGTCGGCCTCACCTTTAACCATCCCTTTTGCGACCTGAGGCTCCATTTTCTCATCAATCATCATGATGACCAGTCCTCTATCGTCAAGTCCTCGACGTCCAGCACGACCAGACATTTGAATATATTCACCGCCTGAAACCCATCTAAAAACCTTGCCATCCCATTTCCTCACATTTGTGAACACCACTGTTTTCGCAGGCATATTCAGGCCAATTGAGAAAGTTTCTGTTGCAAAAAGAACTTTCAAAAGTCCTTCTTGGAAAAGGATTTCGATAATTTCTTTTAAAATTGGAAGAAGACCACTGTGATGAATGCCAATACCTCGGCGGAGCAAGGGCAGTATAGAGACAATTTGCGGTAACTGCTTATCAGCTTCTGGCAGGATGCTCACCGCATTGTTAAAGATCTTGGTCAACGTTTCTTTTTCTTCCTCGGTGTTGAAATCCAACTTGCTCATTTTCAGAGCCAGAGCTTCACACTCGCGCTTACTGAAACTGAACACAATGACAGGGTTGAACTTTCGAATCCAAATCATTTTGATGATTTTATAAATATCCGATTTTCCATCGTTGCGGCCACCTTTGTAAGACTTTCCCTTTTTGCCCCTCTTTGAATCGATAGCTCCAGGATCATCTCCCATCTTGTCTGATATAGAGGCCATCGCTTTTTGAAAGTTTTCTTCTCTAAAATTGCTCTTCTCGTCAACAACAAGATGAATGCCGCTGCCACTGGCAGGAAAAAGATAGTGCTGTAAAGGAGTTGGCCTGAAATTCGTGTAAACCACATGGCAAGGCTGAACATGGATTTTACAAATCCACTCTGCAAACTCCATAGCGTTCGGTATAGTTGCTGATAAAAAAACATAGTGTACTTTATCTGGAAGCAAAATAATAGTCTCTTCCCAAACAACACCTCGCGACTTGTCTCTCATGTAATGAACCTCATCGAATATTACCCATGCTACCTCTCGCATCATTTCAGAGCCTCTGTAAAGCATCGACCTCAAAATTTCTGTCGTCATTACAACACATCCGGCTTCTGGATTTATGGTTACATCTCCGGTCATGAGACCCACATCGCCAAATTCAGCAGAAAGCTCTCTGTACTTTTGGTTACTAAGTGCCTTGATTGGGGATGTATAAATGACTCGTTGCTTATCTCTCAAACTTTGTGCAATTGCATATTCCGCAACAACAGTTTTACCAGCTGAAGTATGAGCAGAGACCAAAACACTCTCGTTCCTATCAATACAAGAAATTGAGGTATCTTGGAATGGATCTAGAGTGAATGGATACGTCCGCGCATCTTTTTCCCGTTTATGTTGGCCAATTGGAGTATAATCGTAATCTGGGGGAAGTGCGACCTGATGTCTAACCTGATGAGATAGTACCACACCTTTATCACCAGCTTTAGCATCAACCACCGGCTCTGATAGCAGACCAGCGGATGCTGCAACTTCTCGAAGGGCCTCAGTTTCAAACGAATCTGTTACAACAGGCACTTTTTCCTTTTCTTTTTCTTTCCCGTTATCCTGCTGCTCTGACTTGTTTCCATCGCTGTTGGAATCTTCCGTCTTCACTTTCTTCACATTCGATTCTATGGGAGTTGCAGAACGAGGTCGTTTAATTCCTTTCTCATCTTGTGCACTTGTTTTTTCCTCTACTGGTGTTTCCTTCTTTATTGGTGTTTCCTCCTGAGACTTTTTCTGTTTCTTCTTTTTCTCGTCCGGCAGCTTCTCGACAGTGGTCGGTGCTTCATTGAACACATCAAACAAGTCGTCCATTCTGTACAAAGCGTGCTGAGATGGAGATGCTGAGATGGATTTTTTTTTACTTTCAGGCTTCCCTTGAAAAACTCATGAAAAGCAAGTCACGTGTATTTGGTATTACCCGCACGTTGAACCTAACCTTTGGAGAGCTGAACACATCGAGAGACAAAGTGAATAAAAACATAGTTTGGCAGAAGACTACAACTTGTCTCATTATGAGCTTTGTGCATCACGTATCCAGTACTGCTTGGAAGGCAACTAGAGCGAAGCAGACGTAAAAAGATGTCAACAGAGTGAGTAAAGAGACCGGTACTGGAGTAATAGCCAGCATTTTGCTGGAGAATGTCAACTTGTGCCTGCTTGGGTATGCGCTGGAAAAAAACGAGGTTTGATTCTTTTGCTCTATTCGGGTGCATTATCAGCGGCCCAACCAACCAGCCAAGAGGTAAAAGCTATCGGGGTATTCTACTGGGGGGAAAGACAGGACTAGGAAGCTAAAAATCGGAACCATGCCGGGCACCAGAGCATTTCCCGTTTTGTGTTTTAGCTCCACACGTGAAGCTCGAACCGTTGGGGTCTGCTCACCACCAGGTGCTGCTCAGATCGAGCCGGGCAAAGAACGCGGATGTGTCTGACGGCCGGTGGAACTGGCGGAACCAGCTCCAAGAGCTTTCGTGCTCTGGCGAGGCTCCCGGACGCTTTGTTCATGGCGGACTTCAGCGGTTGCAACGGGATGATATCATAGATCCGGTATGCATGATATTTATCCGAAAGATCCATACCAGAGCCTGTGACCCATCAGCATGTTCTGCCCAAAACGACCATTTTGCGCTTTTTCTCTTCCTTCGGATGCTCTATCTGGATGCAACCGACGCCAGCGAGCCGAATCTTATAAAAGACACGCTCTGCTCATCACCCCTGCCCAGCTTTGGCCGTTCCAACGCTCACAATGTACTATCCTCTCCAGAATCCTGTGCTTTTAAAGAGCACCAGTAAAGCAGACCGTAGTCACAGCCAGGACCATAAGCATGGGCCATTCACACGACACCGCCATGCAAATTCATTTCACAAGGAGGTGACAATGCTTCTCAGGAGGAGTGTCAGTCAACCTAGTAGCAGCCTTGTTGCAGAATCCTCCTCTGTTCCAGCTTCTTCGCACCACAGCAAGAAGGGAAAATCGTCTTCGATATTCAAACGATACCGCCGGAACGAGCTATTGGGAACTGGCATTGGCGGACGAGTTATTCTGGTGACAAGGGCTTCAGACAACAAGCTATTTGCAATCAAAGAGTTCAAAAAGAAGGAGAATTACGAGTCTCAGCGGGATTACAGCAAGAAAGTAAGCGCCGAATATACAATTGGCTCTACGCTTCGGCATCAAAATATCATACAGACGGTAGAACTCTGTTTTGAAGGCGACAAGATCTATCAGGTGCTTGAGTATGGCGACTATGACCTCTACGCCATCATAATGTCCAAGGGGATTTCAACCGAGGAGATATCCTGCTACTTCAAACAGATTGCCAACGGCGTGCATTATTTACACCACATGGGTCTGGCGCACCGCGATTTAAAACTGGACAATTGTGTCGTGAATGTAAACGGCATTCTCAAGATTATTGATTTTGGCGTTGCGGTTGTCTTCAACTATCCATTTTCAAGCAAAGTGATCAAGTCCAGCGGCATTGTTGGCTCTGAGCCCTACCTTGCCCCAGAAGAGGTGGCCTTGATCACATACGACCCACGGCCCGTGGACGTGTGGGCTCTTGGCATAATGCTATTCAGCATGGTTAGAAAACGATTCCCCTGGGAGTGCCCTCGTCTTTCCAGTGCCTCCTTCAAAAAGTTTGTCACGCGGAGAGACGGCGAACCCTTACAGCAACTGCTTAATAGGTCATCAAGCATGACTGTTGAAGGGCCACTTGCAACTGTGTCGTATAGCAGTTCGATCGAGGTTCCAAAACTAAAGATCGATCGTTCAGAATTTATGGATAGGAAAAGGAGTCCGGACGGAGATACGCAGCTGATATTCGATCAATATTGTACGTCTTCGCCAATGCAGAGCTCGCTCGAGTGTCCTTTCTACGACTCTGATGTGGACGAGGAGGTTGTTTCGGACACGATCCCAAACTCGATACCCACGGATCATCCTGTTAGTTTCCGACCTCCAAGCTCAAAACCAGCATTTCTAGGTCTAGACGGGTTACATCTGAGCTTGCCCCAAGCATCACTGGCATCTGGCTGTGATTCCGATACCGACTTCAATCCGATTCTAAAAGCCTCCCAGACATCGATTAGGAACGAAAGCTTAAAGTGTGAGAACCTTCTACGGGATCACCAGGTTTCGTACACAAAGCGCTACGGCCACCGATCGTGGGAGGAGGAAATGCTCATATCTCTACTACCCTCTGAAATGGCCAACGTGATGAGAGGAATGCTGTGGCTTGCTCCACACGAGCGGCTCAACATAGATGAGATTCTCTGTGATGAATGGGTAAAGGGGATTGAGATCTGTAGAGAACAGGGGAATGGAGAGATTCTCAAGGCACAGAACCATATTCATACTCAACTCTCCATGGACACTGCTCACATTGCTGGCCTCGAGAGGGCAAGGGACCGCAGCAACAGCAGCCACGGCAGCCACGGCAGCTCTCGCAGCACCAGCACCAGCACCAGTGGCAGGTGAGAGAAGATGAGGTGTTCCCAGTCTTTGTAATGCTAGCCATATAGACCTAAATTAGCTATTTATTCTGCAAGATCAAAGCTCAATTCAACAGCCCATAAGGTCTGGGGGCGGGTAATGGGGGCGCTGACAATCGCTGGCGGCGCAGACGAGGCAACACACACGCACACATATAGACAAGACCTCTAGAGAAGAGCTGATCAAGCATAGCGCCTCCAATTGCCCTTAGACTCCAGAGAAACAGGGAACCGTGTGAACATGTCGCTCTTTTTCAAGTCACCCTTAGAGATCGAGATCCGGCTGGATGGCGAGGACACCCGGCAGATGGTGGAGGTAAAGTCTCGGAGCGGGCACCATGACAAGATGCTCCTGTACAAAGACGGCGAATCTGTGAAAGGAGCAGTCACGATCCGGGTTCGAGATGGAAAGAAGTTGGAGCACCTGGGGATAAAAGTGCAGTTTGTAGGGTCGATTGAGATGGCCAAGGACCAAGGGCAGCACGACGACTTTCTGTCACTTGGACAAGAGCTGGCGGCTCCTTCTGAGATTCGGCACCCAGAAACATTCCCGTTTGAATTCAAGAACGTGGAGAAGCAATTTGAGAGCTACATGGGCATGAATGTAAAGTTGCGGTACTATGTCCGTGTGACGGTGAGCCGGAGGACGACAGATGTGATTCGGGAGAAGGACGTTTGGGTATATTCTTACAAGATGCCACCCGATACGATAAGCTCTGTAAAGATGGATGTTGGCATTGAGGACTGTTTGCACATTGAGTTTGAATATAGCAAGTCGAGGTATCATTTAAAAGACGTTATTGTTGGTCGCATCTATTTCTTACTCGTGAGGTTGAAAATCAAACACATGGAGCTTTCGATCATACGAAGAGAAACGTTGGGCACGCCCCCAAATCAGATAAACGAGAGTGAGACGTTGGTCAGGTTTGAGATTATGGATGGTGCGCCAGTTAAAGGGGAGACAATTCCCATCCGTTTGTTTTTGGGAGGATTTGATTTGACTCCAACGTTTAGGGACGTGAACAAGAAGTTTTCAACGAGGACTTTCCTCAGTCTGGTTTTGATTGACGAGGACCAACGAAGATATTTCAAACAGAGCGAGATTATACTTTATAGAGAATAAGAAGGTAACTCATAGGTGTTTGCTTCGCTTAGTGTGTATCTAAAATCAAACCCCAGCCTACATTATTCACAGAAAACAGTTGATTTCCCTTTTGCCAATGTGTTTTTTTTTTCTTTTTCTTCTTCTTCTTCTTCATGTTATAAATTTACGAAAAAAGTAATAGAAACAATTGATATAACCTTGAGGAAAAAAACTCAAAACCTGTTGAAATGAAGCTTCCTTTTAATTTATATACTTTTTATATGCCCTTCACATGTCCTCCCCCCCAAAACAAGAGAACCTGTTCTCTTATAATAAGCCAAACAAGGGGCCAAATATGAATGAAAATGAAAATGAGAATGAAAATAGCAAGAAAAAAAAACACCAATGAAATCTTTTAAGATTTACACTGCTACTGAAACCATGGAAGATTCTTCGTTATGGGTCGAAGCACAACTCATTGGGTCGAGATTTGCATCGTCACTGCTAATAGACATGGAAGTATCTCTTCTTTTCTTACCACCTTTCCGCTTATTGTGAGTCTGTAAATGTCTTTGTAATTGGTCATTTCGAACAAACGATTTTGAACAATTTTCAAATGGACAAACGTAATTCTTTTCACCTTTATGAGTACGCATATGTTTTGTCAAATTTGAAGATTCACTAAACCTTTTCCCACATCCGGGCCATTTACAAACCAGTGGTTTCTCTCCAGTATGGGTTCGCATATGAACGGACAAGGCGGTACTTGCGGCAAAAGATTTGGAGCAAAGAGTACATTTGAAAGGTCTTTCACCGGAATGTACCCGTTTATGTTGTTTTAACAACGCCTCTTCTGCAAAGCATTGTTCACAATGGGGGCATTTGAACGGTCTATAATTCGTATGAATGTGTAAATGCCGTAGGATTTTTTGTCTCTGTTTAAAAGGCTTTTGACATCGTTCACAGTTCCGCCATCTACAAACGTATTCTCCTTGTCGTGAACCAACGTGTGTTGAAACAACATGTTCAGATAATTGTTTTGCATCGTCAAACACTGTATTGCACATTTCCCCATCTTTTGAAACCCATTTACACCGGTGTTCGTTCCCGTCTTCTCTTTGGTATTTTGCGTTTGGTTTCCGGGTTACGGCGGCCGGTTTTGTCACCTGTGTTAAATCCTTTTCTTTTTCTTTTCCAATTTTGGGCAGCATCTTGGGGGTTTTAATTGGCTCAGGATTGCAACACAAAGGTTCATTTGGAATTTCAATTTCCATTCCAAGTGATTCCGCTTTGGCTTCGTTTTGCGCCAGAGGAGCCTGTGATTCAGGGACGGGAATAAGTCCTAGATCGATTTTGTTTGAAGTGGGGAAAGGCACATAGTTGAATTCCTGGGCAATTATGGAATCAATTTCATCCATATTTATAATTCCATGTGTATCATGGATATGATCTATAAGTGAAAGGAGACTTGCACCTTTATAATGACACTTGTTCCATTCGCATTGGAATGGGTTGATTGTTGTTGGTAACTCAGCGTTCCCCAACTGTTGGTAATGTTGATGATCACCAGGAGAAGAATTTGCTGTTGTTGTCGTTGTTGTCGTTGTTGTTGTTGCTGTCAAAGCTTCAGTTTGAAGAGGTGAAAAATGAGTTTGTCTATCTGCCAATTGCTTCAAAACGTCTTGTACAAGAATGGATGAATCCCCCATCAAGTTTAGCTTTTCGGCCAAAAGGTGATCATTAAGTAAATGTGCGTCCAACTGGGAGGTATCACCAATTAAAGAGGAACAATTTTCCCATTTACAAATGTTTGTTCCAGTTCCAGTTCCAGTTCCAGTACCAGAGGATGGGAATCTCAAGGTGGTTTTAGTATTGGACTTGCTTGCAGAGTGCTGGGAAGATGTCATTCCCATAATAGGAGACGAATTCTGGGGTTGAAACTTTGGGCGATTGCTCACATGTGCTTGAAGTTTTGAAGAATCTTTAACCAGGGGTTTTTTATAAGTGAATTGGGGGAAAACCGGACTATTTGAATCTGACCAGTCAGTAGAGGTTGTATTACTACTATTGCTTCTGTTACTGCTACTGCTGTTACTGCTGCAAGCTACCAAAGCGGAGGAGGAATCGAGTCCAAATGAACCGGATGATAATGTTGGAGACATGGCCGAAGAGGAGTTTATTCTAGAAGTATCAGTTTGTAACTGTGTTGCTAGAAAATTGGAAGAGTTAAAACATGTAGAGGAATCTGTTGGTTCCAAAAGTTTTTGTCTTTTGGCTTTATTTTCGGATTCGATAACATTTCCAGAACGTTTTGTATTTATACTAGAAGATTTGTATCCAGTAGGACCAAAAGGGGATAAACCTTTTGATTCTGGCGAAAGAAATGGATTTGTTTCTCTTTGTTTCTCCTTTTCATCATTACCATTTTCATCACAAAACTTGCAATATTTGCAAAATTCCGATTCAAAGTCGAGGATCGGTAATGGATCCAAAGTGCTGGTTGAAGAAGATGGAGTTTCACCAAATAATTGAGATCGACTACTGCTGATGGGGAGAGAAGGTAGGTTAAACACATTTTCCCACGTATCTTCTGGGATAGGTTCGGTGGTCGCCGTCGTCGGCGTCACATGACAGGTGAAACTGGAAGACGATGAGGCGGGCAAAATTGAAGATGAACAAATGGGAGATGCCAAATTTCGATAGAGTGCTTGCACAGAGGGTTCTGAAGAGACGGGACCCAAAGCGCATTTTTCTCTTTGGGCCAGTGTCACTGGGAAAGGATTTCTACCAGAAGTTGGACTCGAATTCTTGGCGGACTGGACCCGCTGACGATGATGAAGATGAGAATGGCCATTCGGACATATTTTCACGCACTCGGAGCCCGTTAGGAAAGTGTTGTTAGCACCACGGGCAGTACGACCCGGGATTGTTTGTTCTTTTGGTCTTCCTCTATTGTTGTCGGCCTGGGCCAGTTGGACGGGGCGCCTAGTTGGAGATTGATCCAGTAGAAACGAGGGTAAAGAATCGACAGCCACGGGCATGTTCTGTTTCCATTGACTCTGATTCTGGCTCTGGCTCTGACTCTGTGATTGTGATTGTGGTTGTGATTGTGACTGGACGTCAGTAATGCTGGTCTCGTTAGCATCGGATCTTGGTGGACCCTGTTCCTGGAAACTTTTGTGGTGGGTTTGTCCCCGTTCTCGTTGGTGTTCCATTTCATGATCCCCATCGCAGCACAGAATATCGATGGTTACGCCGTCGTCACTGGCACAATCGGGGAAACGACAACACTCGATGATCTGGCCATGGACAGGACGGCCTTTGGCACTACAAACAGCTTGGGCTGGAGGCATAGGACATGCACCACACGACTCGAGGGATAGAGCAAGGGTTTCCGCATGGTTCAGCGTATAGGACTTCATGGCTCGCTCCTACTTTCTGCTTTTGCTTCTGCTCTGACGGGTTTCACTCTAGCTCTAGCTCTAGCTCTGTCTCTCGCGCTCCGGCTCAGGTCTTTTGCTTTCCGCTACGTTTCGCTGGTTTGGAGGATAGGTCTGGAGGAGGGCCTTGGGGGTTCAACACCCTGGGGTGTGTTACCCGGAGAGTATGTGTGTGTGTGTGTGAGTAGTGGGTAGGTGTAAGGGTGTATTTTGGATTTTACACAAGTTATTGATAGATAGATAGATAGATAGATCTCTAAGATGTTACGCTGATGCTACTTCTCCACTTGGGATGTGCTGGTTCCTCTTCGCAGTCGCCGTGCGTGATGAGGGTCCACGGCGCCTTTGCCGGCGGCGCTGGCCAGGAGGGCCAGGATATCAGTGAGTGAGACGACCCCAATGAGCTTTCCTGCGGTGGTGGGCTGGCTAGTTTTGGGTGTGCTGGTTACGCTACTGGTACTGCTCGTGTGATGATGATGGTAATGATGATGTGGAGCAGTGGAAGAAGAAGAGGCTGGGTTAAGGGTATGGTTGGAAAAGTCATCCTCTTGGACGATCCAGAGACGATGTGCCTTTGTTGCTACCAATTTTGCGACTGTTCTGGCCAAAGTTGAAGATAGAGTTACGTGGAAGATGGGGAAAGAATCTCTACCACTTTCCAAACCTCTTGTATTGAGAATGACGGAGATAAAGTGAAGACAGGATCCAAATAACAAGGCTGATTTTGAAGATTTTGTAACCTGTTTAACATCCGTTGCACTGATATTCCCCAATAGGTTCCCGTAGTTATCGACAACCGCGAGAGATGATATGCCAGCAGTATACATTTTGTGAAAGGCCTCGATTACAGGCTTATCACCGGAGATTGTTATGAGATGACCTTGTGTTGAACCAATTTTCAACTCTTGTAGAGTTTGTTGGAATAGGTTTTGAAGAGATTTAAAGCGTCTTCCATTTTCCCAAAGATATCGGATAAGTCTTCTTTGGGACAAAATGCCCACGATTTGGGGTGAACCCAATTCTCCATTTTCTTCTTCATGTTTTGTAATTGCTATTCTGTGAACACCCGTTGCAAGCAACTCGACGATTGTAGCGAGATTTTGGGAAGAATCAAACTTGAGGAAAGGGTTTTTGGGGGCCAATTGGGAAACAAATCCGACGGGGACAGGTTTACCAGCCTTGGCATCCGAGACAAATTGGGAAATTGATTCATGGGTCGGAGCAATTTTAGAGTCGATGATTGAAAGGATTGTTGATTCGGAAGGTTGGAATCTGTCCATTATCATGAGAAGGTAACCTGTAACATCGGTAAAGTCGAAAGTTATGATGCATTTTTGTTCTTGACTATTTTTGCTGTTTGTTAGCCATACGGGGACGGAGGTCAGGTTATGTTTGATGAGGGTTTCAAAAGCATCTTCGATTCCCAGGTCTGCGTTGATAAAGATGAGTTTGTTTGGTTCGACAAGATCAGCAAGTAAAACTTGCTCCCAATTTGAGCAAGAAGATGATTGTTCAGGATCAGCGGGAGACGGGGAGATGGATTCTGATTGTAGCGGAGGAGGAGTTGCCAAAATGTCCGCGATGGAGGATTTACGCCTATGGGAGGGATTTCTTTGGAGGGAGTTTTCAGACATTTTCTGTGGAGAGGAAAGTCTAAAGGTGGGAGGTGAAAAAGCAAGTATATGGGACAAGTGGAGAGAGGTTTCGGTTTCGGTTTCGGTTTGCATAAAGTAATGAGGTGGGCGAGATCATCTCAACACGCCATTTTCGTGCACATTGGGGATAAAATGGGACTATTGGGGAGATATGGCATGAGAAGCCATGGCTGTTGATGAATCTTTTTCTCGGTTTGCTGGGACATGCGAATTGAATTGAATTGACTTGAATTGAAGGTTTAATTGGATTGCGTTTGCGTGAGGCTGGAGTCGCCTGAACATCCGATCTTTTTGAAGGTTTCTGCCACACTGTTGTGTATTTTGTGGTTGTAGTTTGCAAGTCATGTCGAGCAGCCTGTCTCCTACTGATAGCCAAGGAACGAGTTATTCTGACACTGGCAGTGCCAGTGCCAGTGTCAGTGCGAGTGTCAGTGGTGGCGCTTTGTCACCGACCTTGCCGGCAAGCACACTGGAAAGCTCGCAAGCGAGCATTCCAGCGAGCATTCCAGCAGGAAAAGGCTCCGATGACCTTCTCAAAGACGAATCTCTCACCCAAATCCTCAACTCCGACATTGGGTTTGATCTACTTCTCGGACGATTGAAACAAAGCATCAACACTTGTGAGGAGGTTTCACGATTTGTCAAGAAACGGGCAGGACATCAAGAAGAGTTTGATAATCAGGTTAAAAAAACGGCACAAAACATGCGAGCGACGTTACGCAACACCCATAAAGAGTTGAAAAAAGACGGGTTTAGTCGGAATTTGGAGGATCTTATTGGGTTTGATGACAAGTTGAACGCGGTGCACACGGCTTACTCGAACGCGTTGCACCTGATGAGCGAAGAGTTGGGGGCACTTGTGAATGCGATGAGTCGACAGCGTAAAACGATCAAGGACGAGGGCAAGAAGCGGGAGAAGGACGCGGCGGACGCGAACAGCCAGGCAGAAAAAGCCCAGAGCAAGTACAACGGGCTCTGGGGGGATCTTGAGCGGTTGAAAAACACGGATCTGACGAAGAAGAGCTTCACCCTCAAGGGCTCCAAGACGGGCACGCAGCAGGAGGAGGAGCTTCGGAGAAAGCTGGAGGCCGCGGACAACGAGTACAAGTCCAAGGTGATAACTGCTCAGCGGTTGCAACAGGAGCTGGTGACTCTGTACCGGCCGGCGACTTGCAAGGCGCTCAAGGAGCTGATTTTGGAGCTGGACGTGGCCATGAGCGTCCAGTTGCAAAAGTACGCGGCCTGGCACGAGACACTGGTGATGCAATCCGGAGTGTTGATAGCCCCTGTGAGCAGTTTGAGTGGTGCCAGCGGTGCTGGTGGAGCGTCGATGAGGGCCGTGGCGGCGTCCACGGACAACGAGAGAGACCTGTACGAGTATATCGTCAAGTTCCGTGGGCAGGCCGGGTCGAGGCACCAGCAGCAGCACCAGCTGGTCGAGTACAGGCCCCATGGAGTGAACAGTGTGAGCAGTTCAAGCGGTGCGAAAGTCGTCCAGCAGGCCGTGTTTGCACCGCCGGCGACCTCACCATCGGCCAAATCGATCAAATCTCCAGTGGACCTGGGTCCAGTAGCCCTGGGTCCAGTGGGTCCAGGGCTCACGGGCCCGCGCCCGATCGCAGCACCAGCACCAGCACCAGCACCAGCACCCTCAACAGACATGCCCCGGCGCGTGTTTGGACGGCCGATCGAGGAGGTCGCGGACCTGGACGGGGACATGGTGCCCCGGGTCGTGAAGCAGTGCATCGGGATCGTGGACGAGCACGGGCTGGACGTGGAGGGCGTTTATCGCATCAGCGGCAACGCGACGAGGGTTCAGCGGCTGGAGCAGCTGGTGGAGGAGACTTGTGGCTCTGGCTCACTCGCTGGAGCACTCGCTGGTGCGCTCACCAGGTCTCCCTCTACCAGGTCTCCCTCTGGCGAGGGAGACCCAGCGGGAGACTCGCTCCTGGACAGCGAGGTCCACGCGGTGGCCGCGGTGCTCAAACACTACTTCCAGAGCCTGCCGTCGCCGCTGATCCCGCCCAGCCTGTTTGGCCGGTTCGTGGCCGCGGTGCGGATTCCCGAGGCTGCGCTACGAGAAAAACGGCTCCACCAGGCCGTGTTCGAGCTCCCGGACGGCAACTACTGGACGCTACGGTGTCTGGCGTTCCACCTGGGACGAGTCGTCCGGCACCAGGCCGCGAACCGGATGACGGCTCGCAGCTTGGGCATCGTGTGGGCTCCCAGCCTGCTGCCGCCAGAGCCGCTGCTGGGCGTGGACGAGCTGGCCACGCGGGCCCGGGTCGTGGAGGAGATCGTGCGGTTTGCGGACGACATGTTCGAGCCGGAGGAGTAGATATTCATCGATTAGACTGGCTAGATATGTATATGTAGTAGCTACTCGAACCGTGCCTGTGAAAAGTCCATCTCCGGGTGCTGCTGCTTGAACCTCTCCAGAGCCTGGAGCCTGGAGTTCACGTTCTCACTGGCCGATGCTGAAGCTGAAGCCTTTGCTTCTGCTTCTGCTGCCTGCTTCGCCCGCTGCTCGAACAGCATCTTCTCGACCATCGCCCGGGTCTCGCCGTCCAGATCAGACAGCTTCGACGACTCCGGGTCGATCAGCTGGGTGTCGATGGCCGGCGCCGAGGTCACTACGTGAGGCCACCACGCGTTGCCGCTCTGTTTCTCCAGCGAGATCTGGAGCTCGTGCCGGTCCACGATCGTCCACGTCGAGGCCTCCGTGTCGATGGGCGCAAACAGCTCGCCCTCGATGATCGCACTGCCACTGCTGCTGGCACTGGCACTGGCCAGTCGCACCTGGATCCGCGTGCGCGAGAGCGAGACGGCCACGTCGCGAGGCCGCGTGGGCTGGCTGAAGACGTGCGAAATCGACACGTCCGTGAGAGTCTGCTTCCACGAGTAGGGCAGTTCTAGAAACGCTGTTAGACCGGAGAGTATAGCCATGGACACAATTGGATTAGATCCCACGCACTGGCCTGTTCCTCCTGCTCACGTCGGAGCTTCTCCTGGCGCCCTGCCGAGTCTGGCAAGCCTGATGAATCTGTTGGGTCTGCCATGGGAGGTGGTTGGTGAAGTGCAAGAGAGAAGGTTGGAGGTGCTCTGCTCGTCCGCCATCGCCCTCGCCAGCTCACGACTCCCTTCTCCCTGCTCCCTTTCTTCAGACCCAGACAAAGTCTCCAGGCAAACTCCCCCAGAATGCCCGTCTCGCCGCCCCAGCAAGTCGCCCCCGGCCAGACTCATCCTCATCTCAACCTCAACCTGAACCAGAACCAGAACCAGCTGCCATACCCGCCAGTGCCCCCGGCCCCAGGACCCTCCTCCATGGCCCACGCCAACATCCACAGCCAGCACCAACACCAACACCAACAGTTCTACGCAGACCACTCCATCAGACTCCACAACCCGCTGCGACGAAACACCTTCGGCCAGCCCCTGCCGCCCCAGCCCTGCTCGTCCTCGTCCGCCTGCTCCTCGCCCCAGACCTCCCCGGTGCGCTCCTTCAACTCCCCCGTGCTGCCCCAACACCACCAAAACCACCAAAACCACCAGAAAGTCCACCGCGTGCCTGCTCCCGTCGCCCGTAGAGTGCTCGCCCTGACAGACCTCGCCCCGGCCCGCCACAGAGTGCCCCAGTTCCGCAGAGCGACCCACGAGGGCGACTTTGTGTCGCCGCTACTGGGTCTCACCACCCACCTGACCACCACCTTCCAGCTCTGCAATCCCAGCTTCTGCTACCACTCTTCTCGCAACCCGCGCCGCGTGCTCACAAAACCCAGCGATCCAAAGACAAATAACGGCTTTGACAACGAAAACAGCGATTATATTCTTTATGTAAACGACATTCTGGGTGGTGCCACCAGCACTGCCAGCAGCTCCAGCACCAGCACTGGTGCTCAGCACAAGTACCTCGTGCTCGACATTCTGGGACAGGGCACCTTTGGCCAAGTCGTCAAGTGCCAAAACATCAAAACAAAACACATCGTGGCCGTCAAGGTCATCAAGTCCAAACAGGCCTATCTGCATCAATCTCTGATGGAGGTTTCAATCCTCGAATACATCAACAAAAAACTCGACCGTCGGGATCAACACCATTTCCTACGTCTATTCGATAGATTCATATTCCGCGAACATTTGTGTCTGGTCTTTGAACAACTGAGTTCAAATCTATACGAATTGATCAAACAAAACAAATTCCGCGGCCTTAGTATCCGACTCGTACGAATCTTTACAAAACAACTGTTGGATTCCCTCTGTGTTCTCAAAGATGCCAAATTGATCCATTGTGATCTAAAACCAGAAAACATTCTACTAACGGCCCCAGATTCCCCCACCGTCAAGGTCATCGATTTCGGCTCCGCCTGTCATGAACGACAAACCGTCTATACCTATATCCAATCCCGTTTCTACCGTTCTCCAGAAGTCATCATCGGTATGCCCTATACATGCTCCATAGATATGTGGTCTTTGGGTTGTATAGTCGCCGAACTTTTCCTAGGTTTGCCCATTTTCCCAGGAAGTTCCGAATATAACCAAATCTCCCGTATCGTGGAAACCCTGGGTTATCCGCCCAACTGGATGCTTGAAATGGGCCGAAATAGTAGCTCTTTTTTTGAAAAAATCGATACCCCCCCACCAGCACCAGCACCAGCACCAGCAGCACCAGCAGACCAAAAAGTGAAAAAAAATTATAGACTGAAAAGTATTGAAAAATACTCATTTGAACATAAAGTCGAGGAAAAACCATCAAAACGGTACTTCGCATCCACAAAATTACGCGATATAATCATGAATTATAGTGCTCCACAACAAAATAATACAAATAATGGTAATGAATCATCAAGACAGAATAGACAAACTCCTACAACCTCAACCTCAGCCTCAACCTCAACCTCAACCTCATCATTACATCTGGGATTAAGTACAAACTTGGCATCTCTTTCCCCAAGTGATTTGGAAAAAGAGATGCAAGAACGGGCATGTATGTTGGATTTTTTACAAGGCTTGTTAAACATCAACACGATGGAACGATGGACTCCTCAACAGGCCATGACCCATCCTTTCATAACAGAACAGGAGTTTAAAGGTCATTTCATCCCGGCTCCAGTGCCTTCACCCAGTAATGCTGCAGTTGGGGCAGAGAGACCACGGCTTCATCACAATGGTAGTAGATCCACAGGTGATATGAATTCGTGTTATGTGCCACCTTTGCAACAATACCCTCAACATCCGGGCCCCGTCTTACCAACAAATTCGTTCCCTCCTGTTCATCGTAATGGCCATCAGCAATTACGTCAATATGCAATGCTCACAGGTGGAAGTTTCAGAGATCCTTTTCTGAAACAGACCAAAGGTGTGCCTCTGAATATGAATGTAAATATGAATATGAATATGAATATGAATACGGGCATGTCGATGGGGATGGGAATGGGGATGGTGGATGACCCTTATATGCTACCGGAAGTGCCCAAAGCGCCTTCATTAATGAGTTCGCAATTGACTGGTGGATCTTCATATTTACCGACTTCTCAGGCACCATCACAATTCCAAAGAAGTGTTCAACAGCAGCAGCAGCAGCAGCAGCAGGCTATGAACACCACGAATCCGTACCAGAGTCAATATTATCATGGATCGACAGGTAATGCAAATGCAAATGCCAATGGAAATGCCAATGCCAATGGAAATGGAAATGGAAATGGAAATGGGTACTCCTATCAGCATCAACAACAGACACAACCACTGGCACAGAGTCGAACAGGAAGTGGTAATGGAGTCGGACCACCTCGCACCACCCTTTCCCTGAATGCTTCACCAGTACTTCCTCAACAACAGCAACAGCAACAGCAACAACAATTGTTGCATTCATATCCCAAACAATTCCCATACCAAAGACTTCGGGCCCAAACTTCGGGCCAAATCGATCAAATACCTGCAAAATTGCAGTATATGAACACTCAGCGATAAGCTAGGTTGTGTAGTTTAAACGTTTTAATGAATGAATTAATAATAATAATAATAATAAAGAAAGGGTTAATCATGACAGATTATACTATTCTGTTATGTGTTAAATGCTAACCCCTTTGTCTCTTACTTTTCCCCGGTCGTCTCTTCATCTTTATCCTTTTTTTAAATTTTGAAGATGATGTGTAATTTTTCATTTTTTTCCCATGGTCAACCCCCATTTCTTCCTGTGCTGCATTCATTTCTTCAAGTGTTTCTTCCAATTGTAAATCAGATATAGCACCAAATGATTGTTGTTCTCGTTTTCTTTTTTTACCAATCATGATTTTCTCAGGTTTGGATTTCCGTTTACTGTTTTGTTGCTGCATGTTGATATCTTTCCCATTTCCATTTTTGCCCCTTTCTTGTGATTTAAAAATCTGTTTTGTATCGGGTTTCAACATTGTTCCTGATGATGGCGATGGAAATTGTAATTTTAACCGTTTGTATTCATTTTGGGCAATCTCAACAGCCTCTAATGCCTGTTTGATGATAAAAGTTTCAACTTCAAATTCATCGTAAATATCCCGTATCCCGGCGGTTTCATCCATTGTGGTGGAAACCACCGAATTGTGCTCAGGAAACCACATCTCGTTATATGGAAGTCGAATAGTATTGAACACATGTTCTAAAGCATTTGTATTGTTCACCGTCAGTTTTTGAAATGGAATAACATCGGCATCCGAGTCTATCTCAGCTTCCGAAAAGGGAACGTCCGAGTCCGAGCCCGAGTCCGAGTCCGAGTCCGAGTTTGAATTTGAATCATTCTCAACATTAGTTTCTGGCTCTTTGGCTTCGTCATCCAGGCCTGCGGCGATTTTTTGGAGATCTGCTAGTGAGGGCTTGGGCATCTTGGAGCTTCTGTTTCTCTCCCATGCTTACAGCAGGCACAAAACGAAAAACGAAAAAAAAAAAAAAAAAATTGAGAGCAGGGTAACACATCTGGCGGTCATCACATCACATCACATGCAGACACCCGTACACCTCCCTATGACGTCACAGCCTCGCACACGTGACGTCTACCCGGTCCGAGTCTCACGGTGCAGCTGTGCACCGGGCACAGAGGCAAAAAGCCCCGGGTGCGTTCCTTATTTTGCATTTTTTATTCTTTTCGCACCTTCTTTTTTTCTCCTTTTGCCTCTTCACCACTCGCGAAGCCCCAGACTCCAGAACCCCCCTGGAGCACCCCCTGGACCTAGCCAAACCCGTTCGACTCGCGCTCTCCGAGGCCAGCTGTGCTCCAGATCGCGCCGACCGCACTTGCAATCCCGTCTCGCCAATCAGCGCCAAGCTCGCGGGCCAATCTTGCCTTATCAGACCGCCCAGCTTATAATTCCCCAGCTCCACCTCTTTTATAATCTCTCTTTCTTTCTCCTTCCCTTTCCCCTTCTCCTTCCCTTTCCCTTTCCCTTTCTCAAGTCCCGTGTGCCTGCCATCACCAGCCGATTTGCCCCTGGTCTATGGACATCCCCACGCACAAAAAGCTGTCGTCGCCGCCCAACAGCGTGGGTTTCTCTCCCGACATTGAGGCCTTCCGCACGTTTCCCTCGTTCCACCATCCCGCGACCCTCCGTTATAATGCCAATCGCACCAACCACAGCCCCAGCCCCAGCCCCAACTCCTCCGACATTGACCTTGCGAACCCAGACTCGCACAGGCCCGTTGCGCCCGCAAAGCTCCAGCGACGAGAGTCTGCGCTCTCCAAGGGCCTGCAAAGCACCCCGGCCTCGTCCGGAGCAGCCCAACCTCCAGCGCAGCCCGCTTCGCCAACGGTTATAGATTCGGGCTCTCGCAGCCGCCCCAGAGCGAGCCAGCACGGCCAGCACGGCCAGCACGGCCAGCACGGCCAGCAGCGTTCTGCTGGCTTCGACTTCATGTACGGGATCAACTGCTCTGGCAAGGCCGCGGCGCTGCCCAAGACCCACACGACGACCTTCACGGCGTCGCCCCAGCTGGTCTCGCGCTACCGTTCTTGCGACGCCCAGCCCATGTTGTACGACTCCAACTACGTGGTCCCGCTGGCGAACCAGGGCCAGGGCCAGGGCCAGGACCAGGACCGCCACAGGCACGACGCCAAACGCCATCGCTCGGAGTCCTCCCGGATCGAGGACGCGTGCGAGCCAGCACAGGCCCACGAAACAGCCTTGCCGGGCTCCAGACACAGCTCCCAGAGCTCCAGCAGCCAGGCCAGAAAGTACCGTTCGAAGCTGGACCAGCGCTATCGCCATTTCATCCGCCTGTTTGGCGACGTGAGCCCGCAATCGTCCCGTTCCAACGTCGCTTCCAACTCTCTGAATCGTGCGACTCCGATCGATATCCCCCAGACCCCAAACACAGGTGCAAGTGCAAGTGCAAACACAAACTCTGAAAATGCAAATGCAGACTCATCTTCAAATTCAAATTCAAATTCAAACACTCAGGGCATGCTCACCTCCTTCTCATCCTCCTCTTCCTACAAGTACTCTCCCTTGGACGGCGTGGCCGACGAGTACATCCCGGATTTGGACTTTTCCCAGTTCATCCCAGAGTCTCTGCTGAACGATCTACGAAAGGCAAACCGCGAAGAGCAGAAACGGAAGAAACTTCAGCTCCAGCTTCAGCAGCTTCAGCAGCAGCAGCAGGGGAAAGATGAACTCAAAAGTACGGCTTCTACCACAAACAAGCCCGCTCAACCTAGCACTGCTGTCCCCAGCTCCACCAACTCCAACTCCAACTCCAACTACTCTCTGGGCTCTTCTCCAGAGTCCAATCCGATTCAAAGCTCGATTCCCAGAAACTCGTCTTCCACTCTCCCCGTCTCCGTCCCAGTCCCCGTCCCCCTGCCCAGTAGAAAAATCCCCCGCCAAGTCTCGTATATGGGACTCGAAAACCAACTGCCTGCAAACTTTGCAGAATTGCCCTTTTCTCAACGTAAAAAAATCCTATCCGCCCTCAACACATCGTCCACAAACACCCCGGCCATCTCCCCGTTGTCCTCTCCCATGGCCATCAACGCCAGATTGACCTCGCCTTACTCTGCCTCGAAATTCGGCGACTCAAAGGCCAGCTTTGGAGGCTACTCCTTCTCAAAGTTTAACAAGTCGAGACGCTCGTATTCGCTCTACGGCTCGGCAGATGCAACCTCTAGGAGAAGTAGCCTGTGCGACGCAAGCCCTGCCTCCAGATTTCTTTCCCGATTTAATTCCGTCGTCGTCGAGCCCGATGCCGAGGGCCAGGTCATTGACGGTTACACCATTGGCAAAGTAATTGGATTCGGGGCCTACAGCACAATCAAAGAGGTTTCCCATGTCGACCCAGCCACCGGTGAGAAAATCATCCGGGCGGTTAAAATTGTTCGTAAACGACAAAACTCGGAGTCTCGTAAACCAAGCACTTCAGAAGCTCTTTCTTTCAAAGCAAGATCAAATAACCTTCCTCATCATCAGCATGCTCTCACAAAAGAAACCTCCTCCTCCTCCTCAACTTCCGATTGCGTTTTGGAAGATTTCAACCACGAGGTGGAAATTTGGGGGAAACTCGACCATCCAAACATTTTGAAATTGTTGCATGTTTCTGATACCACTTTTGCCACGTTTTGTATTTCCCAAAGAATTTATTCCGGGACTTTATTTGACGTTGTGAAATTGAATTGGAAAAAGGGTCTTTCTCCTTCTTTGGTTGCAAATTACAGTGCACAAATCGCCCGTGGACTCGATTATTTACACAATGAGGCTCTTGTTGTTCATAGAGATTTGAAACTTGAAAATTGTCTGTTTGATGAAAACGATAAGGGAGAAACCGTCATTCTCATTTGCGATTTTGGAATGAGTCAAGTTTATGAAAAGCCTTTTACTGATCGGGTGAATAGGTTTACGCAAAAATCAAACTCTTCTACAAAGTTAAGCTCAAAACGTGAGGAGCGGCGGCTGCGAAGAAGAAGCAGCAGCCCCAATAGATGGTCCAAGAAAACTGGCTCAACAGCTTCTGAGAGAGAATCTGTTGAACCCACGCTATCAAATGTCAAGAGAAATTATGGTCCTTCTTCTGTCGCCACAAACTTGAGAGGAATGAGTTCTGAAATTTTTGCAAGACACGTTGAAGGAGAACAAGATGTTGAAGACAACAACAACAACAACAAGTCTGAAAATTCCCCTGATTCACGACGCTCCAGTAGTGGCTATTCAAGCAGTTCATCATCCTCGTCTAGTGGAACCCGTAGGTCAACCTCGCTTTCTCTAGCAAATATGCCCAACATTGGTTCTTTGCCCTATGCTGCTCCCGAACAACTCGAACAGAAAGATCCTATTGTTGATCCATCAATCGATGCCTGGGCCTTTGGTGTAATTTTGTTCACAATGTATATGGGCGAATTACCTTTCCACCATCCATTTGAACCAAAATTACATGAACTTATTATCTCATGTTCCTGGAATAAACAAGCTTTGGTTGATAAAATCGGTCCGAATAAAGCTGGTGTGGTTGCAAGTTTGTTGGAAAAAAATGTTTCAAAAAGAATTAATATTAAACAAGTACTTTGTTCTGGTCTTTTCGATGATTTATGAATGAAAAATGGACTTTAAATAAATCAAAGAAAAAAAAAAGAAAACTTCAAAACCAGGTGTTGCTTTGAAGTTTAACCATTTGTTCTTTTTTTTTTTATCATTATTGTTATGCACGATTTCGTTTTTTTTTTGTTTGTTTGTTTGTTTGTTTTAAATCAGGTCTTTTATTGTTCTCTACTACTTGTTGAGTTTGCATCATTTCTTAGGCTTTGTCCTAAATCATTGAACTTATGAATAACCCTCTACTTATTATGGCTTGCTCTGTCTCACATCATGTGGAAATTGGGACTGGATACGTATCCTCTTTTTTTTTTTGCAATAACAATTGTGTTGGACCAGGTTTGCTCTTCCCCAACCATGCTTTTTTTTTGTTGTTTTAGTGTTAGTGTTAGTTGTTATTTTTTTTCTCATTGATTCACGACGACAGTTATCGCTAGATTATACGTTTATTTTTGTATCTTTGATGAAAAAAAAAAAATAGGTACTATTTAAAACTGTTAAACATGATCTATATTTGCTCTTTCCACTTGCCATTCTCTTTATAATCTTTATACAAAATTTGCAAATATTCACGACCATCGGGGTCCAACATTGAATGGAAAACCTTCATTTCTCTTTCAGTTATAAGGTCCCAAGCAGGATAAAACCCCATATTCAAAACTTCCCGAATCCCATTCTCAAACCTGTGTCTTAGTGAAATGTAAACGTAGGTTTGAAGTAATGGAAGTAAATGTCTTCGTAAATGGCCTTTTATTTTCGATACTGTGGAGTTGAGAACTAGCGAAGTCGAGGATTGTTTATCCTTGTGTAAATGATTTGGTGGCTCACACAGATTTGAAATTAATCTCGAGTAGGCGGATGCACACCGTTTTGACATGGCAATTCTAGAAGCCTGTTTCAGACTTTTCATTGTAAAACATTCAAGAAGAGTTATCAACATCCCAATCATAAGATGATGTCTTCCAGTGAACCTCCATCGATAAAACAAAATGATTTTTGAACACAATTTCGCAATTTGGATAAATGTTGTTTCAACAATCTGGTCAATAATAATAACATCGGATGACAAACTTTCAATATGCAAAAGTCGGTAAACAATACCACATATTAAACCGCAAATCATCTCTATAGAATGTTGTCCAATGGAAAAACTTTTTTCAACAAGCGTTAATGACAAAAACGTGCATAATTGTGAAAGTGTTTTAATGTCTTCAATTTCAGATAGCACAAGATGAAAATCAGTAATAATCCTCGACAAAAGCTCTGTTGCTGATGTCGTCGTCGTCGTCGTCGTCTCGTTGTTATCATCCTTTTGTGAGTGATCAGTTTTCCCAACTGATTTCCATACTGTGATCAAAACCTCGAGATAGTATCCAATTTCATCCTTCTTGATTATACACAGCGATGAGCTCAATGATTCAACAAGTTTGGCAAATTCGCCCTTGTTTTGCTCTGACTCGTTTGTGCCACATAAAACTCTTTGTACCAGGTCAAACAGTGAACTCTGTAACTCTTCGCTTTGAGAAACTCCCAAGTCTTTACGGAGATGGATAAATACTGCAATAGCATATCGAATCTCTTCTGGCTTTTCAAAAGTCTTTGTTAAAAGCCGGAACAACAATGAGTTCATTTCAATGTGAGTGTGACCATTCTCAGAAATGGAAATGGAAATGGAAAAGGAAATCTGTTCAATTAAACATCGTACTTGCTTTTTCATTTCCTTGGTCAAATGATCCCCATCCGCCACCAGTTTATCAAAATCCTGAAGCAAATGCAAAATTGATTGCGAATATGTTTTGAAAAAATCCGAATTTTGACAAATTTGCATAGCAAAATTTAATGAC
Source organism: Alloascoidea africana (assembly GCA_030581615.1). Taxonomy (NCBI): domain Eukaryota; kingdom Fungi; phylum Ascomycota; class Alloascoideomycetes; order Alloascoideales; family Alloascoideaceae; genus Alloascoidea; species Alloascoidea africana. The sequence continues at coordinate 99,070 of JAKTTT010000006.1, forward strand.
CAAGTAATAAAGTTTCCCCTTAACTGCTCGGATTCTTGTACAAATTTGCCAAATTGACCAGTGCTCAATACTTTGGACGAAATTTGAAATAGTTGGAATGATTCGGCTTCTGAACCACTGGAATTGAGATTTTTGTTGAAAGCCCCATTCAACCTCTTGAAAAATGTTCTCAAGTAGGAATTGCTTGATTCGTCATTAGTCTGCTTAGCATGGTGTTGCCAAATCTGAAGAAAAATTTGTGTTTCCTGTTCATGAACCGCCGCTTCATCATCATCATCATCATCTGTCTTGAAAAACATGTCAAATATTGCTTCAGGGTGCGTCTCAAGCCTTGTTTTAAAAGTCGGAAATCGCAATAGGCTGCTCAAACCTTCCAGTGCCATCACTTTCAAACTGGTTTGATCTTCCTTACTATTCGCGCTTAATTTCTCCAATGTTTGCAAGAGTGTTATTCTATGACCTCTTTTAATACATTCAAATGGGATTGCCTTTAGCAATTTCATGTGAAAAACCAGTTCGCTCAAATCCTCCTCTCCAATTTCTGTGATCAATTGTTGCGTTAAGATTTGTATTAGTGTGTCCATGGTGAACTTTTGTTCGTGAAGAATCTCATTCTTGGCAAGTGCTTTCCAAACCTCAGAATCATACTTTGCCAAAGAAATTGAGTTTATCAGTAGATTTCTCACAAACTCTTGTGGCAGTTTCTCGTTTGCTGCCTTGAAGTTCAGTAATGGCATCCATCGTAGTAGAACATCTCTAATGATGAGTGGATTTCTAACAAGAGGGTTGGTGTTTGAAACAAAAAGCTCTGCAAACTGCACGAGCTTTCCATTTACAAATTCAAATTTGTTTGGTTCCAATTCCTCGAGTCTGAATATAATCTGATAAAAGTAGAAAAGAGAAAAAAAGTCTGATTCTTTCGTTGGCTCTTTAATTCCCTTCTCTTTAACCAGCTGAAGACAAGTTTCCGAGTCGAATGGTACAAGACACAGCACAGTGTAAATGAGCCTATACTGAAGAGGGCTATTCATATCTTGGAAAACTAAATCGACCAAAAATCCCTTCAGTTTTTTAAGTGTTCCAATATTTAGAGAAAATAGCCCTAGCAAGACTCCCAAAAGACCAACTAGAGATTGTTCCTCTGTCACAAGATCCATTTCTTTTTGTGGGAACAACTTCATAATTACTTCCTCCAACTGCGTCGGAGATAGATGGTGTACCACTTTTGAAACCGCCTTTGTGAATTCTTCAGAGGACCAAACTGAAGGGATGGTAATATGGCCGACCCAAGTAGATAAAAAATCCGGGAGTTCTCTGCATTGTACAGCACATTCAAGAAGTTGTTTCCCAATTTCCAGTTGATAGGTATACCCATCTTGTTCCTCTTCCTTGCCATTGTTAGATAAAATTAATAGTATACTAATGGAGTGTGATAGTCCAAGTTCAGGATCCATTTTAATCGCTTCCGAAACAAAGTCCCAACGGATCTCTGTTTTGTCAGTTTTATCCAATTGAGATTTATAGATATGCGATAGAGAATCTGACTGTGTAAGACATCTCTGAGATTCGTTCAAAAGTGCCAGGGCCTTGCCAGTGTACTCTGGATATAGGGTTGTAACTTTCGAAAATAGTACTTCGATATGCTTTATTGAATCGGGGTTCGACACTGGAAATACAATAAACGCAATCTTAAATAAAGCATCCAGAGACCTAAATTTCAGTTTGCCTGACCATTTTCGGAGAGACTCTGCCTGTCTAAGGATCAACTCAACATTAGATTCAAGTTCTGAAAGGGCGTCTGGTGGGAAAACAACCTCCTTCAGAATATCGCTAGCTATATTGATCAACGAAGGGGAAACGGCGGTTAATACGAGTAAAAAAGACGCAGCCCCTAATGTTGAGAATAGCTTTGAAACTTTTGAAACTGTGGCGATGTTCGTAGATAAAGAAACCTTTAACAGCCTAGCCAACGTCGATGTCCATTCTTCAATTCTTTTGGCTATGGTCACTGGTATGCCTGGCACATCTTCTGAAATGTCCTGATTTATGCTGAGCAGTTGGAAACCATTTGATAATATTTTGAAGCAAATCTCAATGCCAGGAGGAAGTAGAATATTCTCATCTAGATAAAGATCCAGTACCTCTAACGAACAACTGACCAATTCCAACGTTTCCTTTTGCTGTGATGCTGCTCCCTCCTTTTGTTGGATCGCTATCAAATCCGAATATGTCTTGTTCAAAATGTCACTCAGGTTGTACTTTCTGGAAAGTTGCACATGTAGGATGCTCCTACTATTCTCCTCAGTATTTGACTTAGAAGCCAACACCTTCAAAATTTCCGCACTGAGCAACCAAATGCTGAAATTTGTCCTGAATTTTGAATTTCGTGAATCTGATAACCGGTCAAAGAGAAGTTCTAAGACGAATTTTTCCTTTCCTGGGAGGTAAACATCAATACCAGCTTTCTCTGACATAACCAAGCCTTGGTCTTTGTTATCTATTTCGACCAATCTCCGCCTTTTCCTGTTTTGGTCATTGCCTATGCTCTCATAGTTATTGCTGGTCTTGCTATTATCTTGGGGTAGAGGGAAGAGCAGATTTCGAGAGACTGAGACGATGCTTTCTATTGAGGTGTCTTTCCCCCGAAGAAACTTTGTGATTCCTTGGGCAGTATTCAGCTAACCGGCACTGGTCAATATTTGTCTAGATAATGTTCATAAATCTATACCTACTTTTAGAGTCCCATCCATGCTTTAGAAAATCGTCTTGGTGAAAACTCCAAACAGAGAGCCAAAACGCTACAATATAATTTTCTCTAAGAAATGTCAAGGTCACATGACTTGATGCTCTATATGTGGTGTTACCCTGACAACGCAGTATTGGTATGCCATATTTTAATCTCTTCTTCCAATACACCACGAAAAATGGGCCTTAAAGATACAAATGGTTTGTTGATTAGGAAAGCACCAACAAAAAACAAAACGGGATATGCTGATTTTCACTCAAAGAACATGTTCAGCGAGTACGACCAGTTTGTTTGCTCGCAATGTTCTTTAGAAATCTCAGTAACTGAAACAAACAAGATATGGATCAATTGGAGCCCGATCATACAAAAGGAAGACCTTGGCAAGAATCTTATAGTAGCTCCAGTAAAAACTACGATATTGGCACTACACAATCCAGATGCTGCAGCAAATACAAAGAAAGTATCAAGCTTGAGAAGCTTTTTTTATTATATGTAGTGTTTTGGTCTATGCTCATGATCATTTCTTCGTAATTTTTGGTTAGTTGTCATCTTCTGGTTGTAGGCTATCCAGCATAAGCCATTTGGCTGGTTTCGTGGATGCTTCTGAAAGCGTGAACTTCATGGTTTTGCGTACCATACTCGACTGCCAGTTCGTTGGCTAGAGCAGGGTCTTCAGCGGCGACCCTGTTGATTAATTTATAAACTTCCCCGCCTGAAAAGTATGGAGGACTTTGGGGACTTGATAAAACCGATCGAAAGCATCTGCCTAGACTTTCTACTGTTTTCGAGTCGATCAAAACATATCGAACTGTGGAGTCTGGACATTCAAAATTTACATTGAGCAGAATCCTTTCCATTATCCCTCGAAGACCTCTCGCGCCTGTTTCTTCAACAAGAGCCAAGGTTGCAATAGCTTCGATCGCAGGATTCGTGAAGATCAGCCTGATTCCGAACCGACTGAAGGTGTGAATATACTGCTTTAGTATGGCATTTTTAGGCTTGGTTATGATTCTGACCAGGTCTTGCTTTTTGAGAGAATCCAGACTTGTTATGATGGGAATTCTACCCACAAACTCAGGTATCATACCGTAAGAAGTCAAATCCTTGGGGGTTACCAAGTTCAGAGCTGGCACTTTCTCTCCATTGTCCAGTAATACCATTTTATCTCCAGCACTATCTTCGCACGCACTCTCTGATATGTCGGGAGCAGTGTTGAACCCAATTCCTCTTTTTGCAGTTCTCTGTGCTATAACTTCATCCAGCCCAACAAAGGCGCCCATAAATATGAATAATATGTTTGTGGTGTCGATTGAGTAGGTTTCGTTTTGTCCAGGTTGATATTGTTGACTGAAAGAGCTGAAAGAATCGTCAGAGGTTTTGCTTTCAGCTTTGGCGTTGACTTGAACAACTGACCCTTCAATCATTTTCAACAACGACTGCTGGACTCCTTCTCCGGCAATGTCTCTTCCATTTGTGCTCGTGCGCTTTGAGAGCTTGTCGACCTCGTCAAGCACGATAATGCCCCTCTCGGCTTTTTGAACATCAAAATTGGCTGCATACAAAAGCTTTTGAACACAAACTCCTACATCATCCCCAACGTATCCAGCTTGTGTCAGAGAGGTACAATCTGTGATCGAAAAAGGAACTCCGAGAACTTTGGCAAGCGTTTTGGCAATCAATGTTTTCCCGCTTCCACTAGGTCCGAGCAGCAAAACATTTGATTTTTCGAGTGTCGGCGGCTCGGCGTCGTCTTCCACGTCCCAGTCCTTTTCGAACGAATCGACCAGCCCGGTTCCAAGCTGAGGACCGCCTAGTGGCGTGTCAGGCGGACCGACTGCGGAGTAGCTATAATACTCAGACCCCACTTCCTCTCCTGTTTCTTCTATCTTGGGCTTGCTTAACTGCGCTCTTATTTTTTCATAGTCCTTTCGTGCGGAATCTAGAATTCGAATGTAGTGGTTGTAAACTGCCACCGACATGATCTTTTTAGCCCTATCCTGCCCCACCACGTAGCGATCTAAATAATGTTTGAGCTTTCGTGGACTTGGAACGTAGAGCGAACAGTCCAGAGCTGTTTCGGGCGTGTATATCGAGTTGATAGCTGTGCTTTCAGTCGTTGGTACTTTGTTCCTATTCAACCCTGAGAAAGGCTTCCCATCGGGCTTTGCAATGACATGAGCCCCTCGGACCGGCTCTCTCACGCTACTAGATCCCAGCTTTATGTTATAATTATTCTTTTGCAGTAGATGGTGGGACACACCATTGCCCGTAATGCTCTTGTTCTCAGTGCTTTTATCTGGTTCCAACTTTGCTCCGCTCACTTCTCCTGAATTTAAGGATAGAGCGGTTTTTTCATTGCCGTTTTGTAAAGCCGTATCTTTCTGGAGTGATGGAAAACAGCAGGGAATGTTCTGTTCATGTGCTTTGCTGTTAAAAACAGTGTTGGTATTTTCTCGATGACATTGCGAGGTTGCGAAATATCTTCCCTGTACTCTGCAGATGGGTCTCAATAAAGCCGATCTAGGCGACGATAGAGCGCTTCTCCACAACAGTTGTTGGAGTGCTTCATTATTGATTTTTCTCGCAAAAGCCATCGATTCCAGCTATGATAAAGTGAAGGGGAAAGAAACAGAGGAGGGAGTAAGCAGAAATGTGAGATGAGATGAGATCTGTTCAATCTTATCTGCAGCACTATTCAAAATGCATGCATCTATTCATCTTGGTTACTTTCTGGCTGCCTCTTGGGTACCAACCAAATAATATTAAAGCTTTACCATTGGAATATTCTTAAGTATGTGGCGTGATAAGATAGTTCAAAAAAGTACTCAATTGACTACAGTTTGCTAGACAGCTGGGCAAATCAACTCTTTCACCGAAAAGTTGTGCCCTGGAGAGAGTTAAGGTATTATTCCTGGCCTTTATTTTGAAACCAATTCAGTAATATTCCTAAAAATCCAGCTTAAGAAAAAAAAAATGAAAGAATAATTACACTCTCGGGTCCTTAATTGGTCCTGATCTGAGGTGCCCTGATTTCAGGTACCCCATGTCCCAAGAAGAATAGAATACACGTTCATCATGCTAGACTTGATGTGGCTCTCAAAAGAAATAGCTCTTAATTATACGAACCTCGGATACATGTGGGGGTGGCTATGGTGGGGTGAGACTACAAGTTTACAAAATATCTTGGCTCGTCTAGTTATCTTGAATTCCAGGTTCTTTCTCTGTAATGGACCTTTTAAACAGTTGGAGCCATTCCAAAACAGAGAAAAACAGATTGCTCTCGTTTTATGAAACATGAGGGATCCATTCGACTTGGATTCCAATATCTCGCTTCGCTTTACCAGAGTCCAAACTTTCTACTTTCTCCATATAAAATGCTGTATAGAAACCAAAAGAGATAATCATTAAAATATGTCTTCGATTTAGCAGAGTTTTAGAATGATACAAAGCATTGTACTTTTCGAAGGCACGTCGAACGGGGAAACAAGAATCGGAATGAGAAAAACATAAACTTTTCTGTGATTAAAAAAACTGTTCAGTTGACCATGGCGTGCACAATTGTCCGCCGTTAGGTAGAGACGCACCGAGATACCAAGCTGTGTTGGAATATTGATCTCCCTGGCCAGGCTCTAGAGCTGTGGTGTCATTGCCGTGGGAATGGCCATGATCGTGGCCATCCTCACCATGGGAATGATCATGGTCATGGTCATCGCTATCCGTGCTATGGCTATGACCATGAGAATCACCCCCCTCTGATTCCTCTTCCTCGGATCCCAGTGCAATATAGGCTCTCGCAATTCTGTGTGTCGGTGGCTGCAAAGCAAAGTAGACATAGCTCGGGGCAGAAACAGTAAAATTCACACGCTCAAGAGACCAGCCTTTGACATATGGCCCATGAGCATAGGTCTTCACCTCTGTGCTATCGGAGGTTTTGACAAGGAAGGCTTTCAGGCGGTTGGGAACCGAGAGTCCAAATCCTTGAGAGCCGGTCTCGTTCACCAGGGTTCCTTTGTCATCCACCACATCGACGACTTCTCCAAAAAGCCAAAAGTTAGGACGGTAATCTGCAATGGAGGTTATGTTTGGAATTCCAATTCCAACAGTAAAAACTTCATCTGCCTTGTCGATGTAGACCTTGCTGTACGAGGAAACTGAAGGGCATTGAAAAGATGTTTTCAAAACCCTTGCTTCATAAGGGTCCAGAAACTCGTATGCACTCGAAAGTGAAGCATGGGTTCCGTCGTCTATTAAACCAATATGAGCATTCACAAAGGCAGATACCGAAGCAAGGTACGAGAGTAGGGAGAGTTTCATTCTGCTCTAAATCTTTGATTCCCAGCTTCTTAGATCAACGTCCCTAAAGGACCCTTTTATCTCTATTCTGCTCGCATTTTGCTGCCAAAGAATGAAAATTATAAGACACCTTGTGGGTTTGTATGGTCATCAGATCACTTGAATATAGCATAGAAAAAACGTAATTTCCCGTTTATATGACCAAGGGCGGCCCAGTTTTTCAAGTAACTTAAACTGCTGGCTTCCCAGCTCTCCAAGTGAAGCTCTCAGCTATAACATCACTGCAGAAAAACCCAAGTTTAATTCTGTTTCAAACAATATATCGAAGTGAGACCAATCCCATTTCTTTGACATCAATGTGGAGGGTAGGTGTTCCTAGTCGTATAGAGTGGAGAGTAACTCCATCAGTATCAAGGATGTCTGTCCAGCTGCCAAGCACTTTTCGTATCTGGAGCACAATAAACAATTAAGGGATGTTTTGCCCAAAGCAGACTACGCAGGGCACCAGAGCTTAGAGACACAATTGACCCTCGAAAAAAAAGTGAAAGCCCACCTCAATTTTGCCCAACGTCGCTCTTCGGCTCAATCTCTTGTCACGGTTCACCAGGTTCAAGAAGTTGGGTGGTTTGGGGTTTAAGCATCCTCGTCGAAACGCTTAACTGGGAACTCGGGCTTTGAATCAAAAAAACCAAAACCTTCTTGTATCCTAAACCAAGTCGATGTCTTAAACCGTTTGTTTAAATGCCAGTACGAGCATATCTGACAGCTGGCGACGTATGACAACGGATAGTTGCATCATTTACCCGTTATGCAATTAAAGCATCGGGTATGCCGCGACAATAGACTTTATGGTGGTTGCTTGATGAAGTTTAGACAGGTTCACAGTGAAGAGGAGCGGGTAGTTCCTCAAATAGCTTGTCATGCATCATCAATCCACCACCAGTCCAGGTTGGTTGGAAAACGTAGCCTGTCGCCAAAAACAGCGACTTAACTTTGGATTCAAGTGAGAGTGTTGCATTGCAACATAATGTATTCTCGGTTAAATATATTTACTTGCCGATCTTTGCTTGTTCTTCAGATTATTGTGAAAGGTTGATGTGCCTTTAAGTTGTTCGTTTCATTTTCTCTGCCCACTCAAGCATTGCCTGATCTACATCGACCGTTTAGATCCTTAAATCTTGACGTTTGAATTTTTACAGGTTTTTAAAACTTGTGCTCATTATATTTCCCTTTCTACTCTTAAATCCTATCCCAATCCATCATTGTTGAACATGCATTCTTATCTTAAGTAGAGCTATTACTGCAACATATTCGAAGAAATGAAAATCCAAAGTTGTTGGATTTATCCTTAACCTGTGGATAGTTGGATACTTTTCATTCAGGAGATCTTCCTTTTTTTGCTGGCAACAGAGGCAGAAGCAGAATGGGTTGGCCCTCCAAGAGTAGAATGTGGGGTTGATCAAAACAATAAAACGTCAACGCTTCATATTCCATAAAGAGGATTTTGATTGCAGTATCTGATGAAACTCGGGCATTTTTGCTTTGGTCAGGGTTCAGTTCAGCCCGTTCGTACTACCATTGTTAAGTAGCATAGATCTCTCCATTCTCTATGGTAGCTGAGTCTGGTTGGCTCCCAGTTCTGACCGCATCTAATAGTTAACACAGTGTCTTTCTTGATTGGCACAAAACTGTCTTTAACTATAGTACGCTTGACTATTGAGCAAGACGGAAACAAATCTCACGAATAAAATGGCTCTGAAGCTTGTTAGCTTTTGCTACTTTTTGAACTTCTGTCGAATCACTCAAGTTTTAGCAGTCGTTGTTACTAGTGACGCTTTAAAATCTGCTAGTTTCAGGCACCACGGTGATCTTTCCTACAGATTAGGTTTTGTAAGCTTAAGTATGACAACCTAATTTCTACGTATCAAACAAAAATGTTATATATAAAGGCCAACCAGATCTACTTACAGATTCGAGCAAAAGTGTCAGCAGAGCACGAGGGCGGGCGAAAAATGTCTGCTCACCTCTCTGGTGATATCACACTGGCAAGTAATCAACTCTCGGGTGCTGATATTCTCTCTGGTAATATTGTTCCTCGGTGACATAATTGTTCGTTCACAGCTCTGCCGCCTGGAACTAGCCAGCTCTAAGCTCTATTTTGAAAAATACTTCTTTGAACTATCTGCTCAAGGATAGAATTCGACGAAATTTGGCCTAGGATTCAGCACTGCAGTCGTTGGGGAGCCAAAAAAGCTAACAGATAGCTGGAAGTCCTTTAGCAATTTTGAAACTTCTTCCAAGCGGCTTTTCGGCCTGCTTCCAGTTTTCAATCATTTTTTCCAGTCTTCCAAACAGGGTTCTTTTCCGTTTATCCTTGAACCGTATAACAAACCCCAGATTCGTCAAGACAGCTATCCAATCTGCATCTCAGCAGCAAAGCACAGTCAAGGACCCAAGGAGCTTCACCGTACGATCAAGAAGGAGTCGACGATCACCATCGCGCCAACACTTTAGGAATAGCACGAAGCTAGGTTTGGACTTTTGGGCAGGAAATCAAATTGATAAAATCAGCCGGAGGGGCCGTTTAATTTGTGCATTCAACCAAAATAGTCCAATAATTCTTTCAGGCGCCAAAAAGACAAAAAACACATGTTAGTAAACAAGTTTTGTTCTCCTTTTTACTACTCCTAAGTTCCAACCGAGATTTGCCCACATCGAGAAAGCTTTGCTTGTTTTTTGTCACTGTAAATAAGCCAAAAGCTGATAAAGCGACCCTCCTACCTTCGTCGCTGGTTTCGTGATCCAGAATGCTTACGGCACAGAAGCAGCGTCGACTCACCGATCTCACCCCATTACCAGCAGGGGCACCCAGAAGACAAGAAACAGGGACGGGACTGCCTAATGGGCACCAGCATCGAATTCAATCGCAAGCTTTACCCCGAAGGTCGTCTTCTTTTTCGATACGGTCTTCAGACCACCCAAATGAAAGGCTACACCAGCTTCGAAGCAGCTCAGAATCCGTAAAAAGCATCAAAACCAGCGAAAAGCATTCACCCCAGCTGGGCCAAATTGTCAAGATCCCTGGAGGCCACACCGGCATACTACGATACTATGGATCGATCATAGGAAAGCCTGGCGAATATGGGGGCGTTGAGTTGACTGGGGACAGTGCAGTGTATGGCAAAAACAATGGTTCTTGTAAAGGGTAAGCACAAGGCTCTTTTGATAATACCAGAATATCATTACTGATGTCAAGCTTTTAGCGTAGAATACTTCACTACGACAAGACCGAACTCTGGAATATTTGTACCGTCTGGGTCGCTTATCATGCAAAGATCTAGTAAGCAAACAACTTCAAGATCCTCAATTCAGAGTAGTAGCTCTAGATCTTCGCTCGGGGACAGGAGACGGATATCTGAAAAGTTCTCCAAGCCTACGCCTAATTCTACTGCAACTTTGGCCTACAACAAATCCTCTGAACCTGAACCCACTGGCATGAGAAGAAGCTTTAGCTTGATGAATATGAAAACTAGTTCTAATAATGGCAGAATAATGAGACGACAGTATTCACACTCTATTATCCAATCAAGCCATGAAGGTTCCTCCTCACCTGCTCGGTCTGCTGTTCTCCCGAAAAATGAAACTCCAAGGAGTCTCAGAAGAACGTCTTCTCTATCCAAGAATCTATTTACCCCACAGCTCACCGGGGACTCGATACCTCTTAAACCATTGCGTTCTATCGCTACTAAAGGAGGACAAAAACCTCCTAGCAAGCCCTTACCAGTGGATAAATCGAGACGTCCCTCAAATATGTCCAAGATTTCCTCGCTTCAAAAACCTTCCTCTCACAGTCTAGAAAACAAAAAGCGACAGCTGGAATCGCAAGTGAAAAATATCGATACCTCAAACAAGCTGCTGGAGAAGGAAAAACTATCTCTAGCGGCTCAATCAGAATCGTATACCACAGAGTTACAACAGCAGGCGTCGGTTTTGGAAAGTATGGAAAAGACTATAGTAAGCATGAATGCGTACTCAAAGATTATAGAAGATCAAACTGGGCACCTGAGTCCCGAATACTATTTGAAGTCTCCGTCAACCATTGAAACTGCGACAAGCATGTCTCCCAAGCTGCTTAACTATGCTGAAGAGCAAATGGAGAAGCTCAAAGAATTGGAGGAGAAGAAAAAGTTAAAGGATGAGGAAATATCAAAGATGAGGGCAGAATTTGAAACAAAGAGGAAAGAATTCAGAGACGTTATACAATCACTGGACGAGAGAATTCAGTCCTCTTCAGACATTTACAAGTTACAACTGTCACAAATGCAACTTCAAATGGAGAGAAACTCACAGCATGAGTTGGAGACACTGGAACAAAAGTTCAAGACCCAGTTAAAGGAAAAAGAGATACAGATACAAGAAAATCATTACATAGACAGCGGAACTGAGCTAGACAGAATGGCTGTCAAGGCCGAAGAGCAAGAGAAATTAATTCAACAGCTGAAATTTGACAAACAGAACATGTCTCTTTTGCTCAAAGAAGTCCAAGATCTACAAGCTATATCGAGCAAGATGGCACAAGAGAACGAAGCGCTGAAACAGGAGTGGGAGTTAGAACAAGAGAAAGATGAAGTCAAAAATGATATGAAAGCTCTGAAAAGGGATATTCAACGACTTTCAAAGGAGAGAGCTGCGCTTCAACAGAAATCCAATATGATTCTGGAGAAAGACGATGAGATTAAAAGACTTAGCCACAAACTGGAGATGCTATTGAAAGATCAAAAGAAAAAGCAACCACAACAACAACCTGATGATGAAGACGAAGAGAGGTGGAGGAATAACAAACGCTCTGATTCCAAAGATGTAACAAAACCAAACAGCTACATGGGCTTTCTACATCATGAATTAGAGTCAGAGAAGCAAAGGCTAGAGGAACTGAACCAAGCGATGATTAGATACCCCGATCAGAAAGATAACATAAAGTCTCTGGAGGCCAAGTTGCAAGTAAAGTCGAAAGATGTGGAAAGCCTCAAAAATTTCAAGACTGCGGAAAAAGAGCTCGAGACTAATGGCGCTGAAACCATTGAAGCTTTACTAGGAGGATTCAACACCAATCTGGAGCATGACATTATAAGCAAGCAATCAGATATATACAAAGAGGAGAATGAAGCACTGTACAACGAAATGGTCAAATTCCAACCTGTTGAACTGGCTTCTAGTGAAATTCAAAAGCTCAAAAGTGCCATAGACGAATTGAAGAACAAGAATGAGCTCCTAAAGTTGGAGTTGGAACAACAATCGATTCTAAGTCCTCGACATTCATCGTTAAGAGCTCCACAACGTAGGGCGCTTCAACCCAAGACCCCAAGCTCAGCAACTGGTTCGAATAACAGCGAAAACGCCCGGATACTGAGCCCATCCGAGGAGATCCGTAAGGACGCACTAACTGAAAGACTTGGGAAGCTCACAGGAAAGCGCATCAAAGCGGACAATGAACTATCAGATGTAATTGAGATTTTATCGAGCTTAACAAACTCAGTAAAGAAACAGAAAGTTGGATTGGTTATGAATGAATACCGCCAATTACGAAGGAAGCTGTACGAAGAGTCGGATTCTACGAGAAGCGTTAAGCAAAACCTTAAAAAACTGCAAGCAGAGCTAGACGTGAGAAATAAACGAGAAGAAGAGTTGCACCAAGAAATTGCACTCTTGAAAACCACCAATAATGCTAATAAGAGACTGAGTCAGTTTACAATTTTGAACCAATTCAGCAACGGCTACGTGACTAGAGACCCTGGGAATGCTAGAAATGGGTACGAGAGCGACAGCGATAGCGATAGCATGAAAATGGGAACGTCTGCCACTGGGAGCCGCCTGAAATTGAAGTTGCCATCTCCTCTCAATACGCTGTCTTCTCAGACTGTTCAATCTCTCGACTCCGCGGTCATGAACTTTAATTCCAAGAAAAACGAAGATGGGACCATGACGGAAAAATCAACCTTTCTTGATGTTGACTCTGCTAGTATCGGCAGCGACTCAGAGAGAGATAGCCAAACAAAGCATTCAATTGGCTCTGCAGAATCCTCAAACAAAGGAGATCCGATGGCAAATACCCGCTCCTCTTCTCTTCCTCGCAATGGAGTAACCGTCCGATTGCGAGATTCCAAACTGCCAAACAGTGCAACCTCAAGCATTTTTACAAACCGTGCCAGCCGTATCAATGTCATCGAGTTTGAAGGACTGGACTCTCCAGATGGAACGCGAAAATTGTGGTGTCCTCTCTGCGACCACGAGGGTCATGAGGCAGGAGACTGTTCCAGTAGTGTTATTTCTATCGACGTTTAATTCTTTTCTTTTTTGTTTTCGCTTTCTCTACCACTTATGAAAAACTGATTAGTATAGTGTATTGTGTATAAATGTAGAGCACCATTTTGGGAACCAGCCAAATTTAATAATAGTTTACTCAAGACCTATGGTTCATCATGCCTGGCTGAATCGAAACTTGGGACCAAAGATCTGGTGATTTGTTAAAGACCATTTTACAGTTTTCTTTATGAGACGTACACTTTCCAAAGCAGAGACTCGCCGTGAACGTTTGATCATGCCAGTATGAGGAGGAAATTTTTAATACGCAGAGCATCAGACTGAGAGGCTTGCATGCGAGGACCTTGTGATGAAATCGATCGAGGAGTTGATGATGACAAGCTCTGTCCCCTATTAATTGCGTCCTTCTCCTCAGATCAAGTTGATTAAAACGACATTTGAGCGTTCTATACAGACATTTGTTTGTTTTCTTGATTTTTATTTCCAGAAAAAAGAGAAGCTCAGGTTTTGATCTCTTGATTGAATATTTCCTAATAACTTGTCACTTGCAACCGTTTCAAGTCCAAGGTTACTACTAAAAGGCCAAGATGAGCAGGAAAACATCAAACACCGAGGAGGTACAGCCTCTATCAACTTTTGCAAAGTTGGACCTCCTACTGGGTTCACAACTAACTGCATGTGCTACAGATCCTTCGTCGGAGAGATCACCTCAATTGAACAAACTAGTAAGTAGCATAAAACAAGGCGACTTCCTCAATAGCCACGGTAAGCCAAAAGATTATAAACAGGTCGTGTCGGAGACAGCAGATCTCATTCGCTCCATTTTATTACAATTGGTCAAGCGAGGAATTCCGCTTGTCGAGGTCGAGAAGGCGTTAAACCAAAAGGCAAGCTCACAAGAACAAAACCCAGATTCAAAGGATGTAAGCAATATTAGGAAAGATGAGGCTCCAAAAGAAAGGCGTGGGTTTAGACTGTCTATATCTTGGCCATTTGCGATAAACTGCCTTAGTGGAAGTTATTCTAGATCAGATATTCCGAGCCTTAAAGTAATCAAAGTTGGAACAGGCATTGATTCTAAAAGCTTGGGCAAAGTCCTTAAAAGGCCCGTGGAGCAGGAAGCTCCGAAAAGCATGGAGCAGGCAGTCGCCATTATCGATTACGTCAAGGCTAATCGGGACAGGGCGCTAATTGATTTGGCTCTTAAATTTGAGCATGTAAGGTTGGAGAGTCCAGTGCTGGACTTGGATTCGGTTTCTATTGAACACTGTGAAAAGCAGTTGTTGCCAGACGTGAAAGCGGCTATTGATCAATCTTTTGAGAACGTTTGCAAGTTTCACGGAGCTCAATTGGAGCAGGAGAGCAGGCCCCTTGCGATTGAAACTTGCCATGGAGTCAAATGTGGATTGAGCAAGAGGCCCATTGAGTCGGTAGGCCTCTATGTTCCTGGTGGAACAGCAGTACTGGTTTCAACAGCGATTATGCTTGGAGTTCCAGCAATGGTAGCTGGCTGTAGAAACATTTATATTGCTACACCTCCCGGAGTCGGTGGAATGCCCTCGGTGGAAATCATGTATGTGGCCAAGCGGATAGGCGCCAAGAAGATTCTACTGGCAGGAGGAGCACAGGCCATAGCGGCCTTTGCCTACGGAACAGAGAGCGTGCCCAAGGTTGACAAGATCACCGGCCCCGGGAACAGGTTTGTGACCGCGGCGAAGATGGCCGTCCAGTCGGACCCCAGGGCACTGGTGTCCATCGACATGCCAGCGGGCCCATCCGAGGTGCTGGTCCTTTGCGATAGACTTGCGAATCCCGCCTTCGTAGCGGCCGACTTGCTTTCGCAGGCTGAGCATGGGGTGGACTCTCAGGCTAGTCTGGTTGGCGTCCGGCTGGCGGAGCGGCAAGTTGAAGAGATCCAGCACCAGATCCAGATCCAGGCCACGAAGTTGCCAAGAGTGGACACGGTGAGACAATCTCTACGGCACTCTGCGATCATTCTGGTGGACACGGTGGAAGAGGCCCTCAGGATAAGCAATCTGTATGCTCCGGAGCACTTGATTCTCAACCTCCAGAACGCATCCTCATATCTATCGCAAATTACGAATGCAGGGAGCGTGTTCTTCGGACCTTATTCTCCCGAGGCCTGTGGGGACTATACAAGCGGTACAAATCACACCTTGCCAACCCAGGGCTTTGCAAAGATGTACAGCGGCGTTGGCACAGGCACGTATATGAAGGGAATCATGTACCAGGAGCTGACCAAGGAAGGGCTCTCCAACATTGCGGATTCCGTAGTGTGCCTGGCGGACCTCGAAGGGCTGGATGCCCATGCGAATGCAGTTAGGGTGAGGATTAATGACAGAGATAAAGGCGATCTTACAGTTAAAGCCTCACTGTAGCCTGTTTTGTGAAGACGGTATACATATATTTGATTGACCTACTTTAATCTTAAGCAAGAGCCTTCTTCAGCTTTGGTTCAAGTTCACCACTTCTTTTCAAATTCTGCAGATCTGAATTCCCACCAACGTGTTCTTGGCCAATGAAGATGTTTGGGACTGTTCTTTGTCCAGTGATCTCCGCGAGAGCGTCCTGGATTTCGCTTCCGTCATCTTTGAAATGTTGTCAAGTTAGTAACCAGCTTGCTGTGATTAACCGGTGAGAAGTAGTCTGAACATACCAAGAATGTCAAGCTCGATGATGTAGGCATCCACATCGAAACTGGACAACGTCGCCTTTGCAGCCGAACAGTAACTAGATCCGCAATCAATGCTACAGTTAGCTAGATAGGTAGAAATGTGTTTTTTCGCCACTCGCTGAACGCAATTAGGCATACGGGCAATAGCTAGGAGGAAAAACGTTAGTAATCTGAGGTGCGGTCGCCAGAAGCTCTGGAAATCAGCAGGCCTACCTCTTGGAAGCAACGAAAACTGGGTGCTCCTCAATGAGCTTTTCGACTTTGGATTTGACCGCGGGAGAAACCATTTTTATTCTGTATCTGGCGTATAAGGGAAAAGAGAAAGAAGTTGGCTTGTGCGATTAGGAATATATCTGGATCTGGATCTGGATCTCGGGGTGCCGGATCTTTGCGGCGCTGCTTCCGGGCTCTTCCCCTTATCCCTGATGCTGTCGACCAGAATCGCATTTGGTCCTTTCCTTTTGTTCTCAGATCCGCGAGTTGTTTCTGATCGGACAAAGATGGGGTTTCTGTCCGACCATCCCTATACTTCTGTCACGCAGACGATTGACAGAATAACGGCACAGACCAATGATGAAACTGTCGATTTGTATGGAGAACTGCCAGAGTTGTTGGAGACCATTAGAGTACAAAACACAGGGTACGAATAGCTGTTAGATCGCTGTCTTTTTCTTTTAATTGTTTGGTTTTTTATTGCGTCCCCTTTTCTCCGGTTCGTTGCACTTTGGATCAGTCTCCGTGCGCATCGGTTAACGTGTTTGTTTAGTCCCACTGAAGCAGCCAGAGCCATTCGCAAAAAGCTAAAGTATAGCACTCCTGATAAGCAGTTGAGGGCTCTTGAGGTAAGCGTTGCTGGTCGATCTCGTTGGTTGGAAGGGCGTTTTGAGTTGTATTTGTCTTGCAGAGGTGAAGATTAACGAGAACGGATTCTTTGCGATATACATTCTAGCTCTTGGAGGTTTTGATCCAGAACGGGGGAAGACGACTGCAACGTACGCATTGTCTATGCCATTTGGGTAGCTACTGTGAGATCAAGTAACTAACTAACTAACTAACGCTGATGTGTATTGTTTTCTCGGTTCAGCTCTTTACAATGATGCTCGTTTACTGGAGCGTCTTCGAATTTCTGCTACGGACGCTGCTACGGCTCCAGAAGTCAAGAACAAACTTGCTGCTCTATTTATCGGGTGGTCGAATGAATTCAAGGGGCAAACGGAATACAATGCCCTTGTGCAATTGTACCAGCAGCTCCCGAAGAAAAAGAAGCAACAGAGACCCAAACCGACATACCTCGATGATGAAGCGAGGGCTGGCGACTCCGGTTCCAGATCCAATCACAAGAGAAAGACGTCCCAGTCCCAGTCCCAAGTTAGAGAGGATCTGAACATTGTGAAAGAGAAGCCCAAGATCCTGGCGGCATTAGCAGAGGCAGCTTCTATATCTTCGAACCTGAAGAACGCGCTACGGCTGATAAACCGCGAGGAGGAGCTCTCGACGGAGAACGAGAAGGCAACCGCGTGGTTTGAGAAAGCGAAAAAGATACGAAGGGAGATACTCAGGTATATCCAGCTGATTGCCAACTCGGAGGAGTTTCTGGGACCCTTGATCCATGCCAACGAGGAGCTGGTTGGCGGGCTGAAGCTGTACGATGAGATGAGCCGACCCCCCGAGGACGACTCCGACTCGTTTTTCGAGTCTTCTGACGGCAACGACGACAGCGACAGCGACGAGGACGAGGACGAGCGGCCTGGAGCGAGACGAGCAACCGTGGCTTCTTCTCCCGGCTCGAGGCCGTTTCCCCAGATTACGCGGAAGGCTCCTCCGGTTCCCTCCAAGCCCAGCAAGTTTGCCTCGGGCTCTGCGAGGAGCCGCGACGACCGCGACCGCGACCGCGACCGCGATCACGGCCACGGCCACGGCCACGGCCACGGCCGCTACGAAGACGACGAAGACGACGACAACAACGACGACGACGACCCGTTTGGCGACTCCCACAGAGTCGAGGCCTCGGGCCCGGGCTCGGGATGGCACAGGTAGAAAAGACCGCTAGTTAGAATCCAATCGATAGCCCGTACACCCGTGCACCCTCCACCTCCTTTCCATCTTCGCTGGCCGCACTCTCTTTCCTCCAGAACCGCTACCATGTCGAGGGAGAACAACCCCATCACGTCGCCGGCCTCCTCGGTCTTTTCCTCCGCTTCGTCCTCCTCCACCAGCACAAGCAAGGACCCCGGCGCCCCGGCCTCGTCGGCCTCAACAGCAGCGGCAGCGCCAACGGCATCGGCAGCCTTGTCGCAAAACGCCTTGCAGTGGTCTGCACAGAATGTTTCCTCCTGGGTCAGCTCGCTGGGATTCCCCCAGTATGCTGCCCAGTTCGAGGAGAACAACATCACAGGAGATGTGCTGCCCTATCTGACAAACACAGATATGAAGGAAATGAACATCTTCAAGTGCGCGCATCGGCTGGTGCTCCTGAAGCAGATCCACCATCTGCTCCAGTCCAATCAGATCCAGGTCGAGCGACTCCTGACCGTTTCCACCCCCGACAGCACGATAACTTCTCTCTCTTCCGGCGCTGGCATCGGAACGCTGTCGTTGGCGTCCGCATCGGCCTCATCGTCCTTGACCCTGACTTCCTTCAACGGAGGTGGGGCAGCTTCTAATGACATCTATTCGCTCAGCCCTATCAGTAATAGCTCGACTTCAACCTCAACCTCAACCCCAAACATCAACATGATAAATGAAAAACTAAATAACGATCTGAACAACCTGCAGCGGCAGCTCAAACAAAAGGAACAATCCCAACAGAGCGCCAACCAGGAGTTGAAGAGACTAGCCGACAACTTTAACAAGCTGCGAGAAGATTTACTCCCTGTTTTCAAGTTGGTGAAGCAGTCAAAGGTAAGAAAACAGACGCACCGTTTCATTTCGTACTTTTCTTGCTTGTTCTAACACTTCTGCTATAGGCTCTTCCTACGCCATCCGAAGCTAATCATGGGTTGACTTCTCCATCGTCTCTATCTTCCAACGCATCTCCCCAAGCATCTTCTGCATCCTCCTCCACGATGAACATGAATTCCCATCTCATGAACTGGTCCAACGCAAATGCCTCTACACCGCAGCTGGCGTTCATAAACTCTCTCAGTGTGTCCGGCCACAATGGCAATGGCGTCACCAGAGCGAGATCTGGAAGCAGCTCTACCCCTGGCTCCTCCTCTTCCTCCTCGACCCCTTCAGGCACACAGAGTGCCGGAACCGCCGGCTTTTTCAACCTTTCCAACCTATCGAGGAAGTTCTCGACAAAAAAGAAATCTTCTCCTACTGGGAATCCAGATTTGGAGAGCACGGGTGCCATAATTTCAAGAGAAAATAGCGTTGCAAGTAGCAGCGGAATGAATGCGAGTGTAAATACAAATAACGGCTTTGGTGCCTCCTTGAACACGACAAACATCAGCACGGGCAACAGTGCAAACGGTGGCAACCTGAACAGTTCGAATCCAATAAACAGTAGTATCATAAACAACCCGGTGAATCTAAGCGTCACAAGGAAGCCGTCCATAGCGAGATCGATATCCGGAAACTCGCTGCCAACCTCACCCTCAGTTGCAAGCATAAACTCTGTAAGCACGAACAATACGCTCACTCCCCAATCAAACCATTCGGGATCTGGTCCCAGTTCTGGTCCCGGTGGCCATTCGCGAACAGAACCTTTGAAGCAATTACGGGCATCCAAAGACGATCCATGCTACAAGGTTCTGCAGGCCGCAATGAGAAGCCACGGACTTCTTGAAGACTGGCGCCAATTTGCGCTTGTGGTCTGCTACGGCGACCAAGAGCGGATTTTGGGACTAGACGAGAAGCCAGTTATTATCTTTAAAGAGCTGCAGGAGCAAGGGAAGCATCCAAGCATTATGCTGAGACAGGTCGAAGGCGGGATTCAGCACGAACAGGGCGGGATTACGGGGCTGAAGAAGATATCGGGAACTCCTGGCGGGAAGTTGTGAGATTGAGGTTTACTTTTCCTATTTCTTATATGGGCAATTTTTCGATCAGCTAATTGATTTTTTATTTTTATTTTTGTTCTCGTTATCTCTCAGCTTTTTGTTTTCGTTTTCGTTCTCGTTCTCGTTCTCGTTCACAGTCTCATTTTGGTTCTAGTTTTAGTTCTCGTTCTTGGTTGGTTTTATATATTATCGATAAAAGGGATCTATTCGAATGGAACTGCATAGAACCTATATTAGGTTATAAGGTTTTTCTGACCCAAATGTAAATGTATTGGTTTTGTTTTGCCTTCCATAAGTGATAATTGTTCAAGAACTGGCACTATCGGATCAAGATCAAAACCGCGCCGTACTACAATACTGCAACAAATCTGGCATAACGAACTAGGGCATACAATATATATTAACTCACCATATTTAACCAATAATATTTCTTCAGCGATTGATGTAGATAAAGAAAAAGAAAAAGAAAAAGAAAAACCCGGGCTATAGACACAAAAGCAACATCCGCTTTGCCAGTACCAACAATATATAACATGCCAGTACTGTATTGAAATAAAACATAAAAAAAGTACAGGGGCTGAGACAGCTAAGCCCGGCTAAAAGAGATCAGTGGAAAGACTTCTCGCTCTCCCCTTAGAAAAGATTGTGGAAAAACTTGCCCCAGGTTTTCTTTCCTTTGCATCCCTCATGCATATCTTCCATATCATGCTCCATCTCATGATCCATGTTCATGTTCTTGTCTACAAAAAGGTCGAAGCGAGCTTTGACCTTTGAAAGTTTATCTTCAAGCTTGTCAATCTTCTTCATCAGCTTTAATCTTTTCTCGTTTACCTTTTCAGCAGCCTCAGAAGCACCAGACTTCAACGAGTCTTCGTACTCCTCTTCCTTCTCTGCAAGTTCCAACTTTTTAGATTCAAGCTTCTTTGCGATCTTTGCTAGTTTATTCCAAAGTTTATAAGTCTTGTCCTCATTCATGTGGCCACCCGCGTGGTGATCAGGGCGAGGTCCGTGGTGGTTAACACCGCCAAATCTGCCTTTGGAAAACCTTATCTCTTCGTCTTGGTTGACATCTGTCTCACCGTCTACGGTTGGATTTGCCTCCGCGAATTCCGAGTCCTCTTCAAGGGGCAGAATATGCAATGGAGGGAATCCCAAATTAGCCTTCTCCCAATCCTCTCCCAAAATCTCTTCTGCGCTAAACTCTCCAGATCCATGGTGAGCAATCTCCCTGGACATGTGGTGATGGTGGTTGTTCAGGAAACAGAAGAAAGACACGCCAGCGATAATCAAGGTCGTAGTGAAAAAAATCATGGCCCTTCTCACTCTTCTCCGGCGATTGTGGTGGCGCTCGTCCAAATCTGATGGTGCTGGAGCTTCGGATTGCTGAGCCTCTGAGCTCACAGCTGGCTCCGCTTCCACGTCCTCCAAAAACGGAACCTTCTCGTCGATAAAGTCCTGATTGGTGTCAGCCATTGATAATAACAGTTGGTTGTATAAGTAAAACAGTTAAAAATAGAGAAGTAAAGATTCAGATGGCTGAGAAAAGAAGGAGTTATGTGTAACGTGATGATGAAGGGAGTTGATAGCAGGCCGTGCTCGCATGTGCCCCGGTCTGTGGATTACACACCGTTGGTAAGAAATTACGTGATTGTGCGGCACGTGCAGATTGGAAAGGAGGATCTGCTTATTTATGTCATTTGTGCCTGGCAGCGAGGGCTGGCAGAAGACGAAAAGACGTAGAGAGAAGAAGAAACAGGAACTGGGAGGAAGAATCACGACAGAAACAAGACGGAAGGAAACACGTATTGTGGCAAAAGTGATCAAGTTCTCCGTGGCACTTATCCCCGATCGAGATCCAGCTTCTCTTCGTGATCGGTGTCTCTGTCACTACGACTACAAGAGCCTCTCCGTTTGCTTTTGGACATCAATTTCCGACCCATGCTAATGCAACACTGAGCGAGACTATTTGTTCTGCATCCGAGATATCGCTGGGCAATTGATGATGGTCGAATTTTGGGGGTATTTTTTGTATTTTTCTCTTTTGATCTCTCAGATGTTCGTTCATCCCCCATAAAAAGCTCTTTATGCTCCTGGTCTTCTGCTCTCCTTCATCTCCAGATCACTTTTCTATCGTACTGGACCCAATACAACTTCGCTGTCCCTAGCCCACGCCTCTTATCCAGTACCAGTACGATCTCTACCCCTCAAGCGACGTCAAGTAGCCCTCCTGAGCGCTTAGCCAAGGTCATGGTCTCTCTGCTGCCCAGTGTATGATGAAAATAATCGATAGTTTAAGGGGACCAAGCTTCATTTCTAACGCAACCTCAGAAATTTCTATTTTCTCTGCCTCTGCCTATTGGAGTCGAGTTTGCAACGATCATTGGGTTGCTCAACAAAATCAATGGGATATATGGCATCTTATCGCTATTCACAGGTAAGCTTCAGAACCTTTTTCTACTTTCATGTTGTGAGGATTTGCAAGATCCAAGCAAGTCGGGATGCGAACAAATATCTGACAGACAAGTTTATCTCCAGGACATCCAACTTCTCGCTCTCAGTGGTGTCTCGATCTCGTCTGCCTTATTTCTCTCCCCCTTTACTACTACTTTATCAGGTCGAAAGAGAGAAGGTACGATCCAGCATTTGTGCAACTATTTGCCCTGTTCTATTCGCTGGATACAGCTCTTTCGACTGGTTTCACGATTTATTTTTCTCTGTTTTGGTTTCAAAATGAAGATCTGAGGGAGGCTGCAAGAGATGCAACGGATTTAGAATCGGAATTAGCAAGCTCGACAGCCTTTGCTTCCACTCCAACGACAGCGAACATGGGCCAGCAGCTGGATGTACAATGCGAGTATACACTACCTCAAAATGACGATCTATTTCTACACTCTCAGTCGTCCACCCCTCGGCAGGAGAGGGTTTACGTGCTGGTTATCGCTGGCCTATTGATCCTGTTCCGATTATACTTTAACCTGGTCGTCTGTTCTTACTCTAGAATGCTCAATTCCGCCTTTCGACGGGCAAGAAGAGCTCAATTTTGTGAAAATGGAATAATTGCCACAAGGAAACGAGAAAATAATAATCCGGAACAGGTGCGGCTTAAGGAAAGTGGGAACGAAAAAGAGAAAAAGAAAGAAAAACACGAGGGTTTAAAGCTCACTTGGGCCAAAGCATCCACGCCACTAAAAAAATCAGCCTCTTTTTTAGCTACCTGGATTATTTATACGGTCCTCCTTTGGACCGGAGTCGAGTTTCTAAAGAAAAGCACATGGTTCCAGAGTCCATCTTCAACAGCCTGGAAACATTTCCAGCTTCGAATTATTGACAACAGCGCTATGAAATCTTTTCTTCGCACCGTTTGTGGATTTTTCACTTTAGCGGTTATGGTTCTAATAACGGGGAACGGAGACTTGGTTGTGGCTCCTAGCTCGAATACAAGCTACTCTGGAATTGAAGATTCATATAGCTATGGCTACAGGCTACGACTGGCATACAAAGACCTGCCTATAATTGGTAAAGGGCAGATTAGTCCTTTGGTTATTGACTTGATCAATCCCCAAGCGTATGGCTTCAAGAATCAACGAATCTCAAGAGCTGTTGAGGAAAAAGAACTATGAAGCATTCTTTAGTCCTGCTACTAGAAGAATGGATAGTCAAATGATTTTTCTTATATTCTTTTTTTCTTTTCTGGGAAGACGATTTTTAAAGCTTGTAAACATTTTATTTTGTTTTTTATCATAGTCTTTATATTTCTGTTTTGTATTTTTTTTGCTAACGCTCTCACATTGGTCTTGTGCTTCAAATAGTGGCACACGGAGGATTAATGTTTTAAACGTTTGAATCATGGGTTACAATCGCTTCCCGTTTCATGGATAGACTGATTACCAGCAGCTGGATGTCCAGCAGCTTTGTCGAAATTGCCAATAATGAGTGATCTGAAAAGGTGTAACATAGGTACTGCGTGTGTATACTCTAGCATAAACCCTGGGCCAGCCTTAACCGCTCCACCATAACCATCTCTCACAGGCATCTTTCTGTTACTTAAAAAAGACCTAGCGTCTTTGTCTTTTTCTCCCCCCATTATTTGTATTTGTTTGGTTTATGGGCTCGTGAATGACAAGAAAAAAGAATACAGAGTATGTGGCGGATTCTTCTGATTCCAGTGGCTCTGAGACTAACAATCACAGTCGGAACATGTCTTCTAGATCATCAGACTCAATGCTGGCGGCTCCTGAAGTCTCAAAGTTTTCCATCCATAGCCTGAATAAGCTGGAAAGCACTGTAGGGCAACTATTAAACTCAATCAAGAAAATCTTACAGATAGCGCCCAGTGTTCAAGCCATTGAAGAAGCGTCTTCAAAGTTTCCCTCGAGCTCGGATATCGTATCCGCTTCCCTGCGCCCGAATGTATTGATTGGAGTTAAACTGAAGCAATCTTATACTGAGGGCAGCTTGGAATTTTTTGACGATCTGTTTGAGTACGTGGAGACCAGTCGAAGCTACGATGGTAAACTAAACTCCAAGGAAGAGAACAATGAAGATTCAACAAAAGCCAAAGTTCGAGAACGAATTGAATTCTTAAAGCGCCAATCGTCTAAACGAAAGAGAAGATCGCAAAAAGCACAGCTTCCACAGAAACTTAATAGTGATAGTTCGCCGACATTACCAAAAATTCTGAACGAAAGGACATTGAGACAGGTTTTTGAGACCAAATCTTCTAGTCAAAAAGAGAAAAGTGACGATAATAATAATTCTGGTCTGGTTTTTTTCGGTCGGTCCCTGTTAAGCCACTTGATGACTCAAATGATTTTTGAAAAGTATCCTAATGAGAATGAGGAAGTATTAACTGGACTGAGGTCCATTTTACTATGTAATGCAGAATTAGCCCATTGGGAATCTACATGCAATTTACAGAGTCTGTCGCCGATACACTCCGACCAAGAGCTGAGTGCTGCTGAACGCGGGCAAGTTTTTGTGGCCTATGTTGCTGGCTTATACAAGGAGGATGGGTCCTATAAAAGAGTCACAAACTGGCTGAGCAGTCTAATTGAGGACACTTTAGAAAACGTTTATGAATCGATAAAGACCTCTATGGACTCGTCTAATGAAATGCACGCCACGGCTCGAACCGACCTTTTTGCCATCGTTGGCTGTCGGCAATTCGGCCCAGTGTACGAGACAATCGAAGAAGGTGACTCGCGAAATCAGTTTATAGTTGTTTGCAAAGTTCTAAACGACATTCTGGGCATAGGGCTTGGAAGAAACCAGAAGGAAGCCCGTCAGAGAGCTGCAATGTCTGCTCTGAAAAACACGAAAATGATTGAGAAATATGTTTCACTCAAGGGGAAGCTTTCTGCGCTGGATAGCACCCCGGAGGTGAAAACAAAAGAAGTTTCTGAACGGCCGGAATGTAACCCATTATACTCAACTACGGAAGGTTCCAGTGAAAATCAGCTCAATAGTTCGAGCTCTCGCTCTTCCTCTGTGTTGGAGACTGCATACACAAGCTACACTGGCACTCATAATGTTGAAGACCTGTCAAATTTAGACGGCCTTATGAAAGGCAGAGATTATGGGGCTGACCCTCTTTACTCCAGAGGTAATGGACACGCGCCCACATTGAACGATTTGACCGGTATAGTCTCAAATCGACACTTTGAACCTCTGCCGCACAATCAGCCTCAAGCAACACCATATTCAGGATTGCCAAGAGTATATCCGCCAGTCCCGCCTTCCTGTATTGGAGTGGAAATAAGCGATAGCGAGGTTAATAGAACGGCCAAAAATGCCTTGTATGCCGCTCTTTCAAAGCTCGATTTGGGGGCTCCGATATACACGCCGCTGGTCTTGCCTGGAGAAGGTCAGCTCTTTCATGTCGTGGTTAAAGCTCGGAATGGAATTGAGCTTGGCGTTGGGTCGTCGACCAGTAAGAAACAAGCAGAGCGCAAAGCTGCAATGAATGCCATGAGAAATCGAGCAATGCTTGAATACTTGGAAGAGTACAAGGAGCTGCTATAAAGACCATTGGTACCTGGCCAGAAACTCCACTGTACATGCTGGTTTGTAAATTAAAATTGGTGCTTTATGATTTTATGATTCTGATGTATTTTGCTGTACATGTACTAGTTAATGGAGTTAAAGCATTGGTTATTTTAATGCGGTTTTAGATTTATCAATGTTTCCTTATAAGTAAATCAGTAAAGTCCAAACGATCTATAGAGAGATGCCTAACTACATACCATCATGAAAGACACCACTTCAAGACACAATATTGATGCTCCAATTGTTGATTCTATTATTGCCATGGTAAATTTTGACCCATTTCTGACCTTTTTCTTTCCCAAGCGACACGATAACGCCATCAATACACCATCGAGTTTGTGTTTCATCAGATTCATCGACCTTCACTAGAATGCTCTCTTTTCTCATGTCGCTAGGTTTTGCAATTCCATAATAGTTCACGAGAGGATTTTGGATATGGCTGCCCTCGTCATATGCCTCCATCATTACCTTCATTATCTGATCTCCTGGTATAAACCCAAGCTCAACAAGATGTACCTTCCCGCTCGCCGCTGGCTTTGTAGATGGAGATATTTCAAAACTGGGCTCAAAATTGGAGACCTGTGTTATTGCGAAATACGAATGCGGACCCGGGAGAGCTATGGGCTCAGAAGGGTTTGCAATACTGCCGAACTCCACAACTCCGTTGTACTTCTGGTCGCGTGCCAAATTCTCTTCTGCTGCGATCCTGAACTTGTCCCTGCCGTACTTGCGGTATTCTGGTTTGCTACTGTCTGCAACAAGGGCTGCGTGAAATGCCCAAGATACAACTACAATCCATTTCAGCTTCAGCGGTTCGTTCGTGTTCTGCGATGGGGCTGGCGGGTGAAGGTAGTAAGAACCAGGAGAGAATTGGGCCTCTGGTATTGTGAACGGTCTCGTTGAACCCGTTAACAAGCCTTTCAATGCCGATAGCGGTGATTTGAAGTTGAGTGACGATGCCAGTGCATTTCCAGTACCGCTCGGAATCACTGCAATTGAGATGGTACTTGCGAAAGATGACGGCAGGCCATTTAAAGCGTTTATAAACTCATGAATTGAGGTATCCCCAGAAAGGAAGAACACTGATATTTCGGTGTGCTTATCAATAGTGCCACTAGATGATTCTGTCTTAGTCTTCTCTTGAAGCAATGTAGCAAAATCAATGATCGAGGTTTTGGAAGTAGTAGCAATGTAATTGTGTTCAACGCCAACTTCTGTTAATACCGGATCCAACACATTTGCGTAGAGACTTGGATTGTGATTCCCAGCTTCTGTTGAGTCAATAACGTATATATCAGAGGCCCTCAGATGTTTCGGAAGGGCCGTTACTGAAATCCGCTCGTGTGATCCAGTTGCTCTGGCGTTGGCCTCTGAATTCAGCAACGGTTCTGTTCTATGTTCTCGTTCAGAGTCTTGGACTAGCTGGCTATAAGCCAGCTTATGCAGTGTGTATTCTGTTGTTCTATCGCTATCGGCCTTTGTTGCTTCGAGGAGCAGAGATATGGGGGTCTTCGCAGGATCAGCTTCCAGAGAAATGTCCAACTGCAAGTATGACGTGGTGGTGGCTTTGGAAGCGGGCATGGTCTATTTCAGCAGGTTAGGTATGACAATGCTACATATTACGACCGGCTTGAAGCAGTCTTTTATTATCCAACTCCTTCAATTCCTGGATTAATGAGATTAGGATTTCACGGTCAGAATGACGCCAGGCAACAGAACCATTAATAAGCCTAATGCTGGAGATTACCTAGCAGTGTAAATTTTGTAACTTGAGCCTAAAATCGGGGTTACCCTCGCATGACTTAGGATTTGCTTCCTTCTACCTTTCCTTTCTTTGGGTCTGTTTTATTTAGTATACTTGAGGGTTTAGCTATAGTTTGTCTGTTAACAATAGTTCTACAAATTCCCTTAGACCTGTCGGACAGAGCTCTTTAAAGCACATTTTGAGACCCTGAAAAGGTGAATCAGTTCGAACTATGCTTGATGTTGTGAACACTTTTCAAGATCTGGCTCTGGGCTCAGAAACAGAATTTAACATTGCATCAGAGATGCATTTCTCAGTAGAAAAATTGCGATGTTTGGTTATCTTTTTCCCCTACACTATTGAATCTTGTAGTAGCCGCTACGGATTTACTACTAGAGTACGTTTCCCTGACAAATAGGAAGTAGACTGCCAAAAACTCTTGCACAATTGTATTTTTTGAGAGCAGAAGTTTTCAAAAGGAAATATTCACAAGCCTGAAAATGTAGGAAGACGAGCAGAGTAGAATTCAACTGGTTAGAATGCTCTAGCCTTTCAATTTTGTTCACTACAACTTTTCAAGAACTACAATGAGTGGTGAAAGAATATTTTGGCTCAGTAATTGTCTTGGAAGCTCTATAATTGAGCATGTCAGATTAACGCTCTGTGATGCTGTTTTTTGCCTGGACTAAATGTCTTCTGAAGAACCAGTGAAACTTCAAGTACTAGTAAGAATTTTGAATTGGGCTTGATGATCTCATATTAACACCTTTTTTGAACACATTAGTTATTCTGTTCGCACAGGAACTAAAATTGAATGTTTAGCATGTTTGATTGTGTCAGGTCCTTTTAATATATTCGCAAATTTCAAAGGAAAAAATTGGGCGTCTAGTGTAGTTGGTTATCGCGTCCGCTTCGCATGCGGAAGGTCACCGGTTCGATTCCGGTGTCGTCCATTTTTGCCTTGAACTTCACAGGCTTTTTGTCTGCTGGAGTTTTTGCTGTTTGGTAGAGGAAATGACAGTACAATTAAATTGAATAGTAATGGATGATCTATCGCCTAAAATGATTCGCACCTCCAAAGGTATGCCTATGCTTGGGATTACGGCTCTCAGAACCACTAAAACTGAAATGCCAACGCTCTATACTCAAGAAAATAATAAAATTGCCATTATTCGTTATACAAAAAATAAATGAACTAAACATTTTATTGTCCTGGTGTCTCATTAATGCAGATGCAGAATTGTGTATCATCTCCTTTCCCGAGTCTTCAGATGGTGGCCATAAAAGTACCATCTGCAAAGCAATCACTTCTGTCTTTCATAAAAATAGAATATTCATTGGTGACCCTTCAGTCTTGTTGCAGATTCCTTACTCGAACAGGAATACTCAAAGTAACGGCATCTCCACCGTTCTTATCTCCCACCATTTTCACTATTTTTCCCATACAACTTGTTGAATTGTGAATAGCCTCTACCCCTTCCAGTTCAAACGTAAATATCAACTCGTAAATTCGAGATATCAGGGGAGATTGGAAAGAAGGAATGAGAACTATATTTTTCCTCATCAGAGTTTGTGAAATGTTTTCCAGGTGAATCTTAAAAGTCTGTTCTGGGAATTCATCCCCGGAAAGAAACCTTTTATGGATCCGTGCTTTTGTTGAGGCTGATGCCAATAGTCCCTCTTTTTGCTGGCGTGCTCGTCTGAGACGGTTTGAAATTGCTCCTCCTGGAAGTTCTTTCCATAATACTTTTTTCTCTTCATCTTTGGCGTGGTAATAACAGTAATAATCGACTTGTAAAGGTACATCAGCTTGAGAAACACCCAGTCCTTCTAACCCTTTTACATTTTTCAAAGAGTTGGCTTCCAGGCTCCTGGCATCCATAATGTCTGTACTAAAGAGAATAGGGCTCTTCTCTTTGTTGTAGATGTTGAATACTCTGAGAATCGTCGATATTTTGGTTATGAGGGGAGAGGCCGACTTTAAAGATGAAGAGATTGGTCGAAATCTTGCTGTAATTTCTAGTTTGTTGAGCTCTTCATATGCCGATTTGTCGAGGCTAACATACTCATAGGATGGCGGTCTTGTTAAACTTAGATCGTCTCTAAGTAGATCTAAATTTGCTTTGTTATGCGGCTTTTCCTTCATCATTGATACTGGCGGAACATATTGAAATCCTTGGCAAGGAATATCTGTTTCCAATTCCAGCTTTCCAATACCCACAGGTTTCTTTGCCTTTAATATTGTATTTTTGGGGTGGCCAACTTTTGCATCCCGGTAAAGGGTAAATGAGCTCTTAACTTTGGAGGTTTCTGAATTCTCAACAGTATCAGGCCCATGATTTAAAGGTTGTGCTTTAGTCGGGGCAAGTTCTGCACGGCTTTCCCCTGCATTTGAATCTTCTTTCAGTGCCTTTAACACTGAGCTTTGCAGTTTTTCCTCTTTAATATTGTAGTAGTAACCGGTAGGTACAAACCGGATGTCTTTTTTCAATAGTTTGACAGTTTCTTTCACACTTGGCTTGACAAAGTCGTTATAGGCAATCATTCTTACCGATACGTTATAAGATATAGCAGCGTACTTTGGAGAAAGATCATTAACCACTAAAGTATCCGCTGGCGGTGTATAGAAAGAGTAACTTGGCGAATCTGCGACCGGAGTGGAGATCACAGAGTTTGACGTAAGCTTATTGTACCCCAGTTTTGGATCGATGTGAAAGTCCGGATAGTCGGTTTTGAAAGTGTTCAGTTTAAAGTTGAACAGCTCTTTATTTATGCCCATTGTAGGCGGTAGCTGAGAATAGTGTGTTTTCAAGAAATTCACCTGCTTTGTGTCCGAGAGAGGATGGTATGGTATTTTAAAACGGAACGGGATTCTGAACTTCATCTGTGGTCTCAGTACACCGTTCTGAGGAAGACCAATGAGGTCCCCCTGCTCGTCTACGGCTAATGGCTTGTTCCAAACAGGAGGCGCCGTGCCGCAGTCATTATCATAGAAGTAACTGGCGTCATGATCAACCATTGTCAGAAAAGTATGGGAATATGTGCTTTGGTTGTAATTGGCATGCTCACTGTTTACGCCTTCTCTAAGCTTTTGGACCACTTCTTTGCCTTCAAACGACACTAAGAAATCGCATAACCGTATGTCCTGGTTTGAATTGTTAGAGACGTTGACAAATCCTTTAACTTCTTCCCCATTTGTATACTCGTGGCATTTGCAAGCATTTGGGACATCGCTTATAGTCAGTGACACCACCAGTCTGCCGTTCCAGCGAATGTCAAATGACTTTTGGACATGTCCAAATCTGTCGCAATGCTTGGTTCTCGACATGGCCGTGTCTGTGCTTGAAGACGAGAGAGTGCGTGTGGTGGACATGTCAGAACAAAATGTCCCGATGCTGTGCCGCGATCCTGCCGTCTCTAATAAGGCGAATGACGTTGCCATGTCTTCTTCGTGCTCCTCTTCCTGTGGAGGAGGTGTGTCTGTATCGTCTAGTCTCAGTGAGAGCCAACTAGGCAGCTCGTGTGTCTCTTGGCATGCCCTGAAACCTTCACTAGAGAGTAGTGCCATTATTGTGTTCAGAGCCGGTGGAAGAGCCTTTGTAGACTGGCTCTAAAGGAGCAAACCAAGTCTTTATATGTTTGTAGGTCACAACCCGGAAAGTTGAGTCATGGCGAAATGCTCTGGCACATCTGCTTCAGTGTATGGTAGTTGGTCCCGAGTGGTGATGCTCGCAAACCGAAGACTGTTCTCCAATATGCCTCGTTGCAGGAGCGGGTTTGGCAACCCGAGGGCATGGGACGGGACTTTCTGCGAAAGTCCATCTTCGCCGAAAGAGAAGCATTTAGAATTGTTCTTTTACAGGCCCTGGTGCTACAATTGGCATGACCAAACTGGGAACGTGGTCTAAAAGCTTTTAATATCCGCTGTTCATTACGGTTAGTGGAGGAGAAAGCTATTCACACCGAAAGCACGATACAGGACTCTCAAATTAGTATATAGGACGCACAGGATATTGCTAAAGAGGTTGAGCTTTGACCAGCCTCTACTATCAAGAGCAGTGGACTCTCGCATATAAAAAGTGGGTAGAATCGCGGACCAAAAAGCAAACTATCGAATGTTGCTGAATCTTTCCCTTGACAGCTTCTCAGCTCGGGCTTTCCATTTTCCTGCCTCGAGCTTCCACTGTTTCAACTGCCCTTCCATATCGCACTTTTCCTTCTCCAGCCTCAGCAGCTCGGACTCCAACTTGGCAACCTCTTGCTCCCGTTGCTTCCTGTACTTCCGCGCTGCCAGGCGATTTGCTATCTTTTTCCTCTCAACTGGGTCTGAGTTGAAATCCTCGAGAGATACATTCTGGACCTCGGTTGGCTTTCTTCTCTTCCTCTTTCGTATTCTCCGAAGGACCTGGTCTTTAGACATACCTGGAATATCTTCGTCTTTGCCTACAGAGGAGGCTTTGGACTTTCCATTTGGGGTGGGATAAGCGGTCCTGATGTCTAAAGTTCTAGGACATTGTTCTTTTGTTTCCTTTTTATTCCCTGAGCATACAGCCCTGATCAAACAATCAATCGCCTCATAATCTTCTCCAAACTCAAAAGGGGAAATCTCGGGAAACCCTTGGGAAGAGCTTTCGCAACCTGGGCTCCAGGTGTTGGGCCCAGGCGGTGTCACATCGCAGTCAAAGTCAAGATCGAACAGTGGCTGCTCCAAGCCTAGGCTCTTCTCTAAGATCGCGTAATCCTTAGAGCACGTTCTGTAGAAGATATCATCAGGAGTGATATTTGTAGCAAGCTCGTCCTCGATCAGAGGATCGAGCAATCGTTCTAAATCAAAACCATACTGCAATGAATCAGCATAAGCTGTGGCAGCCGTTCCGCCGCTCGAGCTTGAAACATGGCCTCCAAAAACTACATTATCGTGAGCAAGCACCTCCTTCGACTCATAGGGAGTTTTTATGTTGGAGCTGCTTTCCTTCGGTACGTAACACTTTGGGTCTGTGAGGAAGTAGCTGTCTTGAACAGCAGAACGGCGCTTGCCCGCAATCACACGAAGTTCGCATTGTGATAAAAGGCTTTTCTGCGGCAGATCGGCTTGATACGGTAAGATTGATAACTTCTCGAGGCCCTGTCGAATCCTCGCGAAGTTCAGGTGGGACTAGGCTATGGAAGTCTGTTTAAAAAAAAGGCTATCTTAGGGCAACGATAACCTTTACGCTTGCTCGACCTTTGGATGGTGTTGGAATCTGGAGACTCGAAACAAGAGAGATTCCAATTCTTTATAAACAGTCTCAGGTCATTAACTGCGTCCCCAGATCTGCATAAATGTGACTCACCTTTACCAATTGAAATATCTCTCCTGTCACCGGCCGCTCCTTCTCTGGTCTTTAAGAGCCCAAGAGCACAGCAACTCTCACGGCTTTCGGATGCCCCAAGTCATCCTGTCCAATGGTCACACATTGCAATTGATGCTCATCTCGGCCAGCCGATCACACGGCCAGAGGCTCAGCAAGATGGCTTCCAGTCCACCAGCGGTGACGAAATCTTTTGATGTTTCCCACCGTTCCAGAAGCCTACCTTAGCCCAACGTGCAGCTTGTGACTCACAGCGTTGGCAACAAAAGCCAGATCGGATCAAGGTTCTGTTCATCTGGTCTTTGTTGTCCTTGGAAACCGGCGCGGCAGGGGCAACGGGACGAAAAGAAGGCTGACCAGGCTCTTCAGCCTTGTTTGGTCGGTCCCGGGCTCATCTCGGCGCCTGTGGATGTTGAATAATGTCCGTGCTTGTGAATTGAGTCTTTCCTCGCTTGGTCTCTTCCAGCCCTGTGTGTTCGCAAAGAAGAGCAGAGCCGTATCTGTCCTGCGATTTCTTGGCAAGGCAAGTGGGAGCTGGTGTCTAGCTTTTTGGCTGGTCGGAATTTATATAGCTTACGTGTGTGGGGTTGAGATCATCTCACCAGTCATCGCCAACATCACCATCATGATATAACGGCTCGAACGAGTGTGCCCCCCCATAATTCTGCCCAGATGCCACTTATAAGTGAACAAACGAGATGCTCGACGGCCGTAATGGAAGCAACCACGCAGCAAAGGATCCTGTATTGTCTTCTCATATGGGCGATTGCGATAGGGTTCTTCCTCTCGTCGAAATCCAGGGTGAACAACAACGTCAACGAAATTCTCAACGTGGTGGAGCTGATAGTGTTTGTGTTTGGCGCAATACTTGTTATTCTAGTTTGGATTGGCCATATTGATTATTACAAAGTTGGCGTTCAAGACCTGACGGCCGAGCGCGACATTCTTCAGTTGAAGACACAGCAGCAAGACAGTGGCCAGTGCGATCCACATCAAGAACAGGCTTCCAGCAATGAGCCAGGCGAAGATCCAAGCCTCGCTATAATAGATAGCCAACTTTTTCGACTTTTAGAAGATCGCTGCGATAATCGATATCGCGTGTTACAGGTCTCGGCAATCTATCTCTGTCTACTGCTCATTTATATGCTGAGGATTGGCGTGCCTCGCTGGGATAGACAGATAGACACCATAGAGACGTATTTGGGAATTATAGGGATGATTTCAAGCCCTCTAATAATTTCGTGTCTGGTCATACGACTGTTCAAGTCTTCTCTGTTCATGCCTCTTTGGAGATACGAGTCGTTACTAAACTCGAGAAATGATGATGCGGTGGAAGAAGGAGAAAACGAAATGGAAGGATTTGACCTCCAAAGCGAGTATGAGAATCAGGAAGAACTTATCAGTCTAAGTGAGACTGCTCGAATGCTTCGAAGATAGCATAAAGTTGCGCCTATTTGAGTTTTTTTCTTCTGGGTACATTTTAGGCATCTTCTCAAGGGAGAGTACTTCTTTTCTTGATTGTCACATTTTATTTGGAGAGTTATATATAAGAGGTCTAAAGGTCTATAGATAAATGAAAATCAAGTGAAACAAACGGTGAAAAAGAAATCATAGTTTAGTGTGAGAGTAAATGTAGAAAAATGAAAAGAACACAAACTGTCTAAACTATAGTTTAACAAAAAGAAATAATAGTCTGTTTGGCCTGTCTCTCATTACGGATACGTAAAAAAAAGGTCCGAAGATTGATAATTATCCGAATAAGAAAAACAAAACAATTTTGAAGTAATACAATTAAGCAATCATTTTCAAAATAGATTGCAACCATATAGGCTTGCGATGCTCAACTCAAGATTGTAAAACATGCTGACTGATGACGATGGGAATGGGATTTGGAGAGAAATGAGTCCGCCGATTTTGGTCTCTAGTTGCTCAGAGCGAACTCCTAACATTGTCACACACCGTAATCATAGTCTCCATGAAATCCATAGTACGGATAATTGTGAGACTGATATTGCTGAGGTTGGCCGTTGTTGTTATCGTTATCGGTGCTTTCGTTATTACTACTCTGTGGGAACTGTGGTTGCTCGTGACGCTCATCTTTGTCGGCATTGATCTGGCCTGGCAAGAAAAGCTGTAGTAGTTGTTGCTGCTGTTGCGGCTGCGATTGCGATTGAGGTTGCGGTTGAGACTGTCCCTGAGGGTTGGTTCCTGGAGTGCCCACTCCTTGGAATTGATGGACATTATTCTGAACATACTGGTGCTGGTGAGGATAACGAGAATGTGGCTGGAACTGAGAATTGTTTAACTGCTGTATCTGGTGATGTTGATCCATGGGAAGGTGTTGGGGATGGCCCATTGTTGAATTAGAGCTCATGCTATATTGCTGGTCAATGGATAAGTATGGCGTTGAATCTGAGGGTATTGGCAGAGGAGGAGGCAGAATAGGATGATCAGGTAAGAGAAACTGGGACGATTCCTCTTGGTGATGATTAATTGGAATACCTCGAGCGTTGGGATTGCTTCTGCCGTTATTAGTACTATTGTTACCAGAATGATGGTTGATGCTATTGTTCAATGGTATTAATCCATATTCTTTCCATCTGAATATGTTTCTCTGGGGGTTGAACGCGATATCTCGAGCTTTCCCCAGAGTTGCCAACCACTCCTGCTTGCCAGGGCCATACCCACCGCTGGAGGCCTGTAGAGCTGTTCCGATGCAAAAATCAAACGAATTGAAAGAAGGCAACTTGAGAGGTTGTATCAAATGAGAAATTTTGTGCGGTATTCGTAAAAAACAGACATTGTGCTGGATGCATAATTCGAAAAATTCCAATCGCATATTGGTGTCAAAAATTATGAGCCTTGGGTTTGTCGAGGGCCCTCCCGTAGCCTTCAATTCGTCTTGTGCTGTATCGTGATCTTCTCGATCCATTCTTTCTTTGAAAATCTTTTGAAACCAATGCACCGGGACGCCAGAGTTTTGCCAGCCCTTCACACTTGCAACAAACATCCAATCCGAATTGGGGGTTTTGGGCAACCAGTTCGGAAGCAATGTGAGGTTATTGAAGATTACATACGGGGGCAGTATTGATCCGTCTCCCGCGACGCATTCCACCAATGTCAAGCTCTCCTGACTTCTTTTCCGCACGGCTGATTCGTCTTCTGTTAGCCCTTCTGCACTTCCAGACGTTGACGAAGCAGAGGGAGAGAGTAGCGACTGCATAGCATATCCTGATTGTGGAGTTGGCAAGTTGGGGTTGTTATAACTGCCCGTGGAGACTGTCCGCGGAGAGGCAGAGGAAGAGCTTGTGGTCTCTGATACAATCTCAGAGGAGGGTGCGGTCTGGGAGGTTGCCATGCACCAATTCCCATTTGTTTCTCGAATAGAAAAATTGAAATGGCTCAGATTATAGATATCTTTCTGCTTGATCTTAAACCGGTCGATAAGCTCTGAGTACGCCTTAAAAAATTGTTGAATTAGTGTGCTATCTTTGCTTTTCTGTTTCTTCATCTCCAAGGCTGTCACAACTATGCCTTTGAGCTGAGGATGCCTTGTAAAAAATCTATTGATCCAATGCTGGCCCAATGCCCTGGTAGTGCTGATGTCTTCTCTCGTATCTCCGCTTTTTCTGCGTATGACTTCAATTGCAAAGCTTTTTACTTCTTCATAGGAAACTTGGTAGCCAGTACTCCCTAATTGCGAAATTACATCGACGAGGAGCTTCTCCTCATTTTCAGTGAGCAATTGGCTATGAGCAATCGCCTTGCGGTGCGACTTGTGGTTGTATCTTATTCTTCCGAAAAGTGTGCTATAGGGAACATTATTCTTAATTGCAGCCTCTTTGATAGACTTGTACTTTCCAGATCGTATCTCTTCTTCAGCTTTCGTCAAGGAGGCCTGCTCGACCTCGGATAGCCGGCGAGACATTTCTTTTTATAAAGTAAACAATGACTTTTGTTTTTAACAGTACGAGGGGGTTGTGAAGGAAATGGAGCTTAAAAGCAATACTGTTCGTGTAGGGGAGAAGTAGAGTTGGCACAAGGTAGAGATCTGGCCAAACGCACGCTGGAACTGCGCTTGGAGGACAAATAAAGATGGTATGGGCCTGATATGGCACGGAGAGAACAGGTGAGCCAGGTTAGTAAGGCAAAATCGATGACCAAATTTAAAAATTGGCGAACTTCGTCCTATGTTTGGTGTTTGGAGACTTGACGACGCCACCGAGTCTCAATTTTCTAGAAATCCACTTCTTTCGTGGGCTCGAATCTGCTGAACAAATTGATCTCAAAAAGCTAGTTGAAGATACTACTGTCCCAAGATTTAAACCTCTCTCATGTAAAAAAAAAAAAAAAGAAAAAGAAAAACAAAGTGAAAGGGATCAATATAAGTTACAGTGGCCGATGTGCAACTATAGCAGAAATAGCCTCATAAAGGTAAGATACATGTCTGTTTTATTGTAACTGGTGGCCTTTGGAGAGTGGAGAGTAGGCTTGGTGTATCTGAGCTAAAATCATCGCAAGGCTTTTAGAATTCTACATTTCAGAGAGTAATAAGGGCTCTCTCATTCTGATGGTACCAGTGGAAAGGTAGCTCCTAGTTTCCAGTGGGAAAGATACCCTATGAAACGGTACAATACGTAGTCTAACTATCGCGTGGTAAGGAGACCATATGGAGAAGATTGAGCGAACCCATATCTGGAAGTGCGGTGGAATCTGACATTTCCTACTTTTCTTCCCCTTCATAAACTATGACCAATGCGTCCCAACCCCACGGGTTGTAGATTCTACCAAAAAAAATGCAAAAAAGAAATTAAAAGATTCAAAGATCAGAATCTGCGAGTGCTGTTTTGTGGTTAGCGCTATCTAGGAATTGGGCAATTCTTGTTTCATTACCAGTGAAGAAAAAAAAAGCACTGCAACTTACATCTGAAGAAAACGAAAGGGGTTTCATTGCAGGATTCTTTTTAGAGCAGTTTATTTTGCTGAAAATTGCCACCTTGCCGTGGATGTCACTCCCTCTTGCCAACCTGCGTTTTTGGATCACCTCTCAGCATTGCTGGCTCTTAAAAGAAACAGCGAGTGAGGAGTAGTAGGAATATAAGAAAAGTCAAACAATAGCAACTTAGTGTAGTCATTACTAAGTTGGGGTCTAAAATAGAGCGAGAGCAACGGTGGAGAAGAGATAAAGCCGCTGGCCTCCCCGGACTCTACTTGTTGGGCCCGTTTTGGTTACTTAATACCTTTTCCAGACAGCGATCTGATTGTGCCGCCAAATGCCAGCATGCCAGTACCAATCGCAGACGAGGGGGGCACCTAATGTTTATAAAGAAGCCCTTTGAAACAGAAAGGCTAATTCTTTTACGAGATTAACTATTTAGAGTTGCAAATAAGAAAAATAGAAAATAGACATTTCAGCCTCTTTATTATTGTTATTACAATGCTGAGCTTAACACGAACAACGGCCAGAGGAGGCTAGCGACGAGTTTCTATCCCTGTGCGTTCAGACGGTTCTCGAGAATACAGGTCGGGACAAACTGATACAATCTTCAATTCAGGAGAGATCATTCCTATTTCCCCATGAAGGTTTTAAAAAAGAGAGGTTGTGTCCCTGCGCCATAACAGAGGCTGTTGGTTTGTTGGCATTTTTGCTTTTTTTGTCGTTGTTTGCCCTGTCATCGGCAAATAGGTTTGCAAATTCATACTTGCGTGAAAAGTGCTGAAAATTTGCTTCTGGGATGGGCGTAAAAGCAGTTTTGCATGTCATGCTGACAAAATTGTCCGAAAATGCCATCAACGCAGAAAGATGCGTTGAAGACCTTGAATCGTCCGTTTTGTGTTTCTGTTGTCTTTTTGGCTTGAATAAACATAATTTAGAGAATTGAACAAACAATAACAATGTCACCCAAAAAATGAGATTTGCATTTTTGAACCCTGCTCGCCTATCTGCTAATTCTTTATTCTTAATTTTATTTTCATTTTCTAGCATTAACTACGCCTTTGGAAAACAAAAAGCGGAGTACTCTTCATAGGTCTCGACATTTCCACCCTGGGGCCTGAACATGTTGTCCTACCGAGATTGCATTTTCCTTTATTGCCATAAGTGCGGTCGCAATGCCCATTCGCAGTTTTGTGTGGGAGGTCTAAGTGGGAAAGATTTCGGTGTTTGTGATTTTCTGGCGTATGTTTGACAAGCCCAAAACCAGTCAGGACATGCCCAAAATAATAATCCCAATCTCGCGGA
Organism: Alloascoidea africana; assembly: GCA_030581615.1. Classification (NCBI taxonomy): domain Eukaryota; kingdom Fungi; phylum Ascomycota; class Alloascoideomycetes; order Alloascoideales; family Alloascoideaceae; genus Alloascoidea; species Alloascoidea africana. Next base: position 138,510 of record JAKTTT010000006.1, read on the forward strand.
AAAGGCGCAAATATAACGCTCTTTTGTTATTTGCAAAAAGGCAAAATATTATCGTAGATGTGCTTGGAGGGGGTGCCAATTATTAGGCATCCAAAATTAAATTCCTGTAGACCAATACATCGGAAAAAATAAATTGGGAAGATCCTCGCCAGATTATTATTTTAGAAAATAATTGGGCCAGAAAAAGCAAATGCTTTGGTTTTGGTCTGTTGTCCAATTTCCTTGCGCCTTATTGCCCACTTTGTTAACCAGGTTATATGATTATTTCCTATTTAGGTCATAAATGGTGGACATGCATATCCAACCCGAAATCAAGCAAACCAAACCAGCTCGAACCGCCCAAACAGTCATACCCCCTGTTGTCCTAAAATGCTGCATATGATTGAGTAACACGATTTTTATTAGGACTAGTTTAATAATATTGGACAGAAGACCATTTCGCATTTCCTTAGCCAAAACAAGTGTTTCCTGAAAAGTCCCCCAATATTTGCAACAAAATATTTTTTGGCATGAACTATGCTTTGGTCACAGATTGATGACCCAGAAACTGCGTTGATGCTTCTTTTTGATTAACAGTTAGACCAAAATCTAATGAACTTGCAAAATGTTAAAAGATTCAACACCATAGGTAATGGCGGGCCCTCATTACTATTTTCGATCCTGCGGTCTCGGTCTACAATCAGGGAGTCGACAATAGCTGCTTGGTGAAAAAGTTGAAAACTTGGTAGAAACACAATAAACACATAGGTGATGAAGCTCTTGGTGTCTCTTCAGGCAACCATAGATGTCACTTTAAACTGATCTTCTAGTAGTCTAATCTGGCATAAGCGAAGTATATAATTTCATATATACAAAGTTGTTCTACCGCATGTTGACAGAGATGTCGAGCCTGTTTCAGAAAACGGTTCTCATTTATAAAAGACATAAGCTTGTTTTCCCTTGTGTTTTCCTTTCTTTCTTATTTTTATGACTAGAAATGCCACTGAACTTTACGACTTGAGGTCTGGATTTACTGGATTCTACGTCGCAGAAGATTGCACCATGGATTGTTAAGGTTCAGAAAATAGAAAAGGGTACGACACTTAGCCAACAGTTAAAGATCAGGGAACTGCTTGTAATGTTTTACGACTCTCTCACTGACGAGGAGCGTCCCTTACAACAAGTGCACCGGCAAGTAGGCTGTTTGGGAAGAAATGCCACTCAGCTGGACTCGCTGGAAGGAGTGTGGACGGATCAGGTTCAAAGTTCAGATTTTCTGCCATATAAAGTTCGCAGGAGCCATAAAGGCTATTCGTCAACACAGGCCCGTAGACGTAGGCAAACTACATACATAACTCCCGTTTTCAACAGACGCACTTTACAACTCTCCAAATCCCTTGGCTGCCATTTGTCAGAGAGCGGCTAGGGGCGCTGGGTCGGAAAAATCGAAAAGGAGGCAGTTTCTCGTCCTAGCCCGAGGAGAAAAGGGGGAAAGCGAAAAGGAAGATGGCTCCTCTGCTCCGAAAAGTTGTGTGTTTTAGAACAGTAGAACAGGAATATGGATAGAAAAGGGATCAAATCAGGCAATTCCTGTAACTACCGCAAAACTTTTCACCGCCTTGGGAGTTGGATAGCAAATGAGAAATAAAGGAAGGGGGAAGAAGAAGAAGAAGAAAAAGTTTTCGCCACCCTTAGTGAAGTAGATTGTACAAACTCAGGGCACTTTCCTTAATTACCAAGCAATTCTGAGATCTCTCTTTACAGGTTAATCCGTCTTTCGTTCCCTTCAGCCAAGCATTCTTTTCTGGAGTATTTACATTTCTTTTAGTATATAAACATCACAATCAATCTTTTTGTTGCACTACACAGGATAGAGGCTACAGTAACCTTCTCTTAAGACTTTCCTGGACTACATCCTGCTCATCCAAGTTAACTTCCCATTAAACATTTTAATCCCTATGGTACTTATCAGAGTTGCATTCTGTATTTGTCACAAACCCCAACGTTTCGTCTTTGTTGATTTTCGTCTACCCCAGAATCCAGTATGAGGATAGCATGGACCCGGAAGTAGCAGTCACTAGACCCATAATTTGCCGTCTTTGTGGAGAAATAGGATTATTGCTTCTAGGTATCTCCGACATATCATTCTCTCGGGATAAAACAATCCCACTGTTAGTGAGCACGCTCGACTTGTGAAAACAACACGGCAACACTCAAACTAGGTGACCCAGGCTCTAGAGGCCAAAGACACCTTTGGGTCTATCCAGTGTCAGCTTACACCTGTTGTTGATCCATTTTGATTCTCCCAGGATGTTTGACACAGGTTGCCCTTCGAGTATTTCTCCATCCAACATCCCTCACAACCGTTTCTGGAAGCTGATAAACAATGGTGAGTACCAAAGGGAACTAACTACAGCTACATTTCATATTAGAAGTCCGTTCTAATCCAATCCACTTTTCTGGACATTTGACACTTACCTCTTAGCTTGAACCATCCCTTGTAAAGTAAGGTAGCTCGAAGAAAATACTCATTAAAAAGATTGGGAATTCACCAATGCTTGGAGAAAATCAAATGTCTTGTGAAAGTTTCCATTCGGTGAATAGCTCTAATTTAAAACTAGTAGAGAAGATCTGTAGATAGTCATGAACTTTCATACTCCCAAGGCCTTGTGTTATTGTACTTGCGAGGAAGAAAAATTAAGTTGAAGGTCCAAATGCCACCAGGCAAAATGAGCTATTCCAAACCCCCGTCACTCATAACCCCAGCACATTGGTCTCCTTTTTCTCTTTCTTTCTTTCTCTTTTTCAGAGGTTTGGAGTGGCAATGACCACTAGCATCCGCTGCGCGATGTCATAGATGTTGACAACCAGAAGACACTTAGTTGACTGTATGATTTTGTCTAATTTCTGTTTCTCTACTGCTTCCTAAGATGCTTACCTTAAAAGCTACGATTCTAGTTCCGTCGCGAATGAATTGATTATCAAAAGAATCAGATCCGAAGATTCTGTCATTAAATTATAGGAGGTAAAAGATGCTGCAAAGGGTACCATAAAAGTTGTGCTCGAGGACTATATCTCCATCAAAACACTCTTAGTAATGAAGGAGATTACATGATCAGGGCTACAAAAAAGAATCTCTGTCCAAGGTCAATTGGTACCTACCCTCAGTAAAGTGGATTCTACAGCTCGCTACATACATTTTGTAGGGTTTCTCATAGAGTACATATAGTGCCATTCAAACAAGAGAATTTGTGATGATCCTTTTTCCCACTTCTAGTCTTTTTTTTTTTCAGCACAAAGTGCCCACTTTTCCCTTCTTTGCTCATAGAAACGTTCAGTTTTGGAAAATCTCGTCCGGAAACTAGAGCGCATGTTGCCACACCTTTATGAGCACACCCTTTTTAGGAGTTACACTGGCTTCTGGTTTTGAGATGCAAACAAGACATGCCTCTTTGCTCCAAGTCCAGCGTGTTGACGCTTGTAGCTATTCTTAGGTTGTTTAATCCCATTTGAGAAATAAAGCATGCTTTTCCTGCTTTTGGAACGCGGCTGTCAATCTCTTGCCTAACAATGCTTGTTAAGCCTGAAATTGCAACGCATGTTTCAACTGAAAACCCCGAGCATTTGAATCATCGGTGAAGAAGAGTGTTGGTAGCAGACTATGAAAAAGTATGTCAGATTCTCTTACTGATTAGTATTTTGGCTTTTCAATTAACAAGGAAGAGGAGAGCCAAGCGTTCTTCGTCTCTGTTCTCAAAGAGTGATAGCAAGAGGCTTACCTTGTTTAACGCTCTGGACACTAATTTTTGATGGTGTAGAGGATAAAGAAAAACGTCCAAATCACCAAACCTATAGGTGATTCAGATCGAGCATAGCAGTTTGGTCATCAAAATCAAGCAACACTTGAATTTATATTCTGGTTCTTTTGTCACCAGTGAGGAATGATTGTATCATGAGCGGAAAGTGTCCATGCGCTTTCCAGCAAATTATTTACCAGATATAGGCAGATATAGGCGACGTAGAGGTAATAGGAGAAAGAATGTCTCTTTTGTGGATCTTATGAAAAAGAAATTCAAAAGTCACCATCCTTATGAGTTTTGCCGCTCCACCAACTACATAGCAAAAGCGTTTATTTCTATTGGCAAGGCATGTAAAATGCTTGCCTAAAGTCGGTTCAATCTGTAACTATGGATATGCTTAATTTAGTCAATTTATATTTAAAAAGAATCTTTTCTACACAAAGTGGCATCAATTTAGCCATCTTTGTGACAGCATTCCATTTCTACTTTGAAAGACATTCCAGGTTGTCTTGACAAAATTTTGATTCCTCGCCCGTCAGTAGATCTCGGTTTTCTTATTGCCACGACCCCAAGAACGGCTTGTAACTTGCAACTTTTGAATTCAGATAGCTTCGAATATAAAAGCGCTCGTCTTCTCTTTCCATATAAGACATCGACCAACAAGAATCGTATTTTGGGTCCAAAGGCTCACCCATCGGGCCTTACAGGCCGCCCCCTTATATCTCAATATGCCATTGATCGTTTATGCAAATCAAAGCTCGCTAGAAAATGAAATGTAGCTTTCCATTTTGATGTAAGATCACCCAAATCTCTAGCTACTGCAGAACGTTTATGGATATGAAGGTGCTAATTCTCCAGCAAAACTGCCATCAATGGGGTAGATCCAAAAAGTGCCACAAAATGAAACATTTCTTTGGATTACAGAAAAACAAATTTTGAGCCACGTTTTCTCCTGCTTATCATCACAACTCTTTACTTCTGTTCAGATACGAAATTTTAGAAACAACATAGTTTCTGTGTATTTTCTTTCAGACAATGTTTGAGGCAGGCTTTCTATTGTTATTTACATAAAGACATGCTAATTTTCCCTCTCATATCAGCATTTAGATGTTTAGAATAACAAGCTCTCTAACCCTTGTGACCTCTGACTTGGATAGCCACTTTGCCCCTTTCCCTGTTCTCAGAAGCACCCGCTACCCACTTCATTCCTAATTATGATGTGGTTTGACAACGAGGATCTTGCTTCCTTGTGAAACATTTTCAATCGGGAAGTGTATAACCCGCGTTCCTGCAAACGATGACATTGAAGTTTTTGGTTGACTTGAATCATAGGAGAATCATGGCACCTTCAGTCCGTTGGTGCGGTACAAACCCGAAGCACTGAGAATGAAATAACGGACTAGATAGGATTAAATTGAATTTTTAACGATCAAAGTAAGTTGAAAGAAATACAGTAACACTTTTCAGGTCAGAATAGAAAATAACTGAATGCATGCCCTTTTCTGTTTTAGCCAATGAATAGAATTCCTGAACTTGCCATTTTCTTGTACAATTAAGATAGGAGGTCTATAGCTTCTGAGAGAAGCTTAACCTCTTTTTCGAATCAACAATGCTAGATTCCGTTGTCTTACGGACACGATTTCTCATCTGTAGATGTTGTAGTTAGACCTGTCTCTCCAGACCTTAGATGCGCTTGTGAACTCACACATGCTTTAATATTTTCTCTAATGAAAAATATTTTGGAGTAGCGTTAGACTCTCAGAGATGAAGGTCGCATTTCAACAGTTGCTAATGCTAAAGCAAAAGACTGCAGACCTTCTGGTAACCGCAGGTCATCCAGTTCATAAAGACCGTCCTTTGGAGATCTTGGGTGTCCCGAACTGCACCCGCTCTTTCCACTTGTCCCCCCATCTTCAATCAAAAGGACCATCTTACTAATTTGCGACATGTGGTCACTAGATCTGGATGGATGGTTACAATTTTAGTAGAGGGACGATTCGATTCATGTCTTCAATGTTCTATCAAGCCACATAAACTGTTCTCTCACAAACGCTTTTCCGCATTATCAGCACAAATATCCTATGACTCATAGAACTAGCTCCTGGTAAAACCATTGAAAGTTGTATCATTATTTGGCGTTCTTATTTCATGCTGAGGTACAATTCTCAACTATCTTAAGTCACAGCTATCCTGAAAAATGAAACCGTGAATTGCATCCCTTCTCGGACACACAATTTACCATAAGTAATGGAGGGAAACAAAACAATTGGAGGCTATCTGGTCATTGTCTCTATAAAGCGCTAGAACATAATACTAATCTAAGATCTTTCAATCCTTCCAACTGGTGTTTTCTTCTGTAAGTTTATCTAATAGCTTCTTCTAAAAAATGCTGTAATCATGTGCTCCCCGTTTCGTGCATTGGACAAGAAAGCTATTGGGAATAAAATCATTGCCACCTAGATAGACACTCACTTTTCTCGTCGCTGATCCTCCATAAATTTCCGATCATAAACGAATATTATTAGCCTGTGCTTAAAACTCATGTTCCTAAACTGAAAATTGAAACGAAAAGGCCAAATTCCAAGAGTGTAGTCACTCCAGGTTCACTTCTTCCCTCTTTCTCGCTTCATTAACCAACTTTTCTTGTTGCGCCATTGCCAGTTTAGCCCAACCCATTGGTGCTCTTGAACTTGTTATACAATTTTTGGAGTGTGTCCCTATGCAGTGGAGATGCGAATCTTAGCGTGTTCACTCAAAAACATTCCCTTGAACGCGATTGATGATTAATGATCTTACTCCGCCAGCTTGAATCTTTAAAGCTTTGTTTCGCTCTATTTCAAGTGATCCAAGCCAGACCCAACAGGAATAAACCAGGCACTAGAAAATTTCAACTGAAACTGACAGACTGTTGAAAAAATGCTGTCATTGTGATAAAGCCTTCACTTTACTGGATCCGCATCATTCAATTATTTACTGTCCAATAGAAGTTCTGTTGTAAATCGTGAGCTCTTCCTCCGCGTTTTCGATGTTTCATCTGCTTTTCTTCAGAGTGATGGATTTTCTCGCGTTTTCCACGAATTGTTGATCTGGAGGCTGGAATTTTTGCCACCTTTGTGAAAACTATCTAAGTATTCCAATTCCTGTGACTGCAAAGTTGGAATAAAAGAGTTGGGTTAATATTGGTACGCCGGTTGGTGCTGGTTTCTTGTGTTCTATGATCGCCGTGACTACTCAAGCCGTCCATAGTTGAATCCATTATTTTAAATAGATCTTTTGATTATGTATCCAGTCTAACACAAATTTGGCGATATTAGAGTGTTTCTATATTTTTTGACGTAGATCCCTTGGAATAAAAAATTACTAGCGAACTTTCCTGGTAGTTCCTAAACTCCATCACTACACAAGCCGCTTCAGGCAAATCCTTCTTTTAGAAGAAGCCAGCTTGAGTTTACCTTGAGGAGCATGTATCTTGTTGTGTTCGCCACTGGGAATCTCTAACTACAGCATTAGTAACGCCAGCACAACAGAAATTCTTGCTCAGCTCTTCTGTTTGAGATGACATTGGAGAAGTATTACCGACTGAGAATAAAGCCTGCTAGTGGAGCTTGGGAACTTCACAGTGGCCAATCCGCATTACTTTTAGATACTAACAAACAAGGCGATCTGTTTCAAATAGCTGGGCCCCTATGTAAAATGGGAGAAGATCGCGGCTGGCTTGGAAAACTGACAACTACAAGTCACACTCTTCTTGGTCTTCTAACTCTAGCTAAAATTATATCCACCCCAGGACATTTGATATCATTGCGACAATTCTCTGGAGAAAAATTTACTTGCATGTCTATGATCACACACCTTTTTTCAAGTAGCAATCGTCAAGCTCCTTCTTTATTACTATACGTTTCTGTCTTTTGCCGCCCCTCAATTTGATTTTATCCATTGACTTGACCCATTAACATAGACCGTTCAGAAAGAAGAATGTCTTGGTCAGTAGAAGAAGAGGACCTCCTCAAGAATGAATGATTATGAACGTTCAATCGTGTAAAACATTTGGATGCACTTAATTAGATAGAATAGCAAGCCTTTTCTTGTTTCAGCCAACTTTTGGAGCCATTGAGTCTTCACCATCCTGTAATTCTCAACTTTGCGAAGCCAACGATCCAAGTCTTATCCTAACTGGTGTGCAGGAATTCAGGAAAGTACATCTGAAGAGAACATCTTTTACAGTAAAATGTGGCTCATTGACCGTTTTAACACTTTGACTGTCCATGCCAATTCCCTGGTTCATTCCTTTAGGATTTTACAAGGGTTTGAAGTGGCTTGTACGTCAAGGCCCTTCTTCGTTTTTAAACTACAAAGATAAATCCTTTTCAAAGAGTTCACATTCTCCTGATATAGCTACCTAACCACCGCCAATTTTCAAAAATGTCACCCACAAGCTTCCTGATTAACATTATTACTACGTAGGTTCCAGATTTTCTTTCTTATGATATCACTGTTTAAGCTGCTCACAATAGAAGGGAAATTGTGAAATCCTTAGAAGATTCTTAGTCTTTTCCATATCAACCATAAATGTGATATCATAAGAATGGATCAACGTCTTTTGAATAGCCAACGGTTTGCTAAAAGTGACCGTTTCTGGGCAAGCTGACTACCAATCGTCCTTTTGGGCCCTATGGTCCAAGAATAATTCTAGATCTTGGTAAAACGAAATAATTTTGATCCTTGATAATGTGTGACGCCTTAGCTAGCAACAAGCTGATTATTCTGGAGTAAATTCTGCCCAAATTAATCACGCCCGAGCATTGCGATAATGCCCAAGTTGAACAAACAAAAAAGGATTGCACACCACAAATAAGAAAGTGCATGAAAACGCCCGTGCTGTAATTGCGATATTTGTAACATTATAAAGTTCCCCCTTGAATTGAAGGTCATTTATTTTTGTTTTAGAAAAAGCCTCCGCGAATGCTGGTCAATGCTTCAAAACACAATCTTGTATCGCTATTGTCCCGCTTCTAACGAGCTAGCTGAAGTTGGACAACCTAGCCCTTGGACAGCCTCTTATGACCAAATTTTCTCGCCGTCAGTATTTAGCAAACGCCAAAAGAGGAAGAAATCCAGCCAACAGGGTTCCCAAGCATTTTTTTTTTGTCTTTCAACTGTTTCTACCGTACACATTTATGAAGCCTCTATTCCTGAAACTAGGTAAATGGGAATCCACTAATGGAATTTATTCAACATTTTTCTCTCCGTTTTGACTTTGCCTTGCAATTAGGAAGAGCCTTTTCTCACCATGCCTTGCAGACAAGTTTTGCCCGCTATAAGCTTTAAATAATCTACCGATTGTAATGGTTCTACACCCAGCACCAGTGTTGCCGCCGGTTCTACCATTTTTTATGGTCAATAAAGACTTGTTTTTAGGGCTAGCAGTTGCAACCAAAATTTCAGTTCAAACCTTTGGGCAGGAGTAACCTGAAAAATAATAGCTTTTACCAAATGGTTTGCGTAATACTTCAAGCAGTAAGGATTAATGCCTTATCGATTTCACTATGACGGGTGATTACGTTCTTTAAAGGCAAATTCGGCCACCCATGAACTAATCAATTTTGCGCACAATTATTAACCGCACTTTTGCAAAACATTTAAGAATCCCACACAACCACATTTGAGTTGTGCTCTGTTTAATTACTGCCCTGCCTGACAAATTCGATCATTAGAAAATGACCAGCTGGGCGATCTAGACTACTGAGAGCGTCAACTGACCGGCACCTTGTTTTGGATGTGGAAAACGATTGAGCACACAAGCAGTCTTTACAATTTGAGAACCTAAGACAACCCTAATACATTTTTTTTTCCTCTTGAGGCTTTTTCTGATTACATCAAACACGGTTGGAAATAGGATGGAACAACTGAGGATTCGTTTTTTCAAGAAGAAACCCATCAGCAGCTTAAAAGCCACACTTGGCCCGATTCTTTCCTCTTTTTGGCCTCTGCTGCTTTAGGCTCAGACGAGACAAATTCCATTACGGTGTATCTAGCTTACTGAATGCCTAAACTTGCCTCTAGAGGTACGAAACGCTTTCAATTCTCTGCCAGACAGTACTATCTATAAAGCACCATATCCGACCAGCGTTCTTTAAGATTTTTACTGCTCTTCTCATGGACTCATTCACCCTCTAGGTTGAATTTTTACTGCTCTGCACCTCTTCCGGTTTGGGATGCTATTCTATTGTCTGTGCATGCTAAGGTCAAGTTCTCTAGTGTTTAACTGATTGGGTGAGATGTGAAATAGAGTTTGCGCTTTCTTATATGTTATGCAAATAAGTGAAAGAAATTTTGCATCTCAATCTGCCCAGACTGCACACACTATTTAGAACAATGGCAGTATAATTTGGGGTTTGAATGATTCGGTGGATCTCTTTTTCTCACCTTCTATAGACGTAGAGGAAATAATACAAGTAGGGTTACCGACTAAGCTAGGACTTCGTTCGGGTTTAAATTTGGCGGAAGATAAGCAATTATTGGGACATGGACGTTTTTTCAAGGTTGCATCAAAACAAGATCGTAGAGGAGGCCAGGAAAAGCTGGCTAAAGACATAGTCATCTGCATATAAAAGTAGGTCTCTAGATCCAAGATTATTGAGAACGCATGTAATTAAGTGTCAGGAGATATTTTGGGGAGTTTTCGAAGAATGAACCAGATGAATAAGGAGGCGAAAAGAAGTAGTACCGAAGGATATAAAGAGAAGACAGAACCGCTCGAAGCGAAACCCTCTGGTACCTTCTACGTATCACGCACTGACTCTGCTCAAGCTCCCGTTAGCTTTCACAAATTCAGGGCTATACCACCCTATTTGACAGACTCTAGTCTGCTCAATTTTATGAACGCAAAAACGTCTTCTATTCTATTGCTACCAAAACCAAGGGCTCACAAGAATTCGATAAAAAACTAACAGTCCTCGTCCAGCCCAAAGGATTCTCCTTGCGAAAGAACACACAACCCTACTTAAATACGACCGCCAAAGTTTGCAGTCCATTGCATCTATGAGAACTTCAACATTGGGGTTATATCAGCATTTTTGAGTCGCTGAATCCCTCTCTTGAACTGGGTTTTCAAAATCTTACTAGCGGCCTAGAAAATGTTGAAACTTTTTTTGGGTTGGGAGGTTGAGGAGGTGATGGTGGGAGGTGGAAAAAGTAAACAAACAATGGTTCATGTAACTAAACCACCTCCAAGTTGCAGACTCTACCAGTACAGAGCGTTTTGCTGGCTTTCCCACGATAGATGAACAGAATTGATCAAGAAGCCAATCGCTCAGCCGGTTCTGTTACCAATAGTACGTTTTCTGAAACGAGAAGCGCACTGAAGCTGCTGGGACCCACTGCCATGAACAGACCAATTCATCTTCACCCGGAGAAGAAGACAAATGCCAGCACCATCTCCAGCCTAGAAGAAGCGATTAGCGAATCGGATACATCCGAGGAGGTTTCCTATCTGTACGAATTCAAGAATGTCAACCCCAGACTCCACAACAGCCTCAACAAGAGCTCCAGTCAGCGCAGCCAGCACGAATCTATGCCAATCAAGCAAAGGCTACAAGCTCTTGCCAAAAAGCAGAAAGAAAACGAAGGATTGAGTAACGCCGCCACCAAGGCCTTTCCAAACATTTCGCCATCGATCCTGAATCATGAAATCAAAGCTTCATCTACGCCAGAACTTGACCAGGAAGAGCGCCAACTGGTTAGGAGCAGCAAGCCACGATACGAAATCAATATCCCCAGTCTGCCATCTGCAATGAAAAAGAGGAATAGCCCTTCCAAAGCGAACAGAGTGGGCTTTTCTCCAAAGAAACAATACATTTCTCCTCCGAAATTGAGGGGTGGGAGATTTCCAAAGGGCTCTCCTGCCCTGAGACAGCAGTTACACAAATCCAGATCAAGGCTTCTCAAGTATTCGCCAAATGCCAGCAGGGATTCAGAAGACACTTTCGACGGTAAAAACAAGGACGAGGAGTGGATTGACGAGGAGGAGCCTAGTGTGGTCGAGGAAAGACAGCATTTTGGCTTTAGACCAGAGCCGCAGAAGTTTGAAGCACGCGAGAGCTCTGGTCTTGCAACGCTGAGGAAAATCACCACAGACCCGAATGTGCCATTTGTGTTGTCTCTCTATTTGCAGTTGTTTTTTGACGTGGTAATAATGGCAATCCTGACCTACTTTATCTACATTTTCATCATCACAATCAACAATGACATAAAAATGAACGTGGAAAAGAACTCAAAGGAAATACAAAAGGAAATCGACACCTGCACGCAGGACTACGTTCAGAACCAATGCGTTTCCAGGACCAACCACGGCCCCGTTATGGAAAAATACTGCCAGGGGCTTGAAGCGTGTATGAATAGAGATCCAATGGACGTGGGAAGAGCGCGAGTTAGCGCAGAAACCCTAGCGGACATAATCAATGGCTTTATCGAACCGATCAGCTACAAATCTATGCTTTTCCTAGTTATGCTTGTCTTTGGCTCGCTATTCTTGGTCAATGTGACCTTTGGAGGCTATCGGTCTACCCAGCCTAGGTCCAAACCAAGCGACAACCGAGCGGAGAGTGAGAATTCAAGCCAGGGTCAGCAGAGCCAAATGCCAGAACAGCCTCCTCCTGGTACTCCGTTCGCTTCGTTTGTTCCACAGCCGCCGTTCTATACCCCGTACTTTACGCCGCCGCCTATGGCCTTCGCAAGCCAGTCACGGCCCTCTCGAACCCCAAGGAGTTCCAAGCGAAGCTTTCGAAGGTACTACTGAGTTGATGAAAACTGCCGTTTCGAGCACTGATTTCTTTCTACGTTAGGTAACCCAACAGCATATATGTAACTTAAGGTGAATCATTAGTGTAAGATCTAAAGGCATGGATAGACTTCTGTATCTGTATTAGGAACCGCCATAACTAAAAACTAAGCACACGAGACCTTTTTCGATTTAACCGAAAGACAACTTTCGCTGGTGGAAAGCTCCAACATTTGCACTATGAGTCATGCACGTGATCGCCAAAATTTGAGTATATAACAGCTCATGACATTTTCAAGGAGCGCGGTTTTTTACCTGGTCAATTACATCTACAATGGCGAAATATACGTTGACTCTCGCTGGATCTGCGCAGCTGTTGGGATATCCGGCTCTAATTGCCGGTGCTTTTGTTCATGAGGACGTTGAAGTCAAGTTTGTTGATGGAAAGCTTGTGGACACGGCCCAGAAGGACTCTTCAGCAACGTTGAGCGATGGCGCAGAAACCATTATTGGAAACGAGAAGGTATTTGGCAAACTGGTTTCCGAGTTTGAGCCTGTGTTCATTGGCGCCGCTTGCAAGGAGGAAGTTGGCAAATGGACAGAGTTTGCTTTCACGAAACTGTCTCAGCGCAATTTCAAAGCGTTGAGCGCACCTTTGGAGGAATTGGAGTCTCATTTGAACTTCCGCTCCTTCATTGCTGGGTATGAGCCGACTTCTGCCGATATTGCAGTGTGGGGGACATTGAGGTCCAACCCTATCGTTGGGGGTGTCATAAAGGGCGGCAGCTACATTAACTTGACCAGATGGTACAAGTTCTTGGAGAGCGACGATGTGTTTGGGGGCTCAATTGAGAACATGATCAAGACAGTTAACGAGATCAAAAAGGCCGGCAAGGCGGGGCAGAAGAAAGAACACAAAGCGAACTTTGAGATTGGTTTGCAAGATGCAGAAGACGGCAAAGTGGTTACCAGATTTCCTCCCGAGCCAAGTGGATATTTGCACATCGGACACGCCAAGGCTGCCATTTTGAACCAGTACTTTGCCCAGCTGTATCACGGCAAGCTGATCATTCGGTTTGATGACACAAATCCAAGCAAAGAGAAGACCGAGTTCCAGGACTCTATCATTGAGGATTTGGATCTGCTTGGAATCAAAGGCGATAAGATCACCTACTCTTCAGACTACTTTCAGTTGATGTATGACTATGCTTTGCAGATGATAAAAGAAGGGAAAGCCTACTGCGACGATACTCCCCAGCTCCAAATGAGAGAAGAAAGAGGAGAGGGAATTGCCAGCAAGAGAAGAGATAGAACGGTTGAGGAAAATCTCCAGATCTTCACCGAGGAGATGACCAATGCTACTGAAGAGGGCCTTAAGAATTGTCTGCGTGCGAAACTCTCTGTTGACAATCCGAACAAGGCTCTGCGAGACCCTGTCATTTACAGATGTAACTTGACACCTCACCACAGGACAGGCACAACATGGAAGCTATACCCGACATACGACTTTTGCGTTCCGATCATTGACTCGGTGGAGGGTGTCACCCATGCTCTGAGAACAATCGAGTACAGAGATCGTAACCCGCAATATGCCTGGATGCAAAAGGCTCTAGGAATAAGGCCTGTGCACATCTGGGACTTTGCAAGAGTGAACTTTGTCAGGACTTTGCTGTCAAAGAGAAAGCTCCAGTGGTTTGTGGACAACAACCATGTCAGCGGATGGGATGATCCTCGCTTCCCAACGGTAAGAGGTGTCCGAAGAAGAGGAATGACAGTGGAAGGCCTCAGAAAGTTTGTTATTGCACAGGGGCCTTCAAAGAATATCATCAATTTGGATTGGACGGCCATTTGGGCTATCAACAAGAAGGTCATTGATCCTATTGCACCCAGGCACACCGCCGTCGCGAAGGAAAATGCGGTTCCGGTGAAGCTAGTGGGTGATGGTGTTCCCCCTGCTGTTACTGTCGAAGAGAAGCCGAAGCACAAGAAGAACCCAGATCTTGGCACAAAGAAAGTCCTATTTGGACCTGAACTTTACATTGACCAGGAGGATGCCGCAGGGCTGAAGCAGGGCGAAGAGGTGACATTGATGGATTGGGGCAATGCTTTTGTAGAGGACATTGAGAAGGGTGACGGTGGGGTCGTCAAATCGGTGGTATTCAAGCTCCACCTTGAGGGAGACTTCAGGAAGACCGAGAAGAAACTGACATGGTTGGCCAAGACTGCTGAAAACAATATTCCCGTGGATCTGGTAGACTTTGACCATTTGATTGTGAAGGAGAAGATTGAAGATGGCGAAAACTTTGAAGACTTTCTCACTCCTCAAACAGAGTTCCATACAGATGCCTTTGGCGACGCCAACATCAAAGACCTGAAGGTTGGAGACATTATTCAGTTCGAGAGAAAGGGTTACTACCGTCTGGACAAGCCATACGAAGAAGGAAAGTCCTCTGCAGTGTTCTTCACCATCCCAGATGGCAAGACTGTGCAGAGATATGGCGCAAAGAAAGATTAAAGCAGTTGGCTTGTCTTCTGTGTACAGCTGTGGTAACAGATCTAAATAGAAGCGTGCTTTACTGGATAACTAGTTTGTAATTAGCAAGCGATAATCAATCTTCAAAGCCTCTAGCTGAGACCCTTTATATTATCGAGTGTCATCGTCTAAACTGTAGCGATAAGCTGGAGCTCTTTCTACTTTGAGGTGAGAGAGCGCCTACCAAAGAGGCTTCAGATCATCGCTGAGTATTATTATGGCTGTGTGTATCATATTGCCAGATTAGAATAAAAAAAACTAGTGGTATAACATTGAGATAATTATGGCATAAACAAACACTCAAAATAGCAAAAAACAACTCTTAACATTAACTCTATTGCCGAAGGAAATGCTTTGCTAAGAGTATCATCATAATCCTACATGATAATAGATTCCTTTTCTACATTGTCAGAGAGTGTCTTGTGAGGAAGGACCTTGGCCCCGTTAACATAAACCTCGTCCTTGACCTTAACATCGTCTCCCAAAACAGTAACGTTTTGTAGACGGGCCCATTTGCCGACTTCACTGTTCCAGCCAACGATAGTCGACTTAATCCAGGCATGGTCCTTCACAGAGGAGTTTTTCAGCAGTACTGATCTCTGGATTCTAACCCCATTTCCAATCACCACGTTTGGCCCGATCACGACATTAGGGCCAATCTTGCAATCCAGTCCGATTGTAGCAGAAGGATCTATCATGACGTTGCCGCCCTGGATGAAGGGCTCTTTGGTGGAGGTTAGCAAGTTGCTACCCTTTTTGGCCAAAGACGACAGGTAGAGACAAGTTCCCGAGAGAAAGTCCTTGGGCTGTCCAACATCCATCCAGTATCCTTCCAAATCGAAAGAGTACAAAGTCTGCTGGTCGACAAGCAAGGGAAACGTCTCCTTCTCAATCGAAGTAGGCCTAAGCTCGATCAGGTCAATCACCGAGGGATTCAGGATATATATCCCGGCGTTGATTCTGTTACCGACAAACTCGACTGGCTTTTCAACAAACCTGTCAATCCTGTTGGTCACTTGTGGGTCGTGAACGATAACGCCGTACTTGCTTGGCTCGTCAACCTTAGTGGCAACAATTGTGCCCTCTCCTCCATGAGCTTTGTGGAACTGTGCCAATTCCTTGAACGGGTAGTCACAGATGATATCGGAGTTGAGCACAAAGAATGGAGAATTGTCTTTCTTCAGAACATCTTCCGCGAGCTTTAGAGGGCCAGCGGTTCCCAAAGGTTCTGTCTCGACCGAAAATGTGATGTTGACGCCATACTCTTCCTCGTACTTCTTCAATGTCGAGACCATAACCTCTGGCCGGTAGTTCACGGCGAGAACAATGTCTGTCACGCCTGCCTCGGCCAAAGCCTTGACCTGGTGCAGAATCATAGGCTTGTTGCCGAACTCAACGAGAGGCTTGGGTAAAGTGAGAGTCTAGGATCAGATCGGTTAGCCGCAATTCATTAACATGGCCAAGCAGCCATAACACTGTAACATTGCTGGAGCAGACTCGGTGGATTTTCCAGGAGAAACTGTCTCGGAGAGGTGATTATTTCGTAGAGAATGAAACAAGTGGACTACAGCAAGGCAGGCGAGAATGGACATACCAAAGGCCTAAGACGGGTGCCGTATCCGCCAACGAGAATAAGTCCCTTCATTGTAAGTGTCTTGTCAATTCTGGAGTGAAGCAATCAAACTTTCTATCTTTCGACAAAATGTGATATGTCGAAGAAGAAAAGAGAAGAAACTGGAGGATATTTAAAGAGAAGCGGGTCTGAGTACACGCTGGCTGTTTCTCTCAGGTGGTATCTTCAAGCAGATATGTACACTGCTCCAAGCACACTTTATTCAGACAGTTCCCGATCAACGGCCAAGTACGCCCACCCCGTTAAACACCAGCATTCAATCGATTCCGACAAGACTACGAGTCTATTCCGGTTTCATCTATAAAAAGCACTCCTGTCCAGCTAGCATGTGCGGAAGCTGAGCCATGCCGCGCTCTTGCGACTCGATGATGGCCCTTACCGGGAGGTCCACGTGGAACACCCATGCAACCGGACACTCGCAGGGTAACAGAGCTGCTAGCTTCCTTATCCTCCGACTTTAAGCCTCTCCATCTCGGGTTCAGCTATCGATTCTCGAACACGTTTTCCAGCTGGAAGCGGCCTTATGTCCTGTCTGAGGGCCTTGCCAGCCAGACGCCTGTGTTTCTGGAGCTGAAGTTGTTTTGGACCGCGGTGGCAGGGTCACATGATATGATGCGATTACCCGCCCTTCAGATCTTCTCAACTTCGGCACCAGCTCCACCACCTCCTCCATATTCAAACCAACCACCATCACACTCCATTTGCAATGAACCAACAGCCCCAAGTTCAGCTGCCGCCACAACCCCAGGTTCGTTCAAAGGAGGACCTTCAGCGGATATTAACTGTATGCATTTGTGTTTGCTGGCTTTGTGTACTATGTACCAACTTCTTTTGGCTTATAGCGGTTTCAAACTCTAAGAAACCAGCTGGGCGAGTCTGCCCAGCATAACCCAGAGTATGTCCAACTTGCTAGGATTCTCAGCTTTTATTCCAAGCAGCAAGAAATCGCAAGGCAGAGGATGAAGCTCCAACAACAGAACGTTCCCAATGGGTATCCTGTTCAAGGTATGTTTGCTGAACAATCTCGTCGCGTCTCTCTTGTTCAGAACTAACTTAAGGAAGATGTATCTCAACAACATATGAACCCGCAGGGAAATTTTCAGCCGGCAAGACGCGAAGAGGGGTTTCCTCAGCACCAGCAGTTGCCTCACCACCACCCGAATCAGCAAGTCAAAAGTATACTTACCCAGCAGCAAAGCCTTTTCCTGAGAGCGCAGCTTACAGCTTTCAAATGCTTAGCAAAAGAGAAGTTGGTACCGCAGGAAATCCAGAGCATTCTGTTCTCTGCTCGAAACCAAAGCGTCCCAGTCTCCATACCAGGGCAGCCGTCGGCGTCTGTGCCGGGGGCAGTCGTGGCTAATAATGGGATGCTGAGTAACAACTCTTTTTTCAGAGGATCGCATCAGTCGGGAATCCCCCAACAAAGCCCCCCGGGACAATCACAACCACAGCCTGTTACAACTCGGATACCCAATGAACCATTGGCTTCTGACAGCTTCAAAGTCCCCGGCCCTGTGTCCACCCCTTCGATGACCCACCAGCCTATTCAGCCAGGCAGTGCCGAAACTCCCAAGCTCAAGCAAAGGAAAAGGCTTTCTCCTGTTAATCGTAAGTCGTCAGTAAAAGGCTCGCCTATCCCGGGGACGCCTTTGAGCGATCCAAACGGTATGGTCCCAAACATGTCTGTGGGCGAGTCTTCGAGTGCGGACGGGATTGCTCAGCATCCAGTTCAACAGTCTCCTTTAATGCCCGGTCTTCCCACTTTTATGCCGCCACGCCCTCCCAAACTGTTATCGTCTGTGCTTGAGGACACGCCCTCCATCAAGAACACCATATCAATTGGAGACCCTTTAGTCATGGTGGACGCGTTCAGCATGCCCACCACGGTGGACAATGAAATTCCATTTAGCGAGATATTTGAACGTAGGCTAATGATACCATCGCTCCTGCCCGTTGGTCTCGATGTTAAAGCCATGGCCAATGCTCGTGAAACGCTTATTTTGGGCAATATTTGCACGGATGTTCACGAGCTGTCAAGAGCACTATCTTCAAAGCTTCAGACTACGAGCGTGGAAAATAGCGAAAAGATTATGGAAATCTCCCCGTCGAATGAAAAGCAGGGCTTTGACGCAGAGAAATTGGATTTGGAGCAGCACGTAGATCTCGAAGACGAGGACGCCTACTCGGAACTGTTTGACTTGAAAGCTCTCCAGCTGTTGAACAAGCAAAAGGCCATCCGTGGCTACATATTAGCAAATGAGTGGCATTTCAAGTCCCTGATAACAAACTCGTATCCAAACTTTCTGGCTCTAACGAAGAAAATTACATCCCAAGATGCTTTAATTAGCGAGACGCTATACCAGAATCAAGAGCAAAAGAAGCAGCAGCAGAAAATTGACGAGACAAATAAGCATCTGAGGCAGATAATGTTCAGCTCAAGAAATGTCTTGAATCAAGCACATGAACGATCCCAGCGTATGCAGCGGCTAGGAAAACTAGTGATTACATTTCATAATAATACAGAGCGGGAAGAGCAGCGACGGATTGAGAGAACAGCCAAACAGAGATTGCAAGCTTTGCGGGCGAACGATGAGGAGGCATATATTAAGCTGCTTGATCAAACCAAGGACACGCGCATTACCCATTTACTGAAACAAACAAACCAATTTCTGGACTCCTTAGCGCAGGCGGTGAAGAACCAACAGAGATTCACAAGGGAGCAGGCGGCGGCTAGTGGACACGATACCCACTCTGCTGAGCCAGAAGACGACGATGAAGATGGGCAAAAGGTTGATTACTACGCGATAGCTCATCGTATTAAAGAGGATGTGACCAAACAACCTGACATCTTGGTGGGCGGAACACTGAAAGAGTACCAGCTTAAAGGTTTACAATGGATGGTTTCGTTGTACAATAATAATCTGAACGGCATTTTGGCAGATGAGATGGGGTTGGGAAAGACAATTCAGACGCTGTCATTAATCACCTACTTAATCGAAAAGAAAGGAGTCCGCGGCCCTTATCTCGTCATTGTGCCTTTAAGTACGCTGACAAACTGGACACTGGAATTTGAAAAATGGGCACCAAGCGTGAAAAAGATTGTCTACAAAGGTCCTCCCGCTACCAGAAAGCAGTACCAAGCGGCTATTAAAGCCGGCGACTTTCAGATCCTGCTTACAACATATGAGTTTATAATCAAGGATCGGCCGCTGCTAAGCAAGATCAAATGGGTTCATATGATTATTGATGAAGGTCATAGGATGAAGAACTCGCAATCCAAGCTTTCTAGCACAATCCAGCAATATTATCATACAGATTATAGATTGATTTTGACAGGCACTCCGTTACAGAACAATCTACCGGAGCTATGGGCGTTACTGAATTTTGTTCTTCCAAAGATCTTCAACTCTGTAAAGTCTTTTGACGAGTGGTTTAACACGCCGTTTGCAAATACAGGCGGTCAGGATAAACTAGATCTTTCAGAAGAAGAAACTCTTTTGATCATTCGGCGTTTGCATAAGGTATTGCGGCCTTTCCTTCTAAGAAGATTGAAAAAGGATGTTGAGAAAGACTTGCCAGATAAGGTTGAAAAAGTGATCAAGTGCAAAATGTCAGCTCTTCAGTCCGCGTTGTATTCTATGGCTATCAAGTACAAGACGCTTATTATTGGCGATTCGCAAGGAAACAGCAAAGGGGCAAAGATGGGCCTGAATAATCGAATTATGCAGTTGAGAAAGATTTGTAATCACCCATACGTGTTTGAGGAAGTTGAAGATTTGGTGAATCCATCTCGATTGACCAATGATGACATATGGCGTACTTCTGGAAAGTTTGAGCTACTGGATAGAACTTTGCTCAAGTTTAAAGCGTCGGGTCATCGTGTCCTCATCTTTTTCCAAATGACTCAGATCATGGACATTATGGAAGATTTCTTGAGGCTTCGAGGCTTCAAGTACATGAGGTTAGATGGTGCAACGAAAGCAGACGACCGCTCAGAATTGCTAAGAAAGTTTAACGCGCCCAATTCCGAATATTTTTGTTTTCTGCTGAGTACGAGAGCCGGTGGTCTTGGGCTCAATTTGCAAACGGCGGATACTGTTATCATCTACGATACCGACTGGAATCCTCATCAGGATTTGCAAGCGCAGGACCGAGCGCATCGAATTGGGCAAAAGAACGAAGTTCGAATATTGAGATTAATCACAGAAGAGTCTATTGAGGAGTACATTTTGGAGAGAGCACATCTGAAGTTGGACATTGATGGCAAGGTCATTCAGGCAGGTAAATTTGATAACAAGTCGACACCTGAAGAGCAGGAGGCTTTCCTGAGATCCCTGCTAGAGGCAGAAGAGCAGAAGAATTCTGATAAGCATGGGGACGATGACGACCTTGACGAGGATGAATTGAATGATATCCTGGCCCGTAATGACGCGGAGCGGGTATTGTTCAGGAAAATCGATGAAGAGTTGAAAGAAAATGACCCGTATGGCAAGGGCAAACTGAGAGAGAGGTTGTTTTCTCACGACGAGTTACCAGAGATTTACAAGAAGGATCCTGAGCTTGTTATTCACGAACCTGAGGAGACTCAGGTGTTAGGCCGCACCCGAGAGCGAAAAGTTGATTCCTACGCAGATGTTTTGACGGAAGAGCAGTTTCTGGAGGCGATAGAGAACGATGAGGACAGTTTAGAAGATGCTATTGCTAGGAAGAAGGCGAGAATAGCTAAGCTGAAAGCTACGAAAGAGAGGAAAGCGCTGGCCGCCTCGTCTAACTCTGGTACGCCCCTTCCTGAGGACTCTCGTTCGCCATCTGTGAACGAAGCGTCTCCGGAGATCAAAACTGGGCGGAGAAAAAGGAAAATATCAACCAGAGAAGACGGCTCGCCGAGTGTCGAGGCCCCATCGAAAGCTAAGAAAACAAAGACTGGAAAGGGTAGGTCTAGAGGGCGGCCCCCGCTTCGAAAGAACCTGCCTCCTGTTAGCGAGGAACAGAAGGTGGTCGATTCAAAGTGCTGGAGAGTGTACAACGCGGTCATCGAGTATAGAGATCCTGCTGATGGGCATGATTTGAGCTACATCTTTATGAATATGCCTAGTAAACGGCTTTACCCTGACTACTATGTGCTAATCAAGCAGCCCATAACATGCAGTACGATCCAAAAAAGGATCAATTCACACCAGTATCTATCGGTCGAAGACCTGGAACGGGACTTTGACCTGATGTTTAAGAATGCAATGACATATAATGAAGAAAGCTCTAACGTGTGTAAGGATGCAAAGGTTCTGAAAGCAATTGTTCTGGCAAAAGTTAATGAAGTGCTTGAACGGGACGACGACAAAGAATCAGCAGATGGTAAAGACATTACTGGTAATATTGGTATCTCTGATAATTTCGGCAAGAGTGCGGATGCTGCAGAACAGAAGCCCGATTTTGAAAGCACTGACAGCAAAGAGCATTCGAAAGAAGATCCTGCGGTAGAGTTTGATATTGATGGTGACGATGGCGATGACTATAAAGAGCCTAATGACACCATGGACTTGGATTCTGACTAGGCCTCCTTGTCTCTTTGTTTTCAGTCGACTGTAATTTGATTTTTATATATTTTTGTTTTTATTCTTTCTGGACCATTCTACGCTGGGGAACTGAGCACGATTAATTTGTACCATCTATGTCGATGTCGGCGAGAAAATTGTCCGGAGAAAGAATTGCACATTCATCATGCTTATCATGAATTGGAGTTAATCCCCATCAAGTGTTGTGAAAGTGGTTGTATTTTTAGCTGTCTAATTTATTCACACTGCTTTGAAAGTCCCTTGTAAGTAGGTAGGCAGTTGTAGATCTACTCCGAAGTAGAGGGACGGCCAATAAATAGAAACTTTGACAGTTGACGTGTGCTCCTTTGGAAGATTTCCTTTCACGGATCGATGCTCTTTGCATCTTCCTGTCCACTAATTCCTAGTTGTGTTATTTAATTGCTAGTCATCTTGATTGTTGAGAGCCAAGTGGCTATAGATGATGCCTTGACTGAAAGCCAGATACCAGCCGCTGCAGGGTGGAAAGCCTCGTGCCATGTCTTCTGTCCATTGATTATGAAATGAGGAGCATGGCCATGCAAGACGTCAACGAGATCTGCTGGACCCCTGGCGACAGTATCCAAGAAAGTACGTAATTGAGTCTGTTTCATTGTTTTTCCTAAAATCAGTTAGACGCAGAGTTCAGGTACCACTAGAGCTAACGCGCTTGAGTGCTCCGAAATCTAAAAGTTTGTTGCAGGCGAGGTACCAGCTCTTGTTCAACCAAGGATTAGTCAATACTCAACGCTTGGTGCCGCTTTATAACAGGCTTTGTGTTCAGTGTTTAGCCAAACCAGAGAATGTGATGTATACTTATGCGGCCTTTACAAATTCAATTCAAGTCAAAGAGTATCTAATTTATATAGGGGATGGTCTGGACGTGAGCATGTCTAGTCCAACCGTCATTTGAATAGCTGTTGGGTGCATGCTATCCAAGCGCAAAACAAGCTCAATTGGCATATTAATCTTGAGGCGACTTTCATTTGGTTGGTTCTATGATCTCACGAAGAGCACAAAAGTAGATCTCTAGCTGCCAAAGAACCCCTAACACAATGCTTATGTAGCTATAGGTTTGAACAACGGCCAAAAAGCAGCATCATCCTAGCTTCGACTCTTCCGTCAACAGAACGTGCATGGCGGCTTGGTGAAAGCGCTTCGTCCCTGCAGAATGCGATATGATTTCGTAGCACTAAACTCGAAGGTTCAAAAGAGTATAGCTATGGTACATGTGCTTTGTTGCTACCATGTTTCCACAAATTGTCCTTTGAACATTTCTCCACAGCCTGTTCACTTGGACTCAGGTTTGTAAAACTCTGTTTCTTGGCGGCTGCTTAAGAGGATCACTTCAGCGCCGAGAAAACCATGGACATCATTCTCCCAAAGGGACTTTGTTACACCTTTCATCTCCATTTGACTAGCACGCAACGATCATGGCGGTCCATGAACCCTGTTGTCTGTGCTCGACTGGCTTATCTAGACAAGAGACTAAACGGACGAGCAGCCCAACTGAAACTTTGAAAAAAGCTAGAACTATTACTGACAGCCTAGAGAAAACGAGTCCTCCTAGAATCGAACAGGAGACTTGGTCGTCAGGGATCATCACACTATACAATTGGCAATTCAAGTGTTTGTGCTGACTTAAACTTTCAGAGGACTCGCAAACGCTTCAGGCTTCTCTGGGGAACAGCTAAATTTAGTACTGACTGGAACATTCAGCTCCCAGATAAGCATAAAATATGTCATCGTTTGTGCGGAGCTGGACAATGTCAGAGTGAGAGGTGGAGGAGTCTTCACACCTGTGCCTGGGCGTGTGGGGATGGGTTTAATGAGATGCAGGGTTCCCTGTGTGTCACGCAAGAATGCGTCGAGGCGCGTCCCTGTCCTTTCCTTCCATCTAATTGTCGCCAATTGTGGAAGATGATGATAATACAGAGCAGAGCAGCTTGCTCCAGCCATGTTTTCTGGAGAGTTCCCATGTCCTTGGTGTGATTTACAAGCTCACATAATCAAATTTCCGACTGTTTACTGGATCTCGCCGCGTGAGATCAAGCGTATCGCCTTCCTCAGTAAAGTGGAATCCACCCGAGAAGCTCCATAAACAGGCTTCCAACCGCTATTACATTATCACGCAGACTTGTTATGCTAGATGATAAAAAGCCCAGGACGGAACTGATGCTAGCGCTCGGAGTGCGGCGCTCAAGTCCTCACTGACAGATTTAGGCGAGAGTAGATACAGTGAGAGCGATATATGGTAGTGCGTTCAACTGTCAGCGTCGAAAAAGCGGAGGGCGTCTGAACTTAGTGTCGCCTCATTTTATCAAGTAGTCTGAGGTCGAAAAAGCCCACAATTTCTACATGTTCAATAACTTAGACTCGGAAAAGGCTCTGTAGCCTCTAGGGATGTAGAATAAATCACACAACTTTATTTCTCAAAGACGGAAGTTTTACTACTCTTTAAAGTATTATCTGACCATGCTTTGGGCTTTAAGCTTATTTGAAGCCGCATTTGGTCTGGACTTTCCAATATCAAGCGTTGTTCTGTGCAATAGCGCTTGATCTTGGTATGTCTCATAAATGAAGGCCCTCAGCCTCTTGGCTGAGTGGAAAATGCTTAGCCCAGGAAAATGATGATGTCTAATTCTGAAGGCTCGGTCATGTGTGGTTAGGTAAATTGGGCCAGACACAGGTTCTTCTTCCGCTTAGCCTGACAAAGTTATTACATCGGTCCAAATGCGGCAAAGAAGATGACAATACTTGCTTCATGGATAATGCATAAAGCCAGGATTCCCGCTGTCAAAAGATTTGGTTCTTCTTTCGCTCTTCCTCCCGGTTTCATCTTCTTTTCTTTCGTTCTTAGCTCGTGTTTTTCGAACCTCTTCCAAATTGAAAACCCGCGCGCCACACCTGGTCAAGCTTTTCTTGTATCGAGTTATAGTGCAAAACGTTAAGTAGCCAAACTATCAAAACGCCCAATTTCTTCCTCCCATCGTTGTGTTTTTTCCCTATTTTCCTGTTCAAGTCCGAAGGCATCAGAAGTTCGGCGTGTTTGACATCTCATACTATTCCACAACATAGAAATACAATGGGTTTCTCTAAGCTGCTGTTGCTGTTTTTGAGTCTCGCCATCTTTCTGATGGCACAAGCGTCAGCGGAAGCATTACAGAATGAAGTACAAAATGAGGAAACCACCACCTTGACAACATCTCCAACAACAGTGTGGGTGACCACAACCGTGGGCGGCGTTTTAACGACTATGGGGGTTCCGTATACACAAAAATTCAGTTCCTTTTGGACAGAGGTTGCAACTCCAAAAGTTGGAAGCATTGGCCTGGGCACGATAAAGGGAACGATTGGCACTATCCGAACCTACTCAACGACTACCATCTAAATACCTCTTGTCCATTTGATCCTCGCTTTGGCCTATGTTTTTTTTGTCTTTATTAATCGCGGTTTGGTTTCGATGCTAGAAGTTTGTGAATCTAAAGGCCTGGATGCTCGAATCCCCACCCAGCGTCTATGTATAATATTATCAAAAGCTTTGGTTGTGTTATTTGGTTGCTTTCTGAGCGCGTTGAACGTGAACCGCAGCCTTGCTTGCTATGTACCGTGTAATGATGTCTAGATGCCTGATGGTGCTCTATTTTCCTGGAAGAAAACTATACAATTGTTATTCATGTACAACTTTACGATTATTATGGAGAGATAATGGACCCCTATCGGTCATTTCATTCTACTGTCTACCTGTGTGATGATGACTTTAGCCTCGCCTGCGGACATGTTCCATTCCTTCTGCTTAGCGCCTTTCCAGATAGGGCCAGCTTGGACAAGTTCCGGGATAGGTTCCAGGCGCTTTGCCAGAAATCTTAAAACCTAATTGATTAATTGCCAATGCTCATGATTCTCGCCCTTTTCCTTTGTGTCCCACAAGTTGGAACAGGCATACAAACCCCGGATCAAGGCAATGCAATGACTAGCGGCTATGATACCAGAAAATATTCCGTCAGCAACAGCGCATGAAACATGAAAGGGTGAGCATAATCTGAGGCAGCGGCAGCATATAATTCCCGAAACCCAGAGTACGAGGAACATATATTGAACCATCGGCAGATCTGGAGTACATAAATGTCCTTCCTTCTCGAACTGGTTCCACGAAAAACACAAAAACGCGCTGGGGCAAGATTTACCCGGCCGCTTCGCACAGCACGCGCTCGCGTGCCTATGGGTGTATGGGTGTTTATCACAGCTCTCGCTGGGAATCACGTGCGCTGGACCCGCTCACAAAGGACGATGAAAAAATCGCAGCGGATAAAACTGGTCATTCTACTCTGATCGAACGTACCAAGGATAGCATCTTCTCGTTCGAGCCTTTTTGCATTTCGCCTCCAGGAGTGAGAATTGTGGTCCTGCCAAAGTTCTGCCAACCGAGGTCTAGCATCTGAACGATTTATCCAGTTCTTTAAAATTTTCATTGTCTTTGGTTAAATCGATAGTACCGCTGGATACACATTCCTGATATTGGATCCAAGTTTTCTTTTTCTAAAAGTTTTCCAACGCTGTTATAGCCACAGGGTACAAGAGGCGCTTCAATAATTAATGGAGGATCAGGTAGAGCAGGCCGTTCAAATTGCTCTCAACCCCCAGTCTGATGCTTCTCTGAAGCAGCAGGTAGGTGTTGTTTTCATGTGGAGCTGCTGATAACTGCACCCCAATGTTTTCCTATTTTGTCTTTTCTCTCCTTTATAAGACTAACAACTCTTCATAGGCTATGGAATTTTGTAATCAGGTGAAAGAGAGTTCTGATGGGTGGCAAATGTGTCTGTTGCTACTGAAAGGAGATCACAAGAGGTGAGTTATTTTCGGGGGTGATTTATCGACATGTTGTTCTTTCCAACATCCCATGTGGGATTACATTGACATTGGTTTTTGTGCGATGATCTATTGATTTGTATCTCGTCCCAAATCCTTTGTTTCGTATGAAACCTTGGAAAGGATGGCCTAACACTCATCTCTAGATCTGATCCAACTCGTTTCTTTGCTCTGCAAGTGATAGACTATCAGCTTTCGAATCTAACACAAGAGAGCCTTCTACACCTTCGAGATAACATAGTACCCTATATTCTCTCCATAATCGATAACTCGACGTCAAGTCCTCTCGATCCGATATATCTGCGGAACAAACTTGCAGAGACTTTGGGATTCCTCTTCATTATGACCTACGTTGACATATGGCCTAGCTTCTTCACCGACTTGTTGGAATCAACAAAAGGAAACCCCCGGGCTGTAGATTTCTACCTACGAGTCCTGGTTGTGATCCACCAGGAGATTGGCGACAACTTATTTATTCGAGACACGGACACGACCAAAAAGAACAATCTGTTGAAGGATGCAATTCGAGATCGGGATATGGTCAGCCTGGCCAGTTCCTGGAAGGATATTCTCGATTTATACCGCCAAGGCGACGAAACTGGAGACGAAAGCCTGAGATCCGAGATTGTTGAGAGCTGTTTGAAGGTGATTGGCGGTTGGATCTCTTGGATCGAAGTTAGCCTAATTGTCGAGCCGTCATATCTTTCGCTCATTTTCAGCTTTTTAGCAAGCGACAAACATAAACTTCAAGCCTGTGACACATTGCTGGAGGTGGTTACCAAGAAAATGCAACCTGCAAATAAGCTAGAGCTTGTCTCGATTTTAAACTTGACAAATGTGATTTCCCAAATACCTGCGATGGACTCCGATCTGGAATTCCTGGAAAGAATAGCCAAGCTGTGCTCCTCTGTTGGAGTTGAACTGGTTTGCATTCTTGATGATGCCACAGACGTGTCTGAAAAACAGTTGGAATTTGCGGAGCAGCAGCTCTTGGAGCTGTTCCCTTTCATTTTGAACTTTTTGGCATATGAGTACGATGACATTTCCGAGCAGGTGTTCCCCGTTATTGGAGACTACCTGCTTTTTATTAAAAGAGTTTCAAAAGAGCTCAAGTCCAAATATGATACCTCGAAGCTTCAAAAGAACCCAAGAGGCGGGGTCTACAACTTTCCTCCTGACTCGGAGTTTGTTACGCCTATCCGAAGAAAAGTGGTAGACGAGATTTTAAAGAAAGTTATGTTCAAAATGAAGTTTGACGCATCTACAGAAGATAATGGCAATGACGATGATGAAGAAGCAGATGAGGAAGAGGCCGAATTTGCTTTCTTCCGTACGAAACTACAGGGCTTCCAGAATTCTATAGCTAGTATTGACACGGATCTGTACATTGATCAGATGTCTAGTGTTATATCACAGTCATTAGAAGAATGTAACAACCCTAACCACAAATGGCAAGATATAGAGCTTGGGCTGTTTGAACTTTACTCTTTCTCCGAAAGTGTTCGAAATGGTTCCATGAACATCACAAAAGGAATTGAGAGCCGTGGTCCGAATGTGAACAACGAGCTGTTTATGAAGATGGTGAACTCAAACGTGTTGTCGGTCCATAACTCGAGAATTCAATTGTTGTTTATGGATTTGTCGGTCAGAAACCACCAGTGCTTCCAAGATCAAGAGTCAAAGACGCGAGTTTTGCAAATTTTTGCTTCTCCTCTGGGCCTTTTTAACCGCAAGAAGCGGGTCCAGGTGAAAGCTTGGTATCAGTTTTTCAGATTTCTGAAATTGACCAAGCCGCTGTTGGCTACATTGGATGCTGCAGAGCTGGTGCGATCCATTGCCAAAGATCTTTTGGTTATTAAAGCTGAGCTGCCTGCCCAGCAACAGACATCTGATTCTGGTAGTGAAAACAGCGGTGGCGACTCGACCCCCACGACGGAGGATCTCACGTTCAAGAGCCAGTTGAACCTTTTTGAAGCGAGTGGAGTGATCATTGCGAACAGCACTGGAAGCGAGAACCCAGACCAGAGTTTGTCAGCGAAGGTTTCTCTGATTGAAGAAGTCTTGACTCCGATATACCAGGATTTGGAAAAGTATGTGTCCAGTGGAAATATCAGAGACCAGCTTGGAATACTACAGGTGCACCACGACCTGATGGCCATTGGTACTCTTGTGAGAGGGCTGGATTGCGAAGGGTCGACACTTAAGAAACAGTCGTTGCGAAAGGAGAGAACGGACCCCTTCGGCAAGACCATAGAAAACTGTCTCAATGTGATTCTAATCTCGCTGGAGACATTTCGCGAATCTCCTTCGGTGAGAGAAGCAGCCAGATTTTCATTTTCTCGTTTGGTCCAAATTCTTGGTGACGGTGTTTTGCCTACTCTTCAGCGTTTGATTTCGGCGCTTTTGAGTCCTAACTGCACCACCGGGGAACTTGTCGATTTCTTGGGATTTCTGGGTCAGATTGTACATACTTTTAGGACCAACGGGGACATTTACGAAATGTTGAAATCACTGGTCACACCTATTTACAACCAGGTCTTTTATGACATAATGAGTATCCAGAACGATGAACAGAGAATTGCATCTACTGATATTTCCCGCGAAAAGATGACTTTGCGTCGTGCCTATCTAGCTTTCATAACCAATATTATGAACAACGGCATGGGCAACGTATTCGTCTCGGATGAAAATAAGCCAAACTTTGCAAACGTGTTATCGAGGGTTGTTGAGTCTGTGGTCATTCCGGATTCCGCAAAGAACTCGTTTGGCGTGCTCAACAAGATGGTATCGCTATGGGGGTCTGGCAAAGTCGATCCTCCCTGCCAATTTGAGCCCAATTTGAGCATTGAAGGGGTGACCAAATTCATGATTGAGAGGCTTACCACGCTGTGCTTACAGACACCTTTCGAGCCAACTTTTAACATTTCAGACGCCCAGTGTCGCATAATTGCGGGCGAAATTGCAGTTTTGATGAAGAGAGTGTATGAGGTCACAAACGGCCAATACGCAGATTACTTGAGAACCGTTTATTTTCCACAGATTGAGCAAATGCCTCTTGCATTTGCCGAGAGGCTTCTAGAGACTCTTGTTAACTGTGATGCAAAAGAGTTTAGAAAACAATTTGTACAGTTAATCATTCAAAGAAGCTAGCAAGACTTGACAGAGGCGCATGTGCTACGGGTTTAGCTGGTGGGCGTGTATATACTTTTTTATACAGACAGATATTTAAAGGCCTGTTTAGCTTTCCTTTCCTTTTGGCCAATCTTCTCCGAAAGTACTCTCAGCATTGTAAAAGCATTTTAAGTAGGTCGATTTTCAGCAATAAATATCAATTAATACACACTCGAATGCTATTTAGATGCTATATACGTATTGCGAAATCTGAAGAACTAGGAATTCCCACAAAGAATCTGACAGCTGAGGAAGTATGATATCGGTCAATCTGACCGCTAAGAAAACTCAAACTTTGGAGAGGTGCTTCACTGTTCTTGTAGAGGATGTCCATTTCTAATTCTTTCGTTTCGTTGTATAGAAACAGAATCTGTGCTGATAGTGAACTTGGATGGGGTGGTAAAGATGCTTAGAAGGTAATGCGGGATGAATGTTGAAGAATAAAATCAAATGCAACTTGGAATAGTATATCAAAAAATGCAAAACTGAACGTCGGTATCATAAGTGAGCCACGAAAGATCATTATTCGGGATTTCATCTGGTAGGTGTGATCACCTGGAGAAGGCAAGGGGAAAGCTGTTCCCATGAGCATTTATATTTGCGAAAGTTTCTGCAATGTTGTCCTTGTACTGCTGCTCGATATCCGAGCGCTCGGTTTTTTCTTGCTTATAGTAGATGAGTGTTCAACTAAATGCCGGAGTATAGTGTGGATTTTGATAGAAAACGGTTACTACCCAATGAGAGCATTTTCGCAAAAGGTCCTTAACCTTTGCCATGGCTTTAAGCTCCTGGTTAAGTGCCTATCGTGTAAATGTCTTTATGGGCATTTCTCCATTTTCAATCCCTCAATCTATCGGTCCACTTGTAGTTGAAAATAGCAAGGACAAAAAAATCTCTGGCCAAAGGCTGATTATACTTTGTTTCAGGCTCAGCGTTGGCGCCCATTCTCTGGGGAGCAAACGTGTGAATAGCGAGCTCTAGCTCCATCATGCTGAGATCAAAAAGAAAAGGTCGATGTTCTTAACCGGGATTTATAACACAGGTATATTGGGTAATATCTGTATGCGTAGACCACTGCCATTATTTGCCAGACCTTTTCAAGGCAGCCTTTGTTTTGCCATTAGCTTGTGAGTGATTGCGAGCTTGGTCGGAAGATTTGTAGAGAAGATTCAGAATCAAAAATGGGATAGGGATAGACGATGGGCCTTGGGACTCATCGTCCCCCAACTAGTAGTCGAGTTGGAAACTTGAGACTGAATGATCTGGATTGTCGATGGTTGGAGATAGCAATCATTTTATATCAGCTGGGGTTTGCGATCAACATAATATGCCTCCAGCTGGTGGCGAGAAAACAGGAGGAGGTGAAATAATTAGTTGTCTTATTTACGCCTATAATTTCATGTTCTTGAGCAAAATGCCAGAACAATAAAAGAAGGGCTGGATAACTGGCATGATTCTCAGCGACAACTTTTTGGGAGGAATCGTGAGTGCGTGAAGGGGCTTTTAATTGGCATTTAGTGTGGAGTTTTAAGAACGAGGCAGGCACACAGGAGGACGAAATTAATGTCTACTTCCCGCCTCTCCAATAAACGTTCTTGGTATGTCTTTCTCTTCCACATTCCTTGGTTTATGGTCTACTACTATGCTAGAACTTATTCACATAGTTTGAGAGGCATCAGAGATAAGAAAAGAGGTACCATGGTAGCTGATTGGCAAAAACTGTTCAATGAATTGGAGCTATTCCTAGCAAAATCTCATCACCCAAATTAACAGCTTGGTTCACTAAAAACTTAGGTAACCAAATCCGCCAAGTCCGTATTTATGGACGGCAGAGCCAACCTCTTTAATAACTTTGGGCTCTAGTCTAGTATTTCCGATGCTAGCAAGTCTCAAATCAACTTTCGCTCGGACAATATCGACTTTGCACCATTTGGGATGAGTTCGGTGGGCATATTCAATGCCCCTTTCGACATGCTCTTTCAACTTTGTATTTAAAAGTTCGTTTTGAGTCTTGGTGTATAAGAAACTGCCAAGATTCTCTTTCCTACCTCTAGATCATATAGATATATTCATTGAGTTAATCTGGGCAT
This sequence comes from Alloascoidea africana, assembly GCA_030581615.1. Taxonomy (NCBI): domain Eukaryota; kingdom Fungi; phylum Ascomycota; class Alloascoideomycetes; order Alloascoideales; family Alloascoideaceae; genus Alloascoidea; species Alloascoidea africana. The sequence goes on from JAKTTT010000006.1 coordinate 170,934, forward strand.
CTTTGTTCCCTAGTATGAGCTGGTCACTATTTCTCACAAGGACCTCCACAATTTGGGGAGGAGTGGTGACTGTCAACTTCCTTATTGTGACTGATAAGTGCAACTGTTCTTCTCAATGTTCCAGCAAGTTGAGCAATTTTGGACAGCAAAAAGTGGAGGTAAATAGTAGTCAAAATATTCACGCTTTAACTTGCAGCTTAAATCATGGTTTGAAGGAGGCCCATAATGTTGCAAAAGGAAGAAAGCTTTGACAAAGCTTGAAGATTATAGGAGCTTGAAAGTTCGTGATTATTAGTCCTGCTCGGTTCTGATACCACTAGATAGTTCCGACCCGATTAGTGTCCAGCCGTGAAGCATATAACAAAGTCAGAGCTTCTTGTGTAATTCTCGCAATTGCCATTGCTTCATGTTTCTTTTGTCGCAACACACTGGCTAGACTATTCGTTGTTTTTCTTGACATTGTAAGCCCAGTATTTGCCAGAGTGTGTTAGTCCGATCAAAAAGGCCTTGCCGCAGTATAAAATTATAACCTTGTGAACGTCTCTATGCTACAGGCTGGTGATTATGATCGAAGATATTTGCAGAACCGGATAATCCGTTGAATTCTACGCCGGTAAACTACCCTCTACAAAAGGTTGCTGACGGGTAGATGCCTCTAAAGTGGATTCGACTTGATCACCAAATTTACATCATTGTCCTGTAAATAGTAGACGATCTAATATTTGTAGCTTTGATTCATGATCCTGAAAACGTGCTTTATAATCCATGAAAATTATTCTGAATTGAGAAACGGCTATAATCAGGAACTGTGAGGCTTCGGATTTTCATTATAGGAACCGAGATTCTGTTTATGCTTAATCTATCTAGCTTGAGTCTCTTGAAGCATTAATTCAACATCGCCTGTTGAGGTCTGAAAAGCAGGGGTTTGCAAGTGCATTACTAATTTCAATACAGGAAATGTTCTTTCAAAAGTATAACCATTGCTTTCCTCTGCTCCAATCTGTTTTCTTTTTGTTGATATAGCTAAACTAGAATTTGTGCATCTACCTGAGATCCCATCCTAGGGAGGGAAAGGTTTATCGTTATAAGCTTCATCAGAAAGTGTTCTTTTCCTATACTTGAAATGCTCCTTATAGTTCAATATTTGATTGCCTTTCCTTTTCTTTGTTCCACTCTACAATAGTAAAGCTTGAAGTAAGAAAAACTATGATCAATTTGATTAGCCCTAAAAAAAAAGAAGATTAAAACACCTGTCATGAATTTCTTTGCAAGTCATAAAGTTTAAATTTCTGGGTCTTTAATAAATACCTATAGGCTTGGTTTTAGTTAACGTTCTTTTTTACGACTAATGACTTAGTCAATGTGTCGATATTCTAGACGTTAGATGGATTTTTCTAGTTTACACCTATATCAACAACAAAACTTCAGCCTGGTCTAACAAATTATCAGTTGACTGTCGTTTCTTCTGTTCTTTCTCGAGGACTAAAGAGCACGGTTTAGTAGGCCCCAAGAAAAACATCCCACTGCTCTCTTTTGATGACTTTTAGAAACTGTAATCCAACACTATTGACTGAATCATGAGAGATCTTCTAGATGAAAAGTACACTGTATAGACTTTCAGTGATGTTTAAAACTGGTTTGCAAGTTCATAGTTAATTTCTATCCTTCCAGTTCGGACTAAACATTCAAGATCAGGACAACAGCAATCATATTTGCTTTGAAAAAATGGCTGGATATTTTCCAGATATGTGTGGGAACAGCTATACAGCAACTGTCTCCAAAGAAGCTAGTGAAATCTAACCAAAATAATCTTTTGTCACAGGTAAAGCATATATAATTTAAAGCAGATACTATTTTATTGCTATCAGATATCCCCCCCTAAAGTCAATTAAACGGAATTAGAAGGGAATATTAAAAGAATATAAAATTTGGTTATAAATTTACTACACAGTATACATTCTCATGTATAGCAAGAAATTTAGTAATAGGTAAGATAATAAAATCAAAAAAACCACCTACTTTTTAGAAAGCTGGTAGTTTCATAATCATTATAGAAATCAACAAAATAGATTTGTTTTCAAATCATTGGCATAACATGCTACTAAAAAGACTGGAACTAAAGTCTACTCAGAGCCAAATAGATAGCGATTGGTAGACAAAAAATTAGTTTCCTGTTCTTTAAGATGCTGAAAGCTCTGCTGTGGGATAGAACAGCATATTTACAAACTTGAAAAGTTAAAGCAGTTAACCCTTTATGTTTAGCTTTCTTTTTTCTTCCTGTCATTACATCTTTATTCGTTGTTCTTTGCTTTTCGTAGGCCAAGTCTTATCAAACTAACTTTCTATGGTTAAGCTGTGCATCACGAAGCATGAAGATCATCACCGTGGACAAAATAGGGAAAGCAAAACCTCATCAGAGACAATATCTACCTACGGATCTGTATATGGCTCTAAAGGGGCATTCTTTTTGAAGGAGCTTTGTGTAGCTTCTCACAGATCATCCTTCTTCTTGCTACCATTCATATCCTGCGCCGTGCTCCACAAGTGTCCATTCATTTATTCAACTAGTGTCTTTTCTGTAGTTCAACTCGAAACTTGGAAGCAAGCTCAATTATCTCAGATTCATTCAAAAGGAAAGCGCAGGTACTTCAAGTCTAGGTAGCAACAGATATAAAAATGACAGGGCAGTGCAATAGCGCTTTGTAAAAGTTGCTTCAGAAAATCGGGCTTATTTCCAATCTCTGACTCTGCAATCTCCATCCTCTTAGCCACTTGATTCCTATGACCTGAACAACAACTCGCAACCCGTCCATTCCGTCTACATAGTAGTATATGCCAGTTAGTTTTCTGTAACAGTGGAACATATTGGCACGCTCGTATTAGTACTGAAGCACATGAATTCCTAACCTGATGAGTTGATTTGTTGGTTTTGAAAATCTACTAGCATCTCAGTTTTAGATGTTTATCATCATTAGGAAGTAGTCAGATATTCTGGCCTCTATCTTGAAAAAGAAGCAGAGCGAAGAAAATTGAATGAGATTCAGCCCAAATGATGTAGTAAAGACAATAAATTATCAGCATTTCTATATAGGAGTGAGTGTGTATCTTCTTTTATATTATAGTCCTATATTCTAACATGCTCGTCCGTGATAGCACAATTTTCTCTATAGGTGAGTCAGTTAAGAGGATATCGGAAAAACATGTTGAACAATAGCTGATGGAAATTTTAAGGCTACACAATGAAAATCAACCATGGCCATCTGTTCCGATCTACCCATCTTTGAAAGCAAAAGCAAAAGTTAACAACTGGTGGAAGCTTAAAACCCCAAATTGTCCTCGCAATATACTCGAACGGTAAAATTAGACAGTCTATATTGTATTACAGGAATTATTAGGCTCCTGGTCCGTGGATCATCCCTTTTGCAAATTTTCTGATCTCTAGTAACATTAAAGTTGATCCTCTATTTGCCACAAAGAAACCAAGCTTGGTCACCGAAAGTTCTCGATAAACTACTGAAAACCAATAGCCACTTAAAGATGAGATAGCGAATGACACTTTAAGACCCGACTGTCATCAATAATTGAACGATTTCTCTACCAGGAAATCCGCACTAGGACAGTCCAACCCAGGAGAAAAGTTGATGACAACAACTCCGCACAAACTGTATCTACACCTCATCGACTTGATCCCTTAGGTAACAGTGTTGTCTGACTAGGGAATAAAATAGGAAAAAAGTTTAGATATTCCTTCCTCAGTAGCAAAACTACCTTTTTTTTGTCTATTAATAAGACTTGAGATCAAAAATTTTTGTTCTACAGGCAGAGAACAAAACCTTATACACCAAGATCAACAGTTGCCATAAAAAATCAACCAATTATTGCTCAAGGCACTCGAAACTCGAACTCATCTCTGCTCCATCAACAGACACAAATGAACTCTTCTTGTTCAAAGACACTGCGCACAAGCCATATCTGCTCCATCAACAGCCGCAAATGAACTCTTCTTGTTCCAAAAAACTGCGCACAAGCCATCTCCTGAACCATCTTCAACCCTGAAATCTTGATGCACACGTACCTGAAATAGGTGGCTGGGCAGTTTGAATTTTCTTTTCCCACGGACCAAACACCGCGTAGCTCCAGGTTTGAAGAAAGCCAACCAGATCAAATTAGTTTATGAGCCTATTACCATATTTACCAAGCAAGAAGCACCGATTATTGTAGCAAGTATTGGCTATGCTGGAAATTGGCTGTGGAGGACTAATTCCACCTCTTCACCACGTTACCCGGATGGTGTCCCGCCACGCTCTAAATTTCTTCCCAACTGGGATAGAGTTAAAATTAAAGATGCTGGCAGACAGGCCCTAACTCTAAATACCCACCTCTCCTATTTCTCAGCAACAGATGATCAGATATCTGGATACTTATATATATAATGAGCCCTGCTCTCTTGTTTCTTCCCTTCATTTCCACTCACTTACTCAAACACCGAAAGAAAAATGGTTAACGTCGTTCTAAGTCTCAATGTGAAAAGACATACACAGGTCAACATATATGTCCTGTTCCTCCGGTTTATAGAATTTTTCTTTGCCGGGATGATCATCGGGGTCACGGCCTATTATATAAAACTTTGCAACAAGTATCATGAGGAAAAGCCAATGTCGATAATCTTCACACTCGTCGTTGCCATATTCGCCATTTTGACGCTCTTTGCATACATGCTGGTGAACATACGGAAGATGCACTCACTATTCTTCTGGGATATTGCAATGTTTGTGCTATGGATGCTGTCTTATTTCTGGCTTCGCGACAAGTTGAGGCCGGTTATGCATTGCAGCTGGAAAAATGCAAATCCATTTTCGGGAAACAACTGTCAGCAATTTCAAGCTGTGTTAATCTTCCAGATCGTGTCTTCGTAAGTGGTTTCACAAAGGAGCAAAAAAGCGAATAATTTACTAACCATCTATGAATAGTGTTCTATGGGCATTGACCTCCGTCACGGGCTTTTTCATGTTCAGACAGGCCGCAAAAGAGTCAATAGGGTCAAAGTAAAAAAAAGGGAGGGACAAAAAAACAGTTTAAAAGCGATCATTTTAACCTTTAACCGTCATGACAATCCGACCGTCTTTTTCATGGTCATCATCCATTTGCACAGCCTTTTCGTCTTCCACTATAGTATATTACATGTTGCTTTTTGTTAGTTTTGGGCATTTGATTAAACCAAGGAATAGTTTCTGTATACTGCGCCGACCGACAGTTTTAATAACTAAATCATGTAGCTCATCTTGTAAATAAACATTGTTTTTGACCGCTCTAGTAAACACTCTAGTAAGCACGCTTCGGGTCCCCTTCCCCGGCAACTGCTAAGGGGTGCATAAAACGGGAAAAGCTTAACTGGAAGTTAATAGTCCCAATCAAGTTTAGAGTTGGAACTCATCTTTGAGACTTGAGATCTCGGCCTTCTATCCTGGACAAAATTTGATCCGGGCAAAACAGGTGTAAAAGTGTATTAAAAGCTATTAACATAAAAACCTTTTGTACCATAATCTAGAAACAAAATCAGACATGAGGGACATGCAAAATCAAAATTCAACAGCGTGAATTTTTGAAAACCTCTACTGTATCAAACTCGAAACGAAACGAAATTCGAAGCCAATTCATAGTGATGCGCTTTCAAGTGTGACCATGTAGCGCATCTAGAGACCGAGAAGGGCCAAGCCAGCGGCAGCGGCAACGCCAACAGCTCCATAAGCGGCTATGTTCGAAGCGCCGCCTTCGTATGGCACAATATTTGAAGTTCCATTGGTGGCAGCGGCAGCTGGAGAAGAAGAAGCAGCAGCAGTGGCTTCGGACTCGGGGCAAGATGTGACATCGGCACCACAGCTGGTGATTGTCGCAACACTTGTAGCGACGTTAACCTCCGTGTCAACGACAGTAACGGTGCCAGCGGAAACGAGTGTAGCGGCAGCGAGGATGACGGTGGCGGACTTCATTTTTCAATTGGTAACAGATAAGAAATGGTCTGGGAGAAAAGAGAAAAAGGCGAAGAAGCGCTTCTTATATAGTGTCGAATCCAATTTATGACTTTCGATTACACGTGACAGATATAGCCAATTGCAGATTTCGCGCTCGTGTGAGCAGTTGTCTTTTTTTTTTTGGCTTGAATTGCAGAGAAACCAGTTTCTCTGCTCCATTGGATTCTATACTTGAAACAATGAGCCTATAGATAAAACGTGGAGGATTATTAGAACTCGTACAGTAAAGATTATGTCCAACCCTTGTTTCAGATTCAAAGAACTTGGGTACGAGACCAAAATGTAAAGGGGCTTAGGCCAGTTTAAAGAACTAGACTGAAAACATAAAACTGGAACATTTTCTAGAGAAACGGACTGTATCCCGTTCGAATTTGGCCAAATGGAGGCAACTAGCGGTGAACTTCTTTCGATTTCCATTCACTGAACCATGCCGCTAGACAAAACTAAGCGGCAGATGAAATCAAAAAAAAAAGCTAGAGCCTGATACCACTGCATTGATAGAGTACAGACAAGAAATGAAATGGACACACACATGGAGAGCTCATGATCAAAGAACAAAGACGTCGGCGCTTGATATGAGTTCACAGGGTCAAAATAGAGTTTGGGTCTGGATCTTAAGGAAACGGTGAGATAACGGTCCTCTCAGCTTGGATCGCTTATTCCGATTGAAATACAGGACGAACAGATGCAGTGCTCTTCTCTGATAGCCATTCCAAAGCATTAGTAGAATGTCACAGCATTATCGCGGTACTAAACTAGCTTAGACTTAATTTGCACAAATCTCCCCACAGACACAGCCCCTCCGAAGGCAGGGTAACACACTCTGCGAGTGGAAACATCGAGAGGTGCTCCATCTCAAAGCCTGTAGCCAGCAAAGTTCCTGAAAACTAACAGTTGCAAAGAATCTACACACCGCCAATGAAGGAGCGAACCGATCAGAAGGCCGCTGCTCGAGATTCTGCCGACTCTGAGAATATTGCGGATTTTTTGCACAAATCTATAGCCCATCTTCGGCTTTTGGATTCGCTTAGAAATGGAGACAAAGCTAGTTTGAGACATCAACCATTGGCACTGCATTATGCTGTCCAGCTTGCTCCTTTGGAAACAGTAGGCTACCTCGTCATGGACCTTTCCTACGATGTTAACCAACAAGACTCGAACGGAAACTCGCCTCTACATCTTGCAGTCCAGTCTGGCAGACAAGACGTCATTGCCTTTCTCTTGTCTTTACCCCAGATAGATGATACCCTTGCAAATATGGAGAACAAACAGCCAATCGACATGTGCTCTTCTCCAGAAGTTGCTCAGCTCCTCCAAGTTGGCCGTGCCCAGTATATTGAGCAGGTTTCTAGAATGCTAAAACAGTGCTTTGCCCAGAGAGACTTTAGTGGCTTGGAAGAGATCATCAGCACGCCACGTGCAGCTCATCTACTGGACATAAATGGCTCGGACCCAGACACAGGAAACTGTGTGTTACACGATTTCATCAAAAAGAGGGATTACGAGATGGTCAAGTTCATTCTTGATCATGGCGGGGATCCATTCAAAAGAGACCCCAGGGGAAGGCTACCTAGTGATCTTGCCAAAGGCGATGATCGTTTGCGCAAACTGCTAAAGGCAAGCGCAAAAAAGCAAGCGTCGGCCGAGGAGTCAAGAGGCTACAATAAAGTTAACGCTGCTGAGGGAGCCTCGTCCGGCTCAATGAAGGGATACCTGAAGAAATGGACAAACTTCAAAGGCGGCTATAAGCTGCGTTGGTTTGTGCTTGAGAAAGGTGTTCTCTCGTATTATAAGAATCAGGACGATACCGAGTCCGCCTGCCGTGGCTCCATCAACATGACAGTTGCAAAACTGGTCTTGGATAGAGGCGAAAAACTAAAATTTGAGATCCTTGGGAAGGGCTCCGTTAAGTATCGTCTCAAAACCAACCACCCAGTAGAGAGGAAGCGATGGATTTATGCCTTACAGAATGCAATTCGATATTCGAAAGAACTCCAGACACGGGCCGCGCACTCTGAGGAGCTAGGAACAGCACCTTCTAACGGCGCTGGAGTAAGGCGAAAAGACCATGCGCTGGTTTCGAGCCATGCTCGCAACCTGTCTACAGCTTCTCTTGGGTTGCAAGAATTGGAAAGTCCCCAGGATCTGGTGACTGGAGTTAAACGATCGTCTACTATTAATTCAACAGTAATCTTTCGACCTATTTCGAAAACTGGAAGCGAAGGTGGCCAGGCTTCCAGTCTTCCAGCAATTGAGAACGAAAATGAGGAGCTGGGAGAAGATGAGGATGACGAAGAAGATGAGGAGACTGCTTCAGAATACGATCCTAACAAGCTTCCCCATAAAGATGTTTTTGAATTAACCATTCGCTCTTTGAAAACAGAAGTTTCAGCAATGTGCGAGCTCGTGAATTATGGTACTCAGGCTCTTGAAATAGTTGATAAGAGTGATGCCGTCTTGGATCAACTACGAGCAAGCGTTCTGGCCTCGCAACATGGCTTCAAGACTATCTCTGATATGGTAACCAAGTTCGAATCCCAGGTGCGCGATAGAGAAGATTACTTTTTAAGGATAATTGAACGAGAACAGGAGCTTTGGAAACTTTGGGAAAAGTCGATCCGTGTGATGGAGTTGGACCATGAGAAGTACAAAAAGAAATTAGAAGAGCTGGAAGAAGAGCAGAAGAAAACGAAAAAGATTTTGAGAGGTGCTATTAGCCGAAGGGGAACTGTTAGCAGTGGCGTCAGTGTACCTTTATCAATTGAACAAGGGAAAATAGGAGGTATCCATCTCTCTCCCAAGGCTCTACAGGAGACGGATGAGCCAACGACAGCTGAAACTTGTACCCCAATTGTTTTGGGGTTGGAAGATGAAGACAACAAGCGATTACTAGAGCTCCTTGGCGAGGAATCTGATTCAGATGAGGAATTTTTTGATGCAGAGACTGAAACGGAATTAGGTTCCGCGTTTAGGATGACTGGTGCAGAACTCGAAGACCAGGAAAGCACCCAACAGTTAACTGAACTCCCTCAGGAGACTCAAGTAAAGGACGTGCCTTCGATTCCAGATGAAGCTAATGAGCTTTCACAACTGACAGAATTACAAAGGACAAAGTATCAACAAATCTTGGATGAAAGGTCTTTCAAAGGATACGAAAACGGAGTACGAACAAAGCTCAAGATGGATGAGGACGACAGGCCCAAAATAAGCCTTTGGGGAATATTGAAATCTATGATTGGGAAAGATATGACAAGAATGACGCTTCCTGTATCGTTCAATGAGTGCACTTCTTTACTTCAGCGTGTTGCCGAGGATATGGAATACACAGACCTGTTGGATAAAGCAGCGGCTGTCAAGGGAGACTCTGCCTTGAGGATGGCCTATGTGGCTACGTTTGCAGCCAGCGAATATGCCTCCACTATCAATCGTGTAGCAAAACCATTTAACCCATTGTTGGGAGAGACCTTTGAGTACTGCAGGCCTGATCGGAAGTTTCGTTTTCTTGTTGAACAGGTCAGCCATCATCCTCCTATTGGCGCTGCATTTGCAGAATCTCCTTATTGGGATTACTATGGAGAAAGTGCTGTAAAATCAAAGTTCAACGGCAGAAGCTTTGATATTCGGCCTCTAGGCGACTGGTACCTTTCTCTCCGTCCTAACGACGGTACAGAAGAGCTGTATAGCTGGAAGAAGGTAACAAGTTCTGTGATTGGGATTATTGTGGGTAATCCTGTTGTGGATAACTACGGAGACATGGAGATTCGAAATCATGATACTGGAGATGTTTGCCTGTTGAAGTTCAAGGCTAGAGGATGGCGAGCTAGTGGCGCTTATGAAGTTAAGGGCTCTGTTAGGGATAAGTGTGGGAACTTGCGATATGTTATTGGTGGGCGATGGAACGATAAGCTTTTCATCAAAAAGTCCCAGAGGAGTCAACAACGCCAGGAATGCAATGAGGAAGACGAAGTTTTGAGGAGCTCGCAAGCCTCCGTTGATGAAAATCAAGAGGGTGCACTGGATGTTGCTGGTGGTCGTCCTCAGCTCATCTGGCAGGCAAATCCCCGACCGAATTCTCCGTTCAACCTCACAACGTTTGCAATCTCTTTAAATTCTTTGGATGAAAACCTTACAGAGGTGATCCCACGCACAGACACTCGTTTGAGGCCAGACCAAAGAGCAATGGAAGAAGGTCAGTATGACGAAGCTGCAGATGAAAAGCACAGGGTAGAAGAAAAACAGCGTGCGGCGAAAAGGAAAAGAGATTCGGAACATAAAGAATACAAGCCCAAGTTTTTTGAAAAACGAGTTCATCCAGTTACGAAAAGGGAGTATTGGCACTTTTTGAATAGCGGCGGCGACGATGGAAATGGGAACTCGTCATATTGGAGCTTAAGAAACCAAGGGAAGGAAAAAATTGAAGAGTATATGGGGCCAGATGGAGACATTTTTTAGGAAACTACCACTTAATGATGTTGGACTTTATTACCACGCTGTATTTAGATATATCGGTTTGTAATATGAAATTCGCATAAAGATTAGAATAGTCTGTTAATTTATTACTGTTGTTTTGTGAGAGAAGAGATTCTGCTATAGTTTGCTTTGACTACAAAACATAGTAAGCACAATCAAAAAGGTTTCAAATGACAATGTTCTTGCACGCCAATGGAATTGTGTGGCACAGGTGTGGGGATCGTCATCGAGTGAAAGCCAGTTATTTGTTATCAATAGGGTCAAGCGCCCAATTCAGACCATTCATTGTCCTAATTCTCTAACCATGTCCCGCCAAGTTGTCGGTTGCGAGGAAGACTGTCTTATCCAACAACTCAGTATCTGAAGAAATGAAGGGACAAAACTTGCAAGTCAGGCACGAGCCTTTCACTTATTCGATGTTCATTTTACAGTACATTCATCCTTATCTGTACTCGGGTTGTACGTTATACTCTACCGGGTGACTTTGATTGGCGTCGAAATAACGAATCAGACCTGTGATGAGAATGAGAGTATATGCAGATAACTAGACATGTAAAGCATCTGCCATTCGGCTACCAAATATATCTGTACTCCATTTGGCGAAAAAAACGGCATTTTGCTAAAAGATACTTGGGTTAAGAGATACTGGAAAGTTTGAATTTGAATTTTAGTCATCCAAAGTAAGATCTAATATAAAGCAATTAAGACAGGGACAGTTTTCAAAAGAAATCGTTTTCAGAGGAGCGACTAGACTTCTAAGATATAGCTCAGCAGTTAAGTACTAGAGAAAGTTGTTCATGTGCATCGACAACAAGGGTTTTGCAAGGTATGTGAACAACAGTTCCAGCTCTTATCGCTACAGAGAAAAGTAGTTTTGTGATAGCGAAAACTAGTAAACATGCTCTTGATTTTAGCCAATTGTTAGGAACATATATGTCGAATCAAACCCTTTCCTTATCTACCTCTTGTGAAATACAGCTCTTCTGCTACAAGTCCACCACAGAAGACTATAGCGTGGTATGAAGATCCTGATATCATTTCATGTCCATAAGGAGGACTGATTTTGGTGATAGGCTGGATCACGATCCAGCAAAATTAGACCTCCTTCTCCTCTGCAATAAAACCAAATGAATTCATGTAAAAGGATCAGAAACTGCCTGTACAAGGTTTAAATCTCTCAGATTGTGTATACTCAAGTTTCTCAGGATTACAACACGTAAATAAAAGGTCCCTTATTAAATAATTCAAAAAGCTGCTTCGTGGTCTTGATGGATACAACGTTCGCTCAATAGCTTCTTTACAGAATAGACGAAATTTTCATTTGACAAGTATGCATTTTAATGCTTATCTACCAGAACCTGGTTTTTCCGCGGGATGTTTAACGTCATGATGAAAACATTCTCTTCTATCTATTTTAATTACAATTCAAAACTATCCAAAACCACCGCGTTTTCTTCTTTTACATTTAAAACATGACCAAAAATACAACAAGAGAGGAAAAAAGCTGGAGAAGGGCCGGCTTTCAATTTGGCATTTCTTGATAATGCAATCGTGAGAAGACCCTGCGTTATCTGACCACGTAAAAGCTCCAAGAACCAATTGTATGGGGAATGAACAGATTACTGCCCAACAACACTGATCATATCAGATGAAAAAAAAAACAGCTCCAATGTCAGGGACCATCGCCAATCTCTTTTTAATTCTACACAAAATTGTGTTCACCTAGCGCTGCGCGCCGCGCCAGCTACTGATTTAGGGAAAATGTTCTTCCCGAATCACGCAGGCCAAGATTTGGAGCACAGAACAAGCCTTTAAGGTATATCACGTGATCTCGTACACAGGCCAATTTGAACGGACGGAATCAAAGAAAAGGGCGAATAAGAGCCCTGAATGGGCGGGAAAGCGGTGCCGATTGGCAAGCTCTTGCAGAATCAGTTGCACTCTTTTGCCAGTTTGACCTGACCCGAGTTTGTCACCCCTGGGGCGGATCTGCATGCATAGGGCCCAATCGGACATCTGTTTTGGAACACAACTGTGTTATCTCTGATAACGAAAAGATGAGAGCGATCGCTTTTATACTGTCCGACATTCCTCTTTTTGCCATCTTCATTGACTTCTGGACAATAGAAATTGTGTTGCCAATCCACAACTCCAGCTCCAGCTTGCCAGAAAAACACAAAAGATGGTTGACCTTCATGGCGAGACTTACAACCAAGGGTCGGTTTCATATCTCACAGTATGCACCGCAATGGTACTGATTATGGTCCCCGGACTTGGGTTTCTATACTCCGGTCTTGCCAGACGTAAATCTGCCCTTTCGATGATATGGGTCTGTTTCATGGGTGGAATAGTGGGAATATTTTTCTGGTATTTCTGGGGTTACACGCTTGCATTCTCTTCAACCGCAACAAACGGGTATATTGGCAATTTGGATTCTTTTGGCTTGAAAAATGTATTGGGCACATCTGATGCCGACTACCCAGAACTGTTATTTGCGGGATACCAAGGAATGTTTTGCTCCGTTACAATGGCCATTATCGCAGGAGCTGTTGCTGAGCGCGGACGTGTTCTGCCCATGATGGTGTTCTTATTTATATGGGGAACTCTTGTATACGCACCTGTTGCCTGCTGGGTTTGGAATTCAAACGGCTGGGCTTATAAATGGGGTGTTCTCGACTTTGCTGGTGGTGGTCCAGTCGAAATTGGCTCTGGTTTTTCAGCATTTGCATACTCTGCTGTTCTTGGAAGAAGAAAGGAGCAGCTTTTGGTCAATTTCAGACCTCACAATGTGTCCATGATCACACTGGGAACAACACTGCTTTGGTTTGGATGGCTTGGTTTCAACGGTGGTAGCGCGCTAGGAGCCAATCTGCGAGCTGTGTACGCCGTTTGGAACTCAAACCTCACAGCTGCTTTTGGAGCCATGTCGTGGTGTTTACTTGACTACCGAATGGAGAGAAAGTGGTCTACCGTTGCAGTCTGTTCTGGTATCATTTCGGGATTAGTCGCCGCCACTCCTGCCTCCGGTTGCATCACTCTCTACGGTTCTATAGTTCTTGGAATTGCCGCTGGTGTGATTTGTAATTTTGCCACAAAAATAAAGTATCTGGTTCATATTGATGATTCTCTTGATGTTCTAGGAGAGCACGGTATCGCCGGTGTTGTTGGACTTATTTTCAATGCGTTTTTCGGAGCAGACTGGGTCATCGGTCTTGATGGGGCCACAGAACATGAGGGAGGATGGATAACCCACAACTGGAAACAGATCTATAAACAGATAGTTTTTGTTCTCGCCTGTTGTGGATATACCTTCACAGTTAGTTACCTGATCGCGTTTGCCATTGACAAGATTCCTGGTCTCCATCTCAGGGCAACTGAGGAAGCAGAGGCTCTTGGCATGGATGAAGACCAGATTGGCGAGTTTGCATATGACTATGTGGAAGTCAGACGGGACTTTCTGGCCTGGGGCTCAAACAACATGACCCTTGAAGGACAAAGCCCACAGTCAAGCGAACATAACAATGAGAAAGAAGGGTCAGTTGGCAAGAAGCTTGAGTAAAGCTTCTGTTTTGGATCTTACAATTGCATTTGTGTTAGTGTTTGCATCTTTGAGAACCTGTGGAAAGGTTCTGCTTGCATAGATGACAAGAAAGCTGTTTTTGTATGTTTGCATTCAGTTGTTTTCCTCATACTGGCAATATTGGTGTATCTTATTATTAATAGATTGCGAGAAAAGCAGCCATTCTATGTTTTTGTTTGAGTTTTTTAACTATGCTTGTCATCTTCCATTTGACTTACAAATATGTCTCCATCTGCAATTAAGTAAAGTTTTCCTATGAATATTTAATTGTAGCCATGCTAATAACTCCATTTGGACAGAGAGTTGTTTTTCGCGATCTCCAATTCTTTCAACAAACGCGCATCATTGGAGCTATATATCGTAGAAACCAATTTGCCTGTCTCTAGAGATAACTTAATCAGCATTTCTCCAATGCTTAAATCTGTCCTATGTGGTTTAGAGTGTTGGTTACTACTATCAGTGGACGATCCAGATCCATGAGGATGATGGTCTTGCTGCTGCTGTAGTTGCCGTTGTTGTTGTTGTAGTTGAGTAGAGCTTTGTGATGGCACAAGCCTTATCTGCTCATTACTTTTCAGTTTTTGCTCAATTTCAACTTGCTCTTTTTGACTTAGCTTATCTATTCTCTGTACTGGTATTGCAGATATGAGGCTCTTGTAAGTATTCAAAGCTTCTTCTTTCGTTATGTAGGGTGCATTAAGCAGTGCCTGCTGTTCGTTCACATTCGTATTCCCAGAATTAGCATTGGATAGAGAAGATGATGATGCTGGCACTCTCAAACTTGGAATAGAAAGAAAGGATGCCACTGGTGTCATGATTTGATCGCCGTCTTCATCTGTGCCGCGGAGAACTTCATCCGGAGCTCTGGTATTATTGACTTTGGGAGCTTCATCACCAGCAGAGGAAATTGGAGCTTTGAAGGAATCTCCATCCTGTATGCCTTTACTGAAATCGCTAGATAGCTTTAGATTTTCAATTATCGAACTTTTGGGATCAAAATTGTGTAACACCTCCGAAATCACACCGGATTCAAATTCTTTGTTGCTTTCAACCAACCCCTTGGTTGGATCTATTTTCCAATTGCTTAACCGACCCTCAGAAATCAATGATATCAGCATATCTTGAACTTCAGCCGAGCTTACATCTTCGCCAAGGCTTTCAGATAGGTACTCCAACGATACCCTCTTGAATGGCTTCAAGATTCTTATCAAGGATTCGGTTCTTATCGAAGCTTGTATATCGTGAATGAACAGTTCGGTAAAATCGTCATTGAAAATATCATTGTGATGCTTTTTCAAAACGGTATTAAACTGATAAATATCCTTTTTCTGAAGGGCTTCCACCAGGTCGGTAAGAGGGGCGATCTGGGGGCTACTTTTATATGGACGAATCTCTTGGCTCTCAAAGGGGTTGATTTCGGTTCCTGTCAGGATCGAGGCCAGTACCACATACTTTAGAACCGTTAGTCTATGCAACGAGCCTGCCTCATCGTAATTCTTGAAACTCTCAAAGAACTCCTCCCTTGCGTTTTCCCAATTCTTTTCCCTCATGTGCATTTTTCCGCCGCATTCTCTGATGACACCCATGATTCTAGGGTGTGGAATTGCAGAGTTAACTTTCAAAGACTTTGAGTATAGCTGCTTCAGCTTTTTGTGATTATTTATTATCGTGTGGAGCTGAATCTCAGCGGCAAACACTTCCATTAAATAGGTTCCTTTGGTTGGGTCTTCAACGCCCCCCTCACAGCTCTTGTGTAGTTCAGCAAGCGCTACAGCAGCTCTATCATACTCCTTTCTTTCTACCAAATAATTGGCCTGTCGAAGCTTTGACTTTAGTAAAAGGCGCTCATGACTTTTCCTGGCACTTAAAGCTGCCACTGTCAAGTCATAAACCTGAGACAAAACATCGCTATTCTTTGAATTGCCCACAAACTCAAGAATCCTGTTTAGAGAATCTTCTCCATAATTGTAGCTCACCACTGGCAAGTACTCGAGCAGTCTACCAAAGTATGTCACTACCCTATCGTATCTCTTTTGCGTCGTTGACAACTTAATGATCTGTTTTGTCGACTTGAACCCCCTAGACAACTTGTCCATTAGAATACGCCATACAAGAATGCCGCTAGGCTAAACCAAAAGCTCACCAGTCTCCTTTTTCTTCCTCCTTGTTGATAGTTTCTACAAACTCTGCAAATGCAGCCTCAGGATCATCTTCTTTTAATGCTGAAGTAGAATCTGTTAATGGCCTGTAGATAAGACAAAGTAAACCCAATGGCAAGCTCACCTTTGGCATTATAGTATCGATTCTCCTAAAGAATAATTAGCAATGCACACTTTGAGAGAGAGTCAAAGGCCGATCGCAGTTATAACCTACCAGATCGATATTGCTACCATCGTCGTCCTCATCCGCCATATCTTCATCATCGTATTCAAAATCATACTGAACCTGGGAGTTAGTTTCTCCTCAAGTGATCTCAACAGCAGAATTGAGCCATACAGAATCATCCTCATCGGACATCATATAATCATCGTCGTTTGACATTTTGGCGATTCCTTTCTGTTCTTGCACAAAAGTCTGGTTTGGGATGCTGAAGACTTATGATGGTTGGGTGTTTTGAAAGTGCTCCACACCGCCAGTAACCCATACAGAATAAAACTGCAAACGCAGCTCTATGATGTTTTTTTGCTATCTTTTTTCATAGAAAAGGTTTCATACACTGAGCGTTAATAATCGCAGCGTCTAGGCTGGGGTAGTCTCAAGTTCAGGATTTCTCTCTCCACTAACGGAGTTGGAGCTGAAAAGTTGATTATGAACGATTTAAGGTTTTGATCGTACTGGATCTCACTTAGCATTTGTAAAGCTGGTAAAATGGCAATCTGTGAAGGCTTATCTAGAGGAATTCAAGGTTCAAGGGGAACATTTTGGCTAGGCGAATCTAACAGGATACAAGAGTCTGGAAAGGTGTTTGGCTTTCAAACATGTGTTGGTCTTGTAACATAAATACTGGCATACTTGGGTTGACAAAAATCTTTCATAAAAGGCCATTATTATGGGGATTTGAAACCATGACTCCCAATCCACAAGCACAAGTTTTGGCTACATAGAGCCAAACTAAACACTCTCTAAAATGTTAAGATTTGTACTTGTTTACATTTAAATCAACTCCGTCTGCAATGCTCATGATGCTAATATCCTTAAAAAGCTAAAGCCATCCCAAATTTGCATGGCATCGCTTTGTTTTGTTTGCTACATATTTCTTGAGCACATTCAACTCAAATTTGCAACCGCGTATCTTGGGAAGATCATAAAATGTCAACACCAACTTGTGGAAAATCAGTTTCAGGAGTTAAAACGACTGTTCTATTCTATTCATTAACCAGTCGAATTTATTTCTGTGTATGGTGCACTTTGGCGACGAGACCTAAACGGCACTCTGCCATCCCCACAAAACCAAACTTACAGGAACAGTCTGTGGCTATCACCGTTTAAACAGTTGAGATAAATGGAAAGAGCTTGAAAAAGTAAACAAAAGATATGGCAAGCTGAGCCTAAAATTCTTATCACATCCTGAAATTTCATGTTACCGTAAACCTCAACAAAGCAGCCAGCAGCCTCCCGATCCAAAGAAGCCTCGCCAGGCCCCCTCCTGGTAAACGAGGCACGAATGCAATCACCACGGATCGTGGAAATGGAAGCGGCAGGCATTCTTCGGGCAGTCCCTTCACAAATCCTGCGTTCCGCGCTTCCAAGAGAATCCCTACCCAAAAGCTTAAGAACCCATCGGCAAGCGTGTCTTCTCAAACGGTGCTGTGACAGACCCCAGTTGGGAAACAATATGACAAATCCTGCATACGCACGGCCCTAAGAGGAAATCCACACGGTCAAACGCACCTTGCAGCTCACGTGCGAGACAGTCTGTCATCCATGTTGCTGGAGCGACGCGCCGCGGGTCTACAGCAGCACACCCCTTCCTGCCAGTCTCTTTCTATTCGTCTTCATCCTCCGTTTTCTTCTTGCACTCGCTTTTCTTTCTTCAAACGTCGTCTCTGGGCCTTGTACTTGCCGCTTTTCCTCCAGCCAATTGGTTCAGGTCGATTGGCTATATACTTGTCGAAAGCGCTCTTGAGTGAACACTCCTCTCTTGCCATAGTTTCAGATTTCGACGATACTGCAGTACCCCAGTCATGACTCCTGTTAATACTCGGGCCAATGCCTCCCTTGAAAATCGGATAAGGGCCAATAATGCTTCTTCTCGCAATGAAGTAGGCTGGCTTTCGTTCAAGGCTCTTTTGGCAGATCTGAAATCGTCAGACTCGGTTTACTTGATGGAGTTGAGGAACTATAAGACTTTCCTTAGTATGAACAGTTGCGGACATGAGATTAGCCCTCTCATATCATCCCTGATCAGTTACCATATCACTTTAGCAAAATCAGAATCAATGAATTGCGTGGACGACTTTTTGGCTTGGGTATGTTTTGAGCAATATTGGCGAGATAATGAGCTTTTTCTGACGCGTGCTATATCTTTTTGTTTCATCTCAACTAGTGTCTATCAGTTTACAATGTATACGCCCAGGTCATCAGCCACTACACTTATGACATCGATGACCCCGAAAAACTGACCTACTTGGCAAAAAGGCCTTTGGTTCGTGTGGTCTATTTGTCTAAGCTCTTGCGAGTAAGAACATGTTCAATCCCGATCGCTGATTCACTATTCTAACAGTTTTCCCCCTTTCTTCGTGTTAGAAATTGCAACAAACGACAGGGAGCAATAAACTGGTTTCTTCTGTTTCAGACACATTTGTATCTCTTGTGCGATCGGCAAGAGAGAAATCAGACTCTGAAAGACGGAAGGTAGACATGACAAAGATTTTTTTCCACAAAGTGGTAGATCTGATTACTTTCAAAAAGGTTGCGACCTATTTCAACATTGAGGATACAATACGAAGAGACTATTTCTATTTCACGATGGCTCTTAACGCTACTAAATCAAAAAGTTATGACAAAATTTTGGTAGAACTTTTTTATCTCAAAGAAGATATGTTGGCCATATGTAAAGTTAACAATGATGAACCAGTTAGACTTGGTCGAACTATGTTGTTTCCACCAATGAAGCGATATGAGCTGCATCTTGCGAAGATTTATGAAAAGGAGGACCCCACACAACCCGCCAATAACTGGGAAGCTTTTTCTTATTCTATCGGCTTTACAACACACATTAATAGCAAGCAGGAATTGTTCTTTTCATGTCCCGACAAGAAACAATTTGAAGAGTGGAGCGCGATTTTAATTGGTCTCTTCCCTTCTAACCGTTACACCCAATACGCAGAAGAAGAGACATACTTGGTGCCAGGCCTGAACATTTCATATCCAACTAGCGCCTCTGTGTTTGATCGTCCTCTCCCTCTTCTGCCATCAGAGGATAATTCACAACCTTCGGAGAAATCATCAAGCATTTCAAAGGAGACGACATTTTCAAAATGCATTAACAAAGAACCAAGCCCAGTCAGTAACAAATCCACTGAAAATGATTTATCGATAAGTTCAGAGGAAGAATCAACATCCTTGGTTGTTACTGCCCAATCCTCGTTAACATCCACCTCTGAGCAAAACTATGGTGTTAATGCAAAGTCTCAGATATATTCCCCAGACGACATTAACAATATCGAAGAATCAGTAAAGACATCCCGACGAGGAAAGGTGAAACTCTCTCCAATCTCTCCATTTTTTAGACTAAAAGGACTTTTTAAACCCCAGACCAATCTCTCGGCAGCAGATCCGAGCACGAACAAGGAGAAAGAGGAGGCACCTGAACCACAATCGAAAACTGTTGAAGTTCGACAAGGCATTGCCCTGGAAATCAATCCCCATCAGCATCAGTCCATGCAGACTGCAGTACCAGTGACCGAGAAAAACCATCACATGAATCTTTCATTGTCAAGGGCAACAGATCAACAGGTATACTCATCAACGCAGTACGCGAATGGAAATATTCTAGACTTGAGACCCAAATCAACATCAGCCTATCAACTGGCTGACTCCGATAATGTATCTGGCACTTCTTCGGGTTCTGATTTTGGAGGCGAAGATGATTCCGATTCTGACTTTGACTTTGACTTTGAGGAAAAGAAAAGCCCTTCCTTGCCATCTGCATCCTCGCCCGCATTAGCTACCCGTCTCCAAACACTGGACAGCACAACCTCTGCGCTTGCGTCTAGAGATACTAGAATGGTGTTCTCAAAAGTCTATACGTCTTCGTCAAAGCTTGAATCACAGTCTAGGCTCTCAATCTTCAATCCCTCAGATAACCTGGAGACGACAGTGATAAGTTCTCAAAAAGGTGCGTCTAATCAGAGCTTCAAACCCGAATCCTCTGAGGACGAGCCTTCATCCACAGGAAATAATAACTCATCGTCTACCGTCAAGTTCAAGTCCTCGTCAACGGTCAAGTTCAAATCACTCCGGTCAGCTGACACTTTTGAATTGATCGATTCTGAATCCGACGGGTCGTCTATAGACGCTGAAGTCGAGCCTAAGATTGAAGCCAGCCGCTCCATTAAGCCGGCTACTGTGCCTGCGAACTGTTTAAGGTCTTTTGAATCATTTAATCGATCTCTCTTTTCTGATCAAGGCACCAATTCGCAAAAGCCGTTGGATTTAGGAATGGTCTTGCGACAAAAAGAAGGGAGATCAAAATCAGAAGTCCAGTTAGTTCCGTCTTTGTCTGATTCAAACTCCAACTCTTCAATATCCACTCATTCATCTGCGCAACCTCAAGACCGGCCCTCAGTAACTGCTTCTTCTTCGTCTACTAGCCTCGGCATCCGAGAAGGGGACGATCGTCCATCTATGCCAAAGTCAACAATCTCATTCCAATTAGTTGATCATAACCAAGATGTCGAGGTTACTGTTTACTCTGAAGAAGAAATTGCACCTCTAATCAAATCCGATACACCAAACACAAACTTTGTTCGACGCGGATTGGTCTATAGTTGTTATGACCTTGTACATAAAGAGGACCAAGAAGAGAAAAGCACAGAGTCTGCAGAAAGCCTAAAACCTCTATCGGCCAAAGATGATACACCCAGCGCTTTCACTGAAAATAAAGAACAGGCGCTTACTGCTCCATACGAGGCAAATCTTCAGTTCCTTTCAAAAAATCCGAGGATAAAAAAGATTATTCCGTCCAATTTGTCTATTAGCACTCCATCGGTTTCTAGTAAAAGTTCTTCGTCCAAAAATGTGTCAGACACTCCATTGAAGTCGATTATCAAAACGCCCATCGGAACTTCATTCGCAGAAGAGCAGCAAATGACTTCTGCCGATGTGGAGGGTTCTCCAAAACCTGAAAGCGTTTTGTACTCCCGCAATTTTAGCGTTTACACCTGGAACGAAACCAAGTGGGTTTTGATACACGATCGTGATCAACGAGTAGATGTATGCTTTGATGGCACAAACGGAATTATCAAGATTTTTGACATTGCAGACGAGGAAGAGCCGGCTCTCACTTACTCTCTTTTGATTACCGAAACAAGTTTCGATAAGAGCACCGCTGTGGATGTCCAATTAAAGAGTACAAAAGCTGTGTCACCACATCCTATTTTATTGGTTCGTTGTCAAACTCCAAGATTGGCACTGAACCTCATGAAGTATCTGATGCATATCAAAAAGCTGTGTGATAACTTCAAAGTCATTGGAACTTATAACGATTCCACGAAAAGCACTCCTTCTGTCTTGGCAGGTGTCAACTCTATACATGAAGGGTCAGTTGTCACTAGTAAAAGCACGGACAAGAATTCTAGTAACTGTTCTACCCGATCTTCTGGGTCGGGATCAGGGTCGGGAAGCAGCAGTATTAGATCGAGTACGGGATTTGGTGTATATTCCGGAAAGATGGTTGATATGGCTTCTGATATCGCCTCTTTTAGAGCGCCCTCTATGTACTCAGCAAAACAGCCACTGACTCCAAGCTCTACGGGCGCCACTTCTTTTGCATCGAGCAACATGAAGCGACCACTGGAAATAAATCAAGAACTACTACTGGTTTCAAAGCAGAAAATGAAACTGTTCAAGTTTAGTGAGGATAATGTCGATTCGAAGCAACCTGTACTAATGGATTGTGGAACGGCTTCAATATCAATTTTTGGAATGTCTTATCCATCTTTGAAACGTGTTGTTATATCAACTCCAAAAGAGGAGGAGATCTATAATGAGGTTATCAATACCACGATGGTTGAATGCCATGAGAAAAAGATCTGGATTAAGAAAATCAACCATGTTGAGGCTGCTAGATTAGACGACAATGTTTATGATTTCTTGTTGCAGTTTCAGAAATCCAAGGCTGTGAAACTAATTAGCGAGATAATCCAAAGCACATAAAGTCTCCATGTTTTTTTCGGTCTTCCCCTTGGTTAAGAGAAATCATTATCCTGATTTTCTCTGATGTATTAATGAGTTTGCAATTTTGTTTTTGATGACTTTCTTGATCAGTTTATGATCTATTTGCTAATTTTTTCTCTTTTCTGTTAGCACTCAAATTTTTATTTGTCATTTTTTTTTTGCTTAATCTTTTGTTTCGGTTTGGATTTCAATTGTACGAGTACTCTATATCTCCCTCTTCATGATATGGTAGGATTTAATTCTTGCCTATCTATCTGTTTAATATTATACACCATGCTGGAAAAGCATCTTTTGGAAATGGAAATTTTAAACTAAAGATATATACATAAATACAAAATAAGGGAATAAAGGAATAAAGGAATGAAAAAAAAACAGTTGTAGCATTATAGGATATTTGATTACCGTTCATTTAACAACAGGAAGCCGGTGAGAAAGTAACTCAGGAAATACAATCTGGAGGATTTGTCAAGATGAGCTACAAGTGCTTCAGAAACAGGGCTCAATCCTTCGAGATATACGGGAGATACAGAAAAGCCAGGACATTTTGGTGTGACTAATATCGAATAGTGATTGTGTATTTGCTTTTACCTCAAATGAATGTTGAGCATGAAGATTTATTTAACTGACATCAATACTAACTAAAACAAAAGTTTCGCAAAAATTCAATCAAAACGCTTTCTACAACAGCGCTTGAGAAAACTTATCCAAGTACATAACAAATAAGTTTCATAGATCAATAGATTCTATAGTATTGCCATGATCCAGGCTATGTTTCTCGGATGAGCTTTTTGTATGTTTTACGCCTTTTCATGCAGGGACCAGCAGATGAGCAGATTCGGGAAAGCTTGGCTTGTTGAGCATATGTCAACTACAACACAAAAGCAGAGAGCATTTGACACAAAACCAAAGCATATTTTAGAGTTTGACACAAAGCCAGAGATGGGTATTTAAGATCTAGGAGTGATTTTCTTTTCCCCACATCCCATTCTACTCTCTACTTCTCCTACATATCTCTATTACTCTGAACCACTTTTACATACTCTGACTGAAATTGAAATTTTCCTAAACATCTAAAGGATATATCGATTACCAAGATGACTACTTTAAGTTATGACCCTAAAACTCTCGAAGCCCCCCGCAAATACAACCACCTCATCCATCAGGAGCCAACTGAAGGTCCAATGGAAGAGATGATGCGAGAGATAGACGCGATGCTCGAAGATCTGAACTACAAACCCTCTGGAAACGACTACAAATCACTATCTCGAAAATCCCCACTGAGTCTAGAATCAGCGACAACTTCCCTTGTTTCTCCCACAGCCACCGAGCTCTCGTTTACTCCCGATTGTTCTTCCATGGGCTTAGACGAAAACGTGGACTTTTCTTCGGCGGCTATGCATTTCGCTGGGAAGAAAGCAATGTACGACTTCAAAAACGACTGTAAAGATTTGGACTACAGTTACGATGACTACGATACGAGAATTAGTAAAAAAATTATTGAAAGCACGCACAATACCATAGACATTGGCCATGGCCATGACAATATTCAGAATGATGCAAGCACATATAACTACTATAGTGATTACAATGCCAGAGATGTTGACCATGTCAGTGAACAAAATGAGCAGGTCACTTATCACCACTATCATAACTACAATACCAGAGATGCTAATCATGTCAGGGAGCAATATCATGAGCCAAACACATATCACTATGATGATTACAATACCCGAGATGATCTTGTCGGTGAGCAGAAAGAACAGGACACTTATCACTACTACGATAACTACAATACCACAGACATTGACCATGAAAATGAAAATGAACAGAAAGATCAGAATGAATATCACTACTATGATGAATACAATACTGCCAAGCTCAAAGGTCGCTTTGCTTCTCGGAGTCCTTCCATCATGCGAATAAGCTTATCTAGCTTTTTCGAAGATTTGACCTTGGATTTGGAAACAGGAGCAGAGCAGCAAGCACAAATATATGAAGAACTACAAGCAGAACTACAGGAAACATTACAACCCAATCTCTACAACCGGTTGATAAAACGCATCAGGGAAGCTGTGCCCTCAAGAGCGCAGAGGCATCTGAGAAAATACCACCAGGACGATGAGGAACAACACGAAGAGAGTGATTTATATGGTTCTCGCAAAAGATTTATTTTTAAGCGATTTCACCGTAAAGTAACATCGGTATTTAAGAGGCAAAAATGTTAAACACAAAACGAAAAAGGATAAAAAACTAAAATGGAAAAAAATCAAAAACTAATAAATTAAAAAAAAGTGAAAAACTTTAAAAGAACAAAAAAAATTAAAAAACATAATTGATCTCGGTCTTTTTAACAAGTTTAGGAGAAGCTACAGCGAGTCTTTCCGCGAATTCAAAGCATAATTGTGGCCATGGCGTTTTCCTGCTGGTGAGTCTTCCACCGAAAGCAAAGAATTGCGCTTGGTTGCATTTTTATGCTAAGATATATAGTAATTTCTCATAATCTAGCCTCTATTGGGGGGTTGACCTTTTTTAGATTTTTCAATCTTGTAGTCCATGTACTCTCTAGATATCCACTAATAATCTTGTTTCGTAGCACTTACGACATAACTTTCCTACCCATAGCCTACGCAAGAGCACATTCATAACGCCCAACATCTTTTTGGATTGCAAATTTCTCAGAAGGGCAGTATCCGTGGTTTGGGGTAATTTCTCTTATCAGAAGTAACGGTGTGACTGTCGTCTTTGATACCTTAGTGCTTTATCTTTTGAGGATACCACAGTATCACGCTACATCACAGCATTCGAAATATTATCGATTTGAGCAGATATCGTTCATTTATGCTTTGGAAAGCTTCGAGACACAATTTACAAACCAAAGACTCACTGGCCTCATTGACAGAACTACTAAAGCTACACAGCGCTTACCTTATTGACGC
Organism: Alloascoidea africana; assembly: GCA_030581615.1. Taxonomy (NCBI): domain Eukaryota; kingdom Fungi; phylum Ascomycota; class Alloascoideomycetes; order Alloascoideales; family Alloascoideaceae; genus Alloascoidea; species Alloascoidea africana. Next base: position 196,352 of record JAKTTT010000006.1, read on the forward strand.
TAATTTTCACAATGATGAATGTAGTTCGAAATTCATTTTCAATTAGTTATTGGTCCCAGATCGGGTGTGATTTAATGGTTCTTTTGCATACATTGCATGGTGAATGGATTACTACACTGATCACCAAAACAAAAAATGAATCAAGGAGCTGTTTATCATTCGTTATAAGTAAGTTATGGCTCGAAGCTTTCCAAGGGATAAATAAATGATAAAACTTGTTGTTGTCAGAAAATGATATCAGGAATAGTTTCTGAAAACGAATCAATGTAGGTAACGACACGGAAAACTGGTCATTTGGACGAGAGCTGGCTACTCACCAAAAGTGAAACACATCTTTGCCCGCGACACAGACGAGTGACGAAAACAAGGTGTGTACCGATACTGAACCGAGCACTGGAAAATACTACGGTTGAAAAGCTTACAAATGACCATCGATACTAACACACAAACCACATGTATGCATTTATTAGCGCTTACAATGCATCAGATCAATTCACAAAGTAGTTCCTTTGTTCCCTTTCATCAGTCAAAAATTCGCCTCGCTAGATCAAACCTATGGACAAAAATCGTAGATATAGGAGACTCATCAAAAAGAAGCCATACCGCTTTTCTTTCAGAGGGTTCGAGGGTATTTACATAAAATATAAAAGCCAATCATAATGCTAGTAGCTTATTGTGTTGAAGCCTGGTTTTTCTTTTTTTGAATTTTCTTCTTAGACTTTGCCTTTCCGTCACCTTCAATAAACTTCAAAATCTCATCCACTGACCTTTGACTAATCGGCGCACCAGGTTTCACATCTTTCACAGGATTCGAGGTTCCATTCCTCTGGCCAGATCCCAGTTGAACAGTCTGTTGAGGTCCCATATTCTTTAATAGTCTGTTGCTCTTTTCAACAAGTTCAACTTGCTTCTTAAACTTTGCTGCTGACACGGCGTACTCTGTGATCTTTTCCAGCCAGGTTCCAATATCCTGTGTTCTACGGTCCTCCACGCCAAGAACAGTCTTGAAAATTTGATAAGCTTCACGCATTTCACGTAGTGACTCATTGAACTGTCGAAGGTATAGAAGACTTTGAGAGTGCTGGTACTTCAACGTAGCAAAATCAAGGGTGTTCTGATTCAAAACCTTTGCTCCCGTCGCGAGAGACCTTGCAAAAAAGACTTCACTTTCTTTGTATAATCTTATAGATTGAAGCATTCCCGCAATCTTGGTGAGGGTATGAATACTGCCTGGATGATCTTCTCCGAAAATTGAGTTCCAGAACTTCATTGCATGTCCAGTCAGGAAAAGAGAACCAGCCACATTGTCTTTAGCATTTTCAAAATAGGCAAGATTCAAATACATGGAGACTGTTTCTGCTGCGTCAAAGCCCAATGTTCTTTCAGCTATGGCAACTGCTTTTCTACCCGCAGCAATTGCCTTGTTTTTCTCCCCGAGGTCGTGGAAAGTAAGACCCAGACGGTTATAAGCATAGGCCACATCAGGATGAATCAAGCCATAGATTTGCTCATGAAGAGAAGTAGCTTCCCATAGCAACTGTTGGCCAATTGCCAGTTCTTTATTTGCAATCGATGACATACCTGCTTCCCAAATCTCGTCTACAAGCGTACTCTTGTATATCGAGTCCTTGATAACCGGAACAATAGTAACGACATCTTCAGGAGTGAACGTGGCCTTGGGAATAGATACTGAAGGAGGCGGCGAGTTCTTGTTCCGTCGTTTATTGTTGGTTTTCTTTTGTGGTTGAGCTTCATTTTCGGCTGTAAGTTTGGCCTTTAACTCAGCAGCATCTTCGGGCGTGAAAATATAATCGCGTTGTAACCATTGAATGCCAACCTTGAGCGAGATTTCCCTCAACAATGAAAGGGGTTTTACGGTCTCGATCCAGTCGGCTGGAAGGTTGTACCTGAATCTGCGAGTTGATTCTTGAATTATGATAGCTTGAACAATTTCCGGGGTAAGAGCTTTGAAACTTTTATCATACCCTGCATACAACTGGTCCAACTCTGGGTCAACAGAAATGTCAGGCTTAGCATTATATCTTGATCCAAGCAAAACGTTAAAAAAGTGAGAAACAGCATATGGGACAATGGGTAAAGGTAGGTCTCTGATGACAGAAAATAGCAAGTGTTTCGCAGACCTAGCAATAATCTCTTGTTTTACAACACTGATCAAGGACTGGAATAGGTTACTTTCGGGCAGTCTAGATTCAGCTTCTTTGGCGACTGCTCCCAGGTATCTCATGTTTATGCCTCGGTTATGGAACATCTGTGTCAACTGTGCACCGTCCAAAGGAGCCACAGTAAGGCCGGTTTCAATTTCCGAGACAAAGTTGTTTATGATGGTTGAGATGTATTTAGATAGATCACGAACAAGTTCCTTGTCCTTCTCCAACTCCTCGTTGACTGTGTTGTTCTCATCCTCGTAGAAAACGTCTGGGTTGAGCGCAAACATGTCTTGCGATATCTGAATTTCTTCTTGCTCCTCAGGCTTTCCAGTAGCTTTGTCGTCTTCATTGTTGGCATCGGGTTTTGTTTCCGTCTCAGCTTCTTTTTCTTTCTTCAATGCTTCTCGTTTCTCCATGATGTGGTTACCAACCTTTCGTCGCCACCATTCCGAGACAGCTTCATGTCTCACAACAGGTACCTTATGAGGATAACTAGTTTCGTCATCACTTGTGCAATTGGCTTCCAAAAACTCGATATCCAAGGGGGTGGATCGATACAAATCTAAAATGTAGTTTCGGCCATCGGTACCCTTCAGACCCTTTGTCTCAACTGATGTTACCAGATTATGCTCTGAGCCACTGGTTGTCGAAACAGAATGTCCTTTGAGATGCAAAAAGTTTGCAATCGGTTTCAAGAGCTTTTCAAACTGTTTATCATCGCCAATAAGGTCGCGCTCTTCGATAGAACCGTAGACAACAAGGCTTGAAGGTACAGGTTCTTGCTCTTCTCCCTCTTGCTCTGGGACTGGGGCCGGGGGGTCGCTTTTAAATATGCCAGGAACTGGAGCTTGCGCAACTATTCTTCGCCCACAATAATCAATGATTGTAGTCAACAAGGGGCAGATGCCATCTGGGTCAACCTTATTCAGATACCTGACTCCAACGAGATCCTTTCCAACTGCATATCTAGCAGCGTCATCTCCACCAACTTTGGCAAAAGTTCCGACTGAATCAGCACCAAAAGAGTAGAAAATGCCGTTAAACAAAAAGATCTGGTTCACTGTTGGCTCGTTTGGATTCATTGCTTGGATATCTCCGCGAACAATTCCAACGGCACCCTTTACGGCAGCAGCAGTAAAATCGAAAGCGTTCTTATTCAAAAGTCTATCTCTAAGTAGTCGCTCAGGAAGATTGCTGCGTGGTAATTCACGAGAAGATTGATAGTCTCCATTCCAATCCCGAAGATTTTCAAGTCCATCTGGCCCTGTCAATAAATATTGCTCCTGTGTGCGGGATAAATCACCACGTTGTGCGGGTTCTGGCTTTGATATCCAACTACGTGCGTAAAAAGAGTTTGTAGGGTCAAGGTAAGTTCGTGGATCAAGGGTGCCTCTAGCATTGGTGTTCTTTTGGAGTTGTTTCTTGAACAATGGAGAGACTTGCTCAAGTAGAGTCACAAGGGAGTGTGTAGCCACGCCATTTTCCTTTTTAGAAGGATCAAATTTTGAAGCAGAGGAATTGTTAACATAAAAGCCTGAGACATGGGATGTAACATGGATATTTTCGCCCTCCAGTGTCATTGCATGAAGATAGAGAAGGTGACCTTTCAGTTTGTAATGGGCTGGAGGAGGGTTCCAATGAGACAGGGACAGGGATCTGAGTGGGAGCTGTGGAGCTTTCTGAGGAGTTGGCACGTTGAATGTAGTTGTTGAACTCTTGAGCCCGTCTTCAATCTTCGAAAGAGCCTCTTTCACAAGTTCCGGGTCAAACTCAATCTCTTTCAGTGGCTCCTGTTCTTCGTCTTTTTTGTCTTCCTCGGGCTTCTCCTCTCCATCCGCTTCTGGAGCATCCGCATCAGCTGTTTTTTCAGCTTCCTTCTCAGCAGTAGCAGGAGCAGGAGCCACGGCCTCTTCAACGTCATCTGCCAGGTCGGGAACAGTCTCCAATCCCTTGATCTCGTCAAAAAACCCAGATCCGGCATTTACTCCACAAACATCCACGCTAAGACCAAGGTTTGGGAGGGCAGAGCTAGTCAGACCAATCAACTCTCTAACCTTGAGAATATGGGTGCGCGCCTCTTTCTCATTGTAAGGATCCTCTTTCAAAACAAGAACAGAGCCATTGGAGAGGTTTGGGATCGAAGAGAGCTCTAAAACGTCATTCAGTTTTTCACCATCTAGCCAAAGAGAGAAACAGGTGTATTGAGAAGTAAAGTCCTGAGAGACAATAGTGCTTTTGACATCGCTCAGTGTTTCACTAACCGGGATGACCTATCCGAAAACTTGTTAGAGCTGACTTTTGAGAGCAAAAATACAAACTAAACTTACAACAATCTCCATCTTAAAAGGCTCACGAGGGAGCTTCACCGTCAAGGTCAAAAGGTCTTGAACTCCAAGTTAATTTTTATCATTTTGCATTTTCATTTTTTTCGTTTTTCTCAAGCGTGTAGTGGCGAAACAAAAAAGTCCATTGACTCACCATTGAGGGGCTCTTCATTTTGATCCCTTGGCGACTCTTCTTGCTTAGACTGTGGCATTTTGTAGTGGCAATGACGTATATTCTGAGCCGTAATCTTCAGATCTCAAAAATAGGATTCCAGCTAATATTTACAAAAGAGCTAAGAAATCCGACTTCCGCAATTCCTTGAGATAAGTATGAAAAAAGGAAGAAGAACTACTGGCTGAAAAATTGGCATTTGTGGAGAAAGTATTACCCTGATTTGATGGAGGAATAGGGATGGATTTTGGTTACCCGGACCCAACCAGGCACTGGCTCTTTTGTGAAATGGCAGGACAAGCTAAATACAGTGGAGGGCGAAAGTATTGATGATACTGGTAGAGGGTGAGAAATATTCATGTTTGCGATGTATACGAGGGCACAGAGCTAGTGCCTGCGAGCATGCAACTCGACCCCTATTACAAGTGAGACAGAGAGGCAGGCCGAGCACTGGAAGCAGCTACCGAGTAGTGGTTGTAGCGGATAAAGACTATGCAGAGGCAGTTACTACAGAAAACAGATCGAAGAGGAGGAAGATAGAGAAGAAAAATCGTAACAAGGATGAAGATGATGCGGAAATGGCAATCACGCTAACAGCCTTTAAAATGCAACTTGCAAATACAAGGGGCGGCAAACTCGAGGTTGTCTGTCCAGATCATAATCCACAATGTAAAGACACACTGCTCTGTGGGGGTAATAGCTGCGAATGTGATTACAAGTCAAAAGATCCCCTGTCGCACTTGTCCAGAATCAAAAAGGGAAGCAGGAAGGATCAAAGCCCAGAATCTGTTGACGGGCCCGAACCTCCAAATAATAATCCGATAATACGGGATGGGATAGCCACAGAGGATAATGTTAATACCGGCTCTCGCCATTGGTGTTGTGTTGAGTGTGAAGAACTAAATGACGACCCTCATAGTAGGCAAGAGCATCAAGAATTGCCAAATACTGTGAATAGTGACAAGAGTAACCCTGTTTTATCTCAAATACCACCGCCAGTTGCTCCTATACTTGGAGACTTAGAATCCTGGACTCTTCCAGGCAGTATTGATGATTTCTCAGCTAATGATGGGAACTTTGATACGGTAGCTGGCGAAGAAGTAACAAAAATGAACGAATGTTGTTGTGGTGCAAATTGTACATGCCAAAATTGTATTGTGAGCGGTGATTTGGACCCTTTGCTTGAGAAAGCATGCGAAGATATTATGACAAATTTTGGAGGGACTGATGCTAGCCTGGCTACGCAAGTTCACCTTCTTCTAGAATAAAACAGCGCTCAAAGATAGGTCTTGGTCGTAGGCAATATCGTCATGGTCTATAATGTACACTATTCAAAGGTGCGGGCGAATCAGCATTTCCTTTAGGTTTTATAAAAGGCTTCTAAAAGTGTTTGGATAGACCAACATTTTTCTTGGGTGGTTCAACCCATGTCTGTGTTTATGCTCATATGCTCCTATATAGGTAACCTAAATCCTATTTGTTGCGTAAAGTGAATTGGCGAGTCTTTGACCTACGAATCGTTGCACAACACCCTTAATCAAGGCTGTAATCTTTTTCATTACAAACAAAGACATAGGTGGAATCTCTCAAACTGTATTGAGCGCATCACAAACTTGATAAATTCAGTTCTACAAAGCTCAAAAAGATGGGAAATTTGTTACGACATCGACCATCAGGAAAGCAAAGATAAGAGAACGGCCTTTTATGATACTTCTAGAGAGGTTTGAAATGATTCCCGGTTATTCCTGAGAAGAATACAATAGTTTTCGTATTGAGTATTGAAAAGTGATGTTGTATAGGCTACCGCTGAATATCATGAGCACTATAGTTTACACACAAGACGGTCTTGCTAATCAGTGACATCGCAATTCTGCTTTGGTCCTTTCGATTCTAAAAGCCTAGGGACCTGCGACAGGCCACTTTGAATAGGATAAGGATGATTCCACCAGGTACATTAAACAGGTACAAACTATGCTACCATTAGAAATAAAGTATAAGAGCCAAAAGTTGGCGCATCGTCACAGGGAACTAGTTAAAGCTTGACAAAAAAAAATATTGATCATCGGGATTACATGATGTGCTGGGCATCCAATATGGAGATAAGCCATGGTTTGCCGGACATCCATATGGAGATAAAACGTGATTTGTCTGTTCGGTTTACTCTTCCTTGATTCCGCCACCAGTGCCGGACTTCTCAGCCTCTTCAATCGACTTCTTGTCGGTCTTAATCTCACCCTGACCTCCAAACATGCTCTGTACCTTGAAAGGTCGCTTCAAATCGCCAGTGGCGGATTTACCAAAGAGGTGGATTTGAACAATCTTCTGCTCAAAAGCACCTTTAACAGGAAGAATACTCTGCATCAATAGCGGGTTGGTGTACTTCATATACAAGTGCATGAAGCCCATCATTGCAATTCCGGTGAAGACACCCTTGGCGGCGGACTTGACCTGCTCCAAATCGTATTCCTTCACTGTGGTTACCACCAGCTGGGGCTCTTCAGTGGCAGCTAGGGCAGATGCCGGCTCGACATATTTCAGGGTGGTAAGGTCGTTCTTTTTCTTGATTACAAGGCTTGTGAAAAAGTAGAGTCCAAAGATTAGCAGGTTTGAGACAATGTACCCGATTCTAACGGCGAGGAGGACGTTCTCATCCTCAAAATTGATGCGCTTTGAAACTTGCATCATTACGAGCATTATGACGAGATTAGAAACCGCTGGGTTGACCATTTTGAATTAGGGAGTGACTATCTGAGTTTTGATCGTGGTGGTACAAAAGGGGGGCAAAGGTATAACAAGAAGAAAAGAACAAAAAAAAAAAAAAGTAGCGAAAAATGACATTTTATCAGTGAGCTGGCGTTTCTGCCGGAGCCAGACATCCGGGCGTACGGGTGTAATTCAAAAAGCCTATCCGGACAGTCCAGCAATTCACTCTTTCCAGCATAGTACAACGCTTGGAGGACAGAGACGACTGGCCACCGCCCGCAAAGGAGGGAACGATAATACTAGCATGGTGTCGTTTTCCACAGAGACAGAGTTCGATCCGTGGCACTCGGGCGATCTCAAGTCATCACCGTTTGGCGTCTCAACAACAATGGGGAGTGCAGTGCCAGGTACAGCCCCAATCTCAACCTCAAGAGACAATAAGGGCCACTCTGTTAGGTACTCGGAGATGATTGCAGCGAAGGAGGCACTAGAACAGGAATACCAATCGCAAGTTCTGAGAACGTCTCAAAGCGGTAGTCTTTCAGCTGAGGACTCTGACCTCGATGAAGACGCTGTATCAAGCATCGGTGGCATTGGGGAGAGCACGCTGGAATCAATTCGCACAAGCACTGCACAATCGGATCTTGAAAAGAAGAAAACCTTACAACGAGTTTTCTACATCGCTGCTAGCAATGACCAGGTGGCAACTGTACAAATCTTGTTGCGGCCTACGTTCACCCCGGATTTCATATCTGTGAATGCAAAGGATTCAAACTCAGGGTCTACAGCCCTTATTTACGCAGCCTGCTTTGGGAATCTCTCTGTTGTAAATACACTACTGGATAGCCATGACGTATCTGTCGAAGTGGACGCAAAGGACAACTACGGATGGACAGCTCTGATGTGGGCGTCAAATAACAACCACTTGGAGATTGCCCAGGCGTTGTTGAGCAAAGGGGGAGCTGATCCGAACATTAAAACAAGTTCTGGTACAAGTGCACTGGACCTTGCAACACCTGGCTCTGAAGTTTATGAGTATTTTGTTGATGAAGATTTAATCCAAGAGAAACAAAGCACCGGGGCGCATCTTGATTTCTACGACGATGGAGGCAAGTTCAATAATCACAATCTAGATGTGGACCGAGAGGCAGATTTGTCTTTCCAGTTATCTATGCAAACCGCAGCGGCAAGGGCGGGCGTTACCACTGGCATTTTTGGCACGTCTTCTATACTGGATTCTCTCAATAATGGCAATGATGGCGATGACGATGATGGAGAGGATTTTGTATGGGAGAGATACCTGCGCTCTCAATCCTTTCCTTTCCAAGAGACTGCCATTCCCAAATTATTGGACATATCGATAACAAATATAAAACTGGATAGAAAGCAGACCAAGTACCTAATTCCTGCAAACTTTATCTTCCTGTGTGCAAGATATGCACACTATGAAGGCATCCCTGAGCTTTTGGTGAATTGGCTGGACCCCGTACTCTTTCGCATTCGGAGTGCTTGCTCGAAACATGAAAATGATATGAATTACCTTGCCTTTTGGCTTTCAAACTGCTCTTTCCTGTTGTATTATATTAGAAAGGACCCAGGTCTGATGGGCGTGACTGCAGATTTTCAACAGGAACTGACGGAGTTAATCTCAAACATTTTCAACCTTCTCACAAAAGACGTGGAGAATAGAATTGCAGTTATTTTAAAAGCCGCGATTTTAGAGAGTGAAACCTTACCCGACATGTCAGAGGTTTTGTACCAAAGTGATTGGAATCTGTTCCATTCATCCGGGAAGAAAAAAACGAGACAAGAGGAGATCGAAGAGATTATGAAACCTCCGACTTTAAACCAAATTGCAAAGCCCTCGCCAATGAATGTGACGTCGATTTTGGCTTCACTAATCTACGTCTTGGACATGTACTCTGTGCACCCCGTTATACTACAACAGGCCATTTCACAAATACTGTTTTGGCTTGCAAGCTTTCTATTCAACGATATTTTAAGTGATCGGAAATACCTGGCTAGAGTGAAAGCGATGCAGATAAGGCTAAACATATCGGCCATTGAAGATTGGATCCGTGCAAACAACCGGAAGCCCCAAGATGCAGAAAACCTGGACTATGCGTTATACGATAACAATGATTACGATACCTCGCTGTTGGGGATCAGCTTTTCCCACTCCTCTCTAATTGACATTACTAGATTCCATTTTTCAAGACTTGTTCAATTGCTCCAATGGCTGCAGTGCTTTACAGGAATAGGCAATGATGAGTTAGCAATTGATGCAACCGTTGCGAACCTCCCCAGTTTAACGCCGAGTCAGTTATTGCATGTCGTATCAAAGTACCGATACGAAGTGGGGGAGAAGAAAATATCAAAGAAGTTCAGAAAGCATTTACAAAAGTTAGAGAAAGACTGGATTTCTAATAAGGATAAATCCGAGGAAGAGCTCAAGGGTGGAGGAGTCACAGATAAATCTGCGCCAGCACCCAAAGACGATGCTGAATCCAAAGCGCCTACGGTGCCTACGGTGCCTACGGTGCCTACAGAGATTAACGAGACCAAGGAGACGAAGGACCTGCAAAAGGACGATGGCAAAGCCACAAAGGAAGAAAATGTGGAGAAATCTGGTGAGCAGAACCAAGACAAGAAGGAAGAATCCACAGAAAAGCCAGCTACGGAACCTCAACCGGAGGCGCAAACGCAACACGAGCACCACCGGAACCAGTCAATGGAGCGCAATATGCTCTTCACGCCGCCCGACTCCAACCTCTATCGCAAACTGCAGTACAATAGCAACGTGTACCTGGACACGCAGTACCTGCTGCCGTTCTGCCTGCCCACGACCCGGGAGATGATCATGATCTGGGGCGCGGGCATCGGCGGAATCAACAAGCGACGGGCCCGCCAGTTCCAGCCGGCGCTGACGGACGAGTTTCTGGCAGAGGTCGACAACGCGGCGGGCGAGTCGCTGGAAGTGCGGCTGGCCGGCGCGTCCGGTTCCGGTTCCGGTGCCGGTGCCGGACTCGGACCCGGACTCGGACCCGGACCCGGCGACTCGATGTTCCGGGCGCTGGCGGTTCCCTCGCCAACGGCGTACAAGGCATGGGGCGGCCAGGACGACGATCTCCCGGACGACGAGGCTGCGGCGCCGAACTGGTAGGGCGGGCACCGGAAACACCCGTGCACCCGTGGGTGTGTGCGAGATAGTGGCATCTAGTATTTAAGTCTCCTAGACCTTCGAATCCCGATTTTGTAGAAGTGGTAGATACTCGTCTCCAATGTCTGCTTCTGCGGCCAACGTCATAACACAGGTTTCCCCCGAGGTCATTGATGCGCAACAGACATACGTCCCCTTCTACGACTCTGACATCCATCTCGATGTTGGGGGAACGGCATTCGCGATAACAAGGGATGAGCTGATGTCATTGCCTGAGAGTATCTTGCTCTGCCTTTTCCCAAATGGCGTTTTTGTCGATGCCAGTGGAAACGTCATCACGAATCTTATGGAAAACGATGTCGCCTATGTGGATTTCTCGCCCGAGTGTTTCCAGTACATTTTGAATACTTTCCGTAGTGCAACTGCGGCGTCTGAGGCGCTAAATGTTGAAGGTCCAGATCCAGGTCCAGGTCCAGGCCAGGCACAACTCCGAGGAGGGAATCAGATGGGTCCAAGTATAATGGAGGAGGGTCAATATATCGAGAGCGTTTTGATAAACCGGCCTTCTATTGTGGTTCTGCGGGAAGATCTCGACTATTACTGCATTTCTCCTCATCCTTCATGTCTCAGTGACGAGCTGAGGCGGATCAAAACTGAGGTTGGAAAGATATTGGAATCACAAGTCTCAATATTTGATGGGCTTTACAGGAAAAGTGCACGACCAGGCATCGACACCAACACCGATTTGCCTGATGCTGAGACAGAACAAGACGCGCAAGCAAAGTCTGCTGAAATAGGGGCTGCCGAAAAACATCTCATGGATATGCTGTGTTCTTCAGGTTTTGATCGTACAGATACTTGGGGGGATAGACAGTGTGAGTCAAACAAGACCGTAATCGGAAGTCTGGCGCTTGTTACTCTTTTGGAGCGAGACAAGAGAATTGATAAAACCACCTCGCATAAACTTCTACTTTTTTGGAGAAAACCTGCAAGAAAATGCTGGTGGTCAAGTGAAATTATTGAATTGTCTGATGGAACGAAAGTTAAAGTTCATATTAGGCGAGTTTGGACTTTGGAGCTGAGCGTTATTGGCGTTCGGTGATAGACGATTGACAATTATGACAATGAAATCAATTGATGAAACATGCTGTGTTTTTTGAGTTTAATGACGTTTTTTGTGCCTTTTTGGGGGGTCTTCATTTTTTTTGTACCTTTTCTGTAACCCCATTTATGACTTTTGGAGAAGTTGTAGCACTAATCAATTGCCATACGTAGTTTGAAAACTTTGCGCTTAATGGGATATTACAGATTGGCTTGTTGACTGTGTGATTTCAATCTTTATCGATGAAATGGTAGAGAGTTGACTGTTGTCATCAACGCATCTCCAGTTAGGAGGAGAGTACGGTTCACTGAATAGGACGACGCTATTAAGACGACTAATTTTTTTAGCGTCATCAGGTTCTAAAAAAAAGATCAACGCTCCCGACCAGAGATTGCTAAATCGAGAAAAAGAACCAATAGGCTTTTTATAAGTTTCTTTTCATGTTTGTAGTTGATACATGCTTGACACTTTCATGGTGAAAAAAGTTTGAGCGTTTCCTGAGCGTTTTGTGAAACATCACACAAACTCTGGGGTTACCCTCACATCACCAAATGCGGACCCTGGCAAAAAAAAAGTATGTCATTTAATGACCACCCAGTTATTGATCAAAGATGGCTCAAGCTTTTGGACAGGTGGTAATAGCCTCTGCCAATAATGCTTTGAAAAGAGACTATGCTCAACTGTCAGGTTCTCGTCCGCCGTTGGCTGATGTAACTAAACCGGCAACTATAAGTAGCATCTCATCCTCGTTTCTAAACACATTCTCCAGTCTAGCGCCAGGACAAAAGACGTCGCTAAAGTATACACAGTCCACATTTCCCTCTTCTGAAAAAAAAACACCAGATGCGATAAATAAAAAGTTGGCCGCTCCTCCGGCGGTCAAGCAGGAGTTTGAACAGAATCACAAACAATTGCATTTCAAACTCACCAATCGAGACTCTACAGATTCAAATCTTGTGGAAATAATCTGCATCTCAGATAGCGATAATGACGAGGTTTCTAATAAATCGTCTACTGTAAATAAAACAAGCAAGATCACTATTAATAGCGCCCCTCCCAAGATTCCAGAGTTTCCAAGCATACCGGTTTCAAAAAGAGCCAAAACTGGGCCACCTGAGAGCGCACAGAAAAACAATTTTAAAGCAGAAAAAGCTTTATCATCAAAAGAAGTAAAAAAAATTACGTGGACTGAAGAAAAAAAATCAATAGAAGACGTGTTTGACTTTGAACACGCGTCAAATCTTTTCCCAAACACTCAAAAACAAGAGGCTCAAAAGTATCTTCGCATAAATGGTTTTGCAAAATTCTTAAACCATTATTTACTAGGTCTTGATTCTCCTCCTTATTCGCTCTTTGACCTTATAGTTCTCCTTGGATATACTGTTCCAGATAGGGTGAAGGATGATGCTTCAATCACTGGTCAAGAGCAGTTGATGAACTATCTGCGGATAGCAGCTTCACGGGTTCTCAAGAACAGGCCACGGTCAGTTTACTATACTACTTTGCCGAGGCTTTGTGAAGCGCTACGGAAAGCACAGAATATAATGGTTCTAACTGGTGCAGGCATTTCTACCTCTCTTGGTATTCCTGACTTTAGATCAAGTAGTGGTCTGTATTCTAAATTAGCGGCCCTAAATCTCCAGGACCCACAACAAGTATTCGAAATCAACACTTTTAAGGCCGACCCAAGCATTTTTTATTCGGTTGCAAAAGACATTTTGCCTCCAACAGAGAGGTATACTCCCACTCATGCATTTATAAAATTATTACAGGACAAGAACAAATTGCTTCGAAATTACACCCAAAATATAGACAACCTCGAGTTTTACGCAGGCGTCGACCGAAGTAAACTGATTCAATGTCATGGATCGTTTGCCTTTGCAACATGTCAGACCTGTCGTTACAAATGCAATGGTGAAGAGCTTTTCAAAGAAATAAGACAAGGCATTGTTGCAAAATGTCCAATGTGTGCTGAAAAGAAAAAGCTCAATGTCAGAGGCTCTACCAAGCGATTTTACGGAATAATGAAGCCCGATATTACTTTCTTTGGAGAAGGTCTTCCGGACCGTTTCCACAACAATTTACGACGCGATATCAAGAAATGTGATATGCTGATTTGCATTGGGACCTCTTTGAAAGTGAGTCCTGTAAGCGAGATTAGCGGACTGATCCCTAAAAACATCCCTCAGTTGTATATTAACAGAGATCCTGTTCTACATTGTGAGTTTGATATGACATTGTTAGGCGATTGCGACAATGCGGTCGAGTTTATGTGTCAACAATTGAACTGGGATTTCCAGCATGCCATGCTCAAGAAAAAGCCAATGTCTGCACGAGAAATTGAAACTGGAAACTTCCAAGTGTTTGTAAACGATTTATCATAGTTTTTTTTTCTTTCTTCTTCTTCTTCTTCTCATCTGCTTTTCAAGAGGACAACAATTCCTGCATGCATATTGTTAAAATATAAGTTCATTCCAAAGTTGCTTTATACTTGATTTGATGTTTTAGATAATTTCCCTAATGAAAAAAAAAACAATGATTAAGAATTCGCAGCGGACTAAATAACTAATGTAAATGATAATATTCTATGAATATCAAATGCAAATGCGAAAAAGAGTTACAAAAAATTAATCCAACAAAGAGCAAAAAAAAATAGACTAGAAATGGCATTAAAAGACAGCTTCATTCATCAAGCCAAATCGTAATGTGAGGCTTTTCATAAAAATCATGCTTGTGCAATGACGAATTTATATCCATCCTTCTAATGCCCTAAGCGCATTTGTGAGTCTCCTCTTTCCCTCTTCTTTCTTGCCAATATCCATGTTCATATCAACAGTGAGTCGGGACAAGGAATCAATCACCCTTTCAATGAGTCTTTTCTCGTCCGTTGGAATATTCAGCTCTTCAAACTCTTGCCCAATCAAAGTGCCATCCGCAATCTCAAGCAACTTCATTATGCTGGGGTATGAAAACGGTCTCAAGTTTTTTGATTTCGCATCCCCTAGACCAGCAGCGCTTGACGATATCAGTTCGGCAGGTGCTGTTGCAGTTGAATGGGTAGATTTTCGTTTATGACTGCTGCTTCCATGACGTCGATGATGCCCTCTGGTCTGTCTCGTTAAGCTAACCTTCCCCGATTGAAGAGGAGGAGCTGAATTTCGATAGCTTTTTTTGCCTTCTCTTTTTATGTCTCTTTCCTTTTCATTCTGATCGTTATCCTCGACATTCTGACCTGAGAAACTTTGATCTGTGGTTGGACCTCTGTAAACAGTTTCTACTGGCATGTCTGTTGTTGATAATGCTGGAGGATCATTGTTATCTTTTGGTTGTTCGGCTAGGTTGGGTTTAGAAAGTCGACGCTTGCCCATTTCAGCTATATCTTGTGATTCCTTTTCGTCTCCAGCCATTTCGCCCTCGTCGATACTTCTTCTAGAGGCATTCTCATTTACCAAGATAGGTGGGAGAAGAGGATCATGAGGCTCTCCAAAGGCCTCCACACGTTCCCATTGTTGCGTTTGGGTTTGAGTTTGAGTTTTAGATCGAGAATGTTTGTTCTGATCATCATCGCTATCTAGAACATCAATCACAAATGTTTCTTTATCTCTCGATCTCCTTCTATTGCCCGTTCCTGTTGTGACACTTGCAACACTTCTACGAGACCTGGAGTGATTTGAACTCTTGGAGACATGTCGAGAGCTAGGGAGTGTGTGACCTCCAGTTGAAGAACGTTGTGGGGGAGTCGCAGTATAAACTGATGTTGGTGATTGTTTCTCATACACTTGAGCCCCAACTTCAGACAGCTTTTGTGAAATCTCATCAGTCTTGGTCGTTGTATCCAAAGGGTACATCATGCCAGATGTTCGAGTTCGCATCTTTTCAACTGGTAATGAATTCGCTGGAAACGACTCTTCATATGAATCATCGTTAATATTGGTTTCATCTGCAAAATTGGAAAACTGGTTTCTCAAAGGCGATCTCTGATGGTTTCTCCTGGAAGTTGGACAATAATACTCATTAATATTCGAGCTTTGATTTTGCAATTGCATTCTAACTATCTCGCCTTCTCTCAAAATATCTTCTTTATCCTTCTCTAGCCTCTCCCGTTCCTGGTCGCTTGCATATCTAGAAGCCGTATGGTAGCTTCCAACAGATGAGGTATCCGTAATTGCAGTTTCTGCAAGTGATCTCTGTCTCTCCCGCTTTGATGAAACTGGAGGAGTAGAGCCTGGCTGCCAAGGTGGAATTGATCGGGATTTCGCGCTAAGAGAGGGTGAAATGCACAACTCCTTTTTTTGTTCTTCGGCTGCTCTTGCCTTTTCAACATTGATCGATTCGCCTTCAAACCTGGTGTTAAAGGTCTTTGCTGAGGGTTTTAAAACTGGACGCTCGTTTTCCTTCAAAAACTGCTTCATGATATAGGGTTGTTCCTTTTCTTTGCGGATCGAGTCAAAGCTCTGATAGTGCGACGTGCTATTCTCCAAAGCGGTCATTGTCAATGGAGCCTCGGGACCTGCAACATCTGATTCAGAAGTAAACTCGTGAGCAGTAGAAGGGTGAAGCGATCTCGTCGGAGAAATGTCTCGGATCTGGCTATACCGATAATTGTCGTGAGCAAATCTGGGAGTATCTTCAGGTCGTTCCAGAAGAGTTCGTTTCTGATAGCTTTCCTCTTCTTCGCTATCGCTATCCTTGTCATAATGCAAAGTGACAACAATGCCCTCATGGTCATTAGAAATAGTTGACTTTTGTCCACTTGAAGGGCTTCTTCCAACTTCAGGAGACGGTGCCATGGTGATGGTTCGTTTGGAGGTAGGTGTTGTGCCTGTTCCTGTTGTGAGACTATTACTGGTAAAAGAAGAGCTGTGTCGGTGATGAGTGCCTCTGGTCCCCGATGTTGCCTCATCTGTGGCCTTGACAGTCTCCATTGTTGCGGAACTTTCCAAAGGAATATCTGCCTCCCTTTCATCATCCGGCAAATCGGCTAGCTGATTAACTCTTTCACGATGACCAAGGTTAATTGCCTTCAGTGTATCAGTTGGAGACTCAACTATAGACATTGCATCCGAAATCAAAGCAGGATTATGTTCAGAACCAATGCCATTGCCATTTCCATTTCCATTTCTCTCGGTCTGTATCACAGATCCCTTTGCATGACGAGAGTTGTTGTTTACCCTCTCAATTCCTATTGGCACGGGGATTGCGCTAGGCCCAGAAATATGAGAATCAATTTCCTGTCGAAACTGGCCATATTTGGGATGTATCGGTAGTACCGGCCTCTTGGGTGATCTTGGTGGTGGTCCATCGTCCTGTCTGGTTATCCCCACTGGAGGGCTTTCATAGTTTGAAGACGCAACAGACCCGGATGGAACTCTTGTCGATGCTGTGTTCGAAGAGGAAGCAGAGGGCACTCTTGGCGCTTCTTGAATCGCATATTGGTTGTGAGCAGGGTTTTGCTTCACCAGAATCTTCTTAACTTTGGTTTCGTCGGGAGAAACTTTGTATGCCTGTGCTGAGCTGCGACGATTATGTGGAGTTGAGTGGATCTGGTCTTCGTCGTCTTCATATATTTCTGGTGGCTCTTCATTATAATCCAATAGTACGAGTTTGGTAGATTCTACTGGTTTCAACTTTGAATCTTGATCGTTATCACTGATAACTTCATAATTAGAGATGTTTGAAATTATGGATCGTCTTACACCTAGGGGACTACTGGTAACTGATGTCTCCGAGTAATTGCTCTTTGATCTCATGTGGGTTCTTTTTGGTGTGCTGAGCCGCTGCTTGTGGCTTACTGAATTAGACTCCGAAAGGTAAGATCGCTCTGAATAATTACTCCGGGATCTCATGTGGGTTTTAAAGTTGTTGGAACTTGGTGAAAATGGTCTATTCTTCGTTTTGGACGGCACATCCTGATGAGAGATTGTTGGAGTTTTGGGTTGTTTAAGGGGAAAAGGCGATTCCAAGCTGCTTCCACTGTTCAAAGTGCTATGTGCAGTTTCATAAAGAGTATGTGAATCGACTCTCTCCCCTTTCGGTCTGGCTTCCTTTAGATTGGCACTTGGTACATGATTCTCGTTGTCAGACCCGCTGCTCAAGTACCTATCAGATGCAAAGTTATCGATCATTTCGTTCAACTCCTGTAAATGTGGATTACTATAGGAGCTGTTCTCGCTGCTGACTGTTCGTGTAGTGCTAGCGGTGGCTCGTCGAGTTCCTATGTCGCTTTTAGTCTTTCTATGTGTTCTTGAGGCTCCGCCTTGGTTGGTAGCTGAGTAGTCAATAAGCCCTTCTTCAAGAGCCTGCGGTGAACTGGTGTGTTTGTCCGCGTATGGGTGAGATGAGTTCTGTTGATTGGAAAGGGGATGGGAAGTAATTCCAGCTGCTGAATATCTGATGTTATCATGAGAATAATAGTGCTGGGCTGGTTGTCGAGTGTATTTTGGGTTGTTATTGGACCCTGGCTGGTTACAACTGCCAACCTCCCTGGAACTGGTCATTGGGCTTGCAATCGGGATTAGAAAACTTTCAATTAGCCAGTTCAGGTGTCTTTTCCATTGAATTGAAAATAAGAACTTGGCAATAGCTCTATCAATAAATCGATAGGACAAGTCTATTTGCCCGTGCAAAAAAAAAAAAGATTCGTATTGCCCTTGCTCCTGCAAAAGGATGGTGGGTGCTTTCCTCATGTTGGAATGGGAAACACCCAAACACTGTCTCCAGGGAAACAAATTTTTCACTATACAGAGATGAATACCGGATTCTTGAAGTTAGAGAGAAATCATATAGCGGCTGAAAGATCCTAGAAAGATCCATGATATTTACCATACCCGTTTCACTATAGACGTTGCAGATGGAAAAGCATATTCCATTATAGGGTAGTGATTGACGTGCTAGGGGGAGAATAAAGGAATAAGCATTCGGGTTTTTAATCTTCGGGATAATTTTGGTACCATATTGGCAAAAGCATCAATCCATTTCTCATGTCCAGTACGGACTGGCACCTTCTACTGGATAAAAATGGGCTTGTGGTACGCAAATGTTTTCTGTTCTGTTTTTGAAAGCTTGTTATAGATGCAGAAAGCATGAGAATGTCAGCCAATTTATCACCTTCATAGGTTTATCAAACCTTTCTTGTTGCTCGGCATTCTATCTAGGAAAGTTTTTTACACCTCCAATCTCTAGCAAGAGAATAGATAGAGTAAAATTGCAGCTCAAGAAATCCCCGTCCAATCTCCACAAGATAAAATCGCAATACATAAAAAGTGATCCATCAAGTTAATCCAGGCGATTATTATGGACCCAAGCAGCCGAAGCATTTAATTATTTATGTAATTTTAGATTGTACATCTTCTAAACAAATGAGCCGATAATCGTTATGATAATACATCTTGAGATCAAGTGATCGAGGTCAAGTCTCCTTTATTGTTAGCTAAATTTGTTCCAGAAGTTTTTAATTTCTTTCTTTTTCATAGCTCCGACTTTATTAGATGAAATATCACAAAGTTGAATGAGCATTGTGGTCATTTATGTGAGAGACAGTGTGACCGCCAGAATGAAGATTCCTTTTTGGAAAAAGCATTGTCTAGCTTGGTTTTAATGGATATCTAGAATAGTTGTCAAACTAACAATGCAAGGTCAATTATAATTCCTAGTGGTAAAGTCATAGCAGCATGGGCCTGAATTGAATGGAACTGACCTAACATTTCCACTCCATTTTCCTTCCTGCCGAGTAAGCTTAATCACAGCAAGATCACGGAAATGTCTTGGTATAGATTCTCGAAAGTAAAAACGTCCTTTTTGTTAATACTATTATTCATCTATATGAACTTCCAATAAGTCGTCTGCTAATGGTCAAATGTTAAAACGCTTTTACAAGATCACTAAACAGATAAAGGACTGGTAAGATCCCCTAAGCATATCAAAACTTGGTGGGAGAGAGAACCGAGCACATGAGAAAGCGGAACTTAGCCACCATCTGATTGCACCTGGATTCCATAATCGTTTATCGAATTTGTTCAAGTGATTCCCTCAGTTTTGTCCATTAATTTTGTATTCATGCTTCACAGATCATTTTTATTGGTTGTATTTTAGTGTCATATCGATAATGAAAGGCTTCAGTGAGGGTAAATATGATCATCTAAAGATCTCAGTTTCAAAATTGTACCTTGAGGATTTCTATAATGATATCGCCATATGTTACAGACTAGCAAAGCTTCAAAGCAAGCCTTCCAATTATTGATTGCAGAGTTAGCTTATAAATCTCCTTCTTTTCCTCTCCCAAAGCAAATACTGTCTTTAGGTTGGCCATGCATTGCATTTTGCAAACACTTGACGCTGTGCTGTTTGGTTTTGTCGCACAATGAATGTGTTCAGCAAGTTTTGCCACTTTTTTCTAGAACTTTTCCCCCTCCCGGATGAGTAGAACGGAAATATGCTTAGAATGATGTTAATACTTTAGTCATACGTTCAGCTCAACATACTGGAAAGAGTGACTCTAATCTTCTTTGCCTTAGGTTTTGTGTTTGATGTCTAGTGATTAAAATATTCCAGCTTAACAAAAAACCTTCCATCACAATGTTCTAGAAATATTATTCCTTCATCCTCGGATGTCGATTACTCGCAGCCAAATTGAGAGTCTGTCGTAATTAATTATACTGGTAGTCCCCGAATTGAGACTGAAAATCATTCCATAGGTTCAAAATAGAAGGTACGGCAGTTCCAAACGATTAATACAAACTCAAGTCTTCTTACGCTAACAGCTTCATGAAAACCGACTTTGCCCTTTATTTAAAGCGATCAGTATTAGAGATGATTACGCCCTTCTCTGGGCTCGTCAACCCACGCCATAGAAATTGGATCAAGTGGTCACCAATCGCTCAAAAGATCAAGTCATTATGGATCCTGCAGCTTACCACTATGTTGCATGAAAACAAAAATGGGCGCCAATACAAAAGATGTAATAAACAAGCTTTCCAAGATGAGATTTAAATCTTGCATAATTTCCGCTTGAAATATGCATAAGGTAATTGCCATCATTAGCCTTTCCTGCAACGACTGGGGTCCCAAAAAGGGAGTAATCATTAAAATGGAAACATCTATTTTAAATCGCTCTGTGCACAACTCCCAGGGAGGAATATATTAAAAGATTTCAAACTACCTTCACGTATTTTCCAATGAGGCTTAAAACCGGAATTTGAATTCAACGTAGTTGTGGAGTCAAAATTCAACCTTGACCAGCTTGTCATTCGCCGTGTAAACCAGCGAAGATTTCTCTTTCGTTGCCAAGCTCGCTTTTTCGTTGCCAAGCTTGGAGAAAAGAGACGTCATTCAAATACAAAGAAAATAGGGAAGTTGCGAAGCAGGTACCAAATGATAAAACCCATGGTTTGTTAGGAGATAAAAAATGCCCTATATGCCAACAACGGTACGATTGATCCAGTCCAAATTTTGTATCAATAAGCCTGTATGTCGAGATGCCAATAATTGTGGCGGTATCTTCTATGGAGAAAACGTGTTGGTGGTTCTCCTTTTTTTCCATTATTTGAAACAAATCCAATAGGATGGGCAGCAAATAGAGCAACTTACAAAATTATACCATATCTCAATAATAATTTAAGGATCAATGCCACATAACAAACAGTCATTTTTTAAGCTAGAGAGTTTTTTCCCACCTACAATAGCATGCATGCTGATTATCGTGATCTTTCAATAGATGAAGTGGTTTAGAGGTAAGGAAAAAGTGTCGTTTTCCGTATACTTAAAATTATCTAGATAATCTAGGTATGTTACCGGCTTGAGCATTGGCAAAAGAATCCCTAGAAAGGGTTTGGTTTAAGCATTTAAGAGCTCTATAATCCCACTCTTCAAAAATTTCAGCTCTCAAAAATCAAGCTATCTCAAGGTTCTTTTTCCTATCATTCTCTTAGCCTTTTATTGAAATGGGAATTGCTGATACTACCAAGTCGGTGCAGATTGTTGCCAGAACTGCTTCAATTACTTCCAGACAAGAATCAGCCGGAGCTGTCCCCGAAGGGATTTTTGGAAAGTTTAAATATTTTCTTGCTACTCCAGGTCGTCCTGTTGATACAGCCACTTCTGCGTCAATTCAAACAGATTTAATCGAAGATTCTAGTGATGAAGAGGATGAAAAAAACTACTCAAAGTATAATATTGTCTCCCGCGTTGTTAAGCCTAAAGCTACCCGGGGTGGCAGATTTTTTGATAATGTTACCGATTTAGCTGGTTCACGAGCAATGTTTTTGCTGACTTGTGTTATTCTTCTTATGTGGGCAATTGCTGGTATTGTTCTTGGTGCTCCTGATAACTGGCAAATCTGGATGCAAGATGGCGGATCTATCCAAGCTTATATATCAGACACTTTGCTAATGAGACAACAGCAAAACAACTGCACTGAAACCTTGATCCTAATTGCACAAATCAAATCAAGATTCAGAACGTACATCAGACTTTTGCTTGACATTGAGAGCCATCCCAGAAAATCAGGGAAAAATATTGAACAGCAAATTGAAGAAGCCAGAAAAGATGTGGTTTCAGAAGTTGGCGATGTCAAACTACCAGATGTGAATTATTTTGATAAGATGTGCTCAAAAGTAGCCCTGTTTGTTGGTTCGCTGTACTCTTGGATTATCTACTGGATTGGAATCTTTATCTGGTTGGGCTTTGGCAAGAAGCTAGGTTGGGGTGACGTTTGGCAATTATACATTAACACAGCAGTTGCAGTTCAAATCACCTTTGTGAGCATGTTCCTACAAAACATTAGGAAACGACACAACTCCTACATCAGAAAATGCATCAACATGATTATGAATGTCGACAATAAGCTAGAATCTGAGGTTAGGAAGTTCACAGGCGATGAGCAGCCAAACCCAATTGTTGTCATCCCCCATTTGAAATACACAAAAACCGAGAGAGGCATAGAGTACTACGCTGCTATCATTGGTACCGGTATAGGAGTTGTCATTTCCATGGCAGTGTTAATTGCATGGCTCTGCATCGGTGAAACTATGAAATGGAGCGATAATTGGTGGTTGATTATTGGAACATACACAGGACTAGTCGGCTTCATCGATGGCTTTACTCTTCGAAATGTTTACTTTAGACACTATGCCTATACCGAAGAGCAATTCGAGATGCTTCAGGAAGAGGAGAAGCAGCTTTTTGAAAGTTTGGGCATTAACACCAGCCAGACTTGGGATGTTCCGCAAATCGAAGATCCTGTCAAGAAAGTCAGTATCAAAGTAGGAAAGGTTCTATCTACATCAACTGCGGTAATCATCAGTGTTCTAGCTGTGTTTGCCCTCATTGGAATTTCTAGTGGTTTCCACTGGAGCGTCACTGGCCAGTTGATCTCCAATACGCCTACAATGATTATCGAAGGCTTTTTGCTCATGGTACTTCTTGAAGCACATAACAACTGCCTATTCAGATTCAGATTCTATGTGCAAGCTATTCTTGTCAGAAAGGTCAGCTTGCTCACTTATATAAAGAATTTGGACAAGTCGGAGTCTAAAATGTGATTTTTTTTTCTTTTTATTAAATATACTACTGCTCTTTGATCATTGTTATATAACTCTTTAATCTGAGATTATTTCGAAAAGTAAGTTAGCAAGATACTGCCTTTATTTTATGCCACACAACACATACTCTGGGAATATGAAGTCCAAAACACTAACAAATTTCTTATAACTCGAATGTATTTGAAGAGTTTAAGCCTTTAATACTGTACCTTCAGTAATTTGCCACGTTATCGGAAAAAAATTCTCAAAACGGTAAACTGTAGTGTTGAGCCATTTCTTTGAGAGGCTCAAAGCTCAGAAATCAATAAAATGGAGTGATTCACATAGGATTAATACTCGTATGCAAATCTATCCGCCACACTTTAAGGATATGGAAATGAACAACTACATTCCAATCATCTATTAGCTATGAAAATGAAAACGCTCAATAGGTTCAGGTGCTCCTATTGTTACGCCGAAGAAATAGTAGTGCTGATCATAATAAATCTGACAAGAACCACAGGACAAAATCTCGCACAAACAAAGTCGAAAAAACAAAAGATTATTCTTCTACAAGTGTGCTGAAATGACAATAGACGTTTCATCTATTTCTCTGACTTTTTCTTCTCATCGGCTAAAATGAATCGCATTATTGTTAGCTCAGACTGGCCTACTACTGGACAGGAAACAAAGGCACTACTGATAGTAGTCAACCATTCTTTAAACAATACACATACCAGCTTTTTGTTTTGCTCTCATGATAGCGGCTTGCTCGTCAAGTCTTTTCTTTGGATCACCTTCTTTCTTGTTCTTTCCGGCAAGTGCCTTTTTGGCATTCTTTTCTCTGGCCTTTTCACGCTGATTTCCTCTTGACATAATGATAACGGTCCGGTTTCTAGAGTTTGGTTGGTTATTCCTTCCCTTCCTATCCTTCCCTACGTTAGGCGAAGCGAATAAAAAGTCAAAGGAGGCAAAGCGTTTCTTCAAGTAGTCCGAGTACACCCATACGCCCATATGAAAGCACTCAAAAGCATCATCACAAAGCTGGCTATCTACCCAAAGATCCTAAGACAACGAGATGCCAGAAGAGGAAACAGATCACGTCGCTGTTGCTGAGCCTCCAATAGATGATGCTGAAAAAGAAAAGGCTGAAAGGCTTGCTGCCGCCAAAAAGAAGGTACGTCCGAGTGAGCTGTCAACCGTAGACTACATATTAATTACAAGCTTTAGTTCGAGGAACTAAAAAAGCAGAAGAAGAAGCAAAAAAAGAAGTCAAAAAAGGAAACCAAGGACAAGGATAGCAAAGAGTCGACTCCCGAGCCCCAAGAGGCAGAAGAAAAGGAGACAGCCGAAACGTTGACGCCTCCAGATGTCGTGGCTGATCAAGAACCCACAACGGAAGATGCTCAGATCCAGAAAACAACAAGTAACAGTTCTGAAAAGGGCCAGGAGCCGGTTTCTAACAAGTCAGTTTCAGAGCTTGAGCAAGAATTGAAGGACTGGAAGCTAAAGTATGCAAATCTTGAAGAATCACTCATCGCACTGAAGAAGGAAAACATTGATCTAAAGGATAAGCTGAGCACAGCTGAAGGAAGGGCGATGCATTTAAAGGTTCAATTGGATAAATCTAGAGTAGATCGACCTCCAGTAACTCTGAACACGCATCAATCTGGGAATCTATCAGATGATGGGGAACTCTCTTTATCGCCTGCAAGCTATAATCCCCCTTCCGATCTAGGGGCGAGAGGAAAGCCGTATGTCCTGAAAGACTCATCCCACTTCTATAGTGACTCGCAAAATATACAAACCGTGAAAAGTAAACTGGAAAGCTGGAAAGGATGGCAGGTTGACATGAGAGGATGGAGGTCTATTGGATCAGGCGCTATACTCGATTTCTGATGTCTAAGGTATACGAAACATTATAATAAAGTGTCTTTCTTATGACTAGTATTTCAAGTGTAACCGGAACTTCTCCGTGGCATATAGCAAACAAAATGGCCAGCCAGAATAGACCGCCCTAACGTAAGATTGTGAAGTAAAGAAAAAACTGAAGCATTACAAAGTTCTTTGGACGCACGCTGTACAAAAAAACACAATTTTTTGGCTTTTTTTCCCTCAGCGTCGAATCAAACCTTCTTCGAAGGGCAATGTTCTGATTTCACAAGTGAAGCATCAACAATACAATCCGTAAACTCTTCAGATGTAGCTGCATATCGATGTGCTGAAGCAGACTCTGCACCGTTTTCGGTTCCATTTGAAGGAGAGTTGTCGTTGCCGTGCTGAGAAACAACACTGGAGCAGCTTTCGTCAGTGAACTCTGGCTGAATAGTCGCAGAGTGGATTCCGTGGTCATGTAAGAAGACTCGAATGTCCTTTGCAAGCTTCAAAAACTCATGAGGGTCACTAGTCACTGCGATATGCAAGCTCGCGATGAAGAGGTCTTCTGCAAGCATCCAGACATGAAAATCGTGGATTGACAAAACTCCAGGAATGGCCTCAATTCGTGTCTTCAAATAGTTTGCATCAATCGACTCGGGGCTTGCTTGTAGTAAAATTTTTGAAGCCTTACGACATAGAGGAAGAGCAGACGAAAAGATGATACAAGTGATGAAGACTGAAATTACCGGGTCAAAGTAAAACCTCCAGCTATATTCCGTCTTCCAGATGAAAAGAGCAGTTGCGATAACGCCTATGTTGCCAAGAGCATCTCCCATAACATGTAAGAATACGCCTTCCATGTTCAATGATTTTCCGCTGGGGACATGTTTCGCACCGTTCTTGGGTTGCAGAGCAGACCTTTCGTTCGCAACCTGGTTTACTACCACATCTGGCAAGAGGTTGCCTACACCATCTTCCAAATTCGGGCCACTTAAAAGAGTCCTCGACTCGTCTTCACCATTGTGCTCATCGGTATACAATCCTGCATGCGAATGAGAGTGGAGAGCGCCGGTCTCTTCGTCGCCATGACTGTGACTGTGCGCAGAGGAAGAGCCATGCGAGTGAGAATGCCCATGGCCATGTTCATGGAACAAAAATAAGCCAGCAATATTTGAGAGCAGCCCCAAAGTTCCTACCAGAAGGATCAGCTTGGGGTTTGTGATGACTTGTGGCTCAAAAAACCTTTGTACTGCTTCGATCAAGATCGTTAGGCACAAAGCAATTAAGAAGACGGCGTTCATCAAAGCACCCAAAACCTCTGCTCGCTTCCATCCGTAAGTATACTCCGCGTCAGGAGATCGAGATTTTGCCACTTTGACAGCCCATAGAGCGATGATCAATGAAAAAATGTCATTTAGCATATGGAAAGAATCTGCCACAAGGGCCAGTGAGTGGACGGCATATCCAACAATGACTTCCAAGAAGAAGAAGATTGTGTCGATGACAAGTAACGTCACGATTCTAAGCTCTTTGCCACCAATCATCCTCCTGTGTTGGGTGTCTTTAATCGTAGTAGAACGGCTCTAAGAAAAATGAAAGAAGAGGGAGAATGAAAAGAAAGAAACTGAAAACTCCGGACGAGAAAGAAGACTTGACTGGATGAAGCTCTTAATCCTGTCCTTTCCTGAAAGGGTACGCAACAGATCACGTGCGAAACTAGTACTTATTCTACAAGAAATCGCGCTTTTCTAACATTTGATGATTGCTGGTTTGTTTTTAGTTACACGTTATAAATCCTACAAAATGGTCTAGGACTCCTCCTCAATAACGCCTTTCGCAGACACGTAAATACCATCCAAAAACTTTCGAATATCCTTGTTTCTTACTCGGGTAATCTGTTGAATATCAGCGCAGTTCTGAGAGACATCCTCAACAGAGTTTCCGCTTAGAACGATTTCGTCCTTCTGGGTTGTAGAAATAGCAACGTCGACACCTGGCGTAATCTGAATCTGTCTAACCCTCTTTTCTCCTAGAAAGTTTCTGATCTCGACAATCTTTTGGCCATCGGTTCCATCAATAATGTTGACATTGATGGGGAAATGGGCATACACGTATCTCATCTTGTACTTGTATCCCTTGGTGACACCGGTAATCATGTTGGCAATCAGCGATTTCACAGTTCGGAGGGCGGCAACGTGTTTCCTGTCACCGTGGTGAACTGAGAGTCTGATCTGATCGTCTGAGACTTTTCTGAAGGAAACATCGATATGTCGGATAATCTTTTGCAAAACTCCTCTTGGTCCCTTGACGGTTATAGATCTAGCCTTGATATTGACGGTAACTAGAAGCGAGATGTGTTAGCTATGTTATTCCCAGCTACCATCCCGGAAAGAATAAATCTCTAAAGTGATGCTTTATCGGTATATGAATGCATATGCGATGCCTGGCTTCTGTTGAGACGTTCAAAATCGTATCTGGTTGTTCATAGAATTGGATATGGCTTTGTCCCCGAGCAAAATCTGTCAAACTCTGTGCCAAAGGTTTCCAGTATATCTTGCCCATTGTAATGATTTCATAGTTCGTATCTCGTTTTCTCGGTTTCTCCATTTCAAACTGCCACAACCTAACAAAGCACACTTCAAGAAATAAACGAATGAATCGGTTTTATCAGCTGTACATACCTCCCTTGGGAATGTCAAGAACCTGTTCTGTCTGAATGTGCTTCATTGCTGATTTCCACTACTCTATAGGCTAGTTCAAATTTGTGTCCTCCAGGCAAGTCGGGTCAATTTCAGCATGTCAAACTAGTCGAGGGTGCCCACACTGGTCGTTCAGAATATTACGCTACAGTCTCAAATATTTACACACATATCCTAAACGGGACATATTTTGTATCACGTGGTGTAGATTAGGGCAGAAGTATGAATGGAGACCACAGCAGAAATTAGAAATTCTTGGCAACTTCCAAAAGAAGCAACAATGGAGCCAAAAAAGGCAAAGGTTACTTAAATAACTAACTATTGCCCATTACTGAGAACCAGACTATTTCTGTACCTCTTTATTCTAACTTGATTGGCACAGTGAGCAGTTGTCATAAGCCTAGATGGATTAACATCAAGGATCTTTTGATGCTGTTTCTCTAACCATGTTTTTGCTTGAAAGGCAAGACAGGTTTTTGTAATGGAATTGATTGTGTTACTTATCAATAAATGATATTATACGCTTTTATAGGGTCAATTGACTGCACAATCTCAATGATTAAAGGGTCGACAGTTTATGAGTTTTTTCGATCAAGCTTGATCTCTCATGTATAAACACCGAGTGCTGATTCTGTTTTTCTTCTTCTTTCTGGATTATGAATAATGATAACAAAACTAAGAACTAAGGATTTTTAAATCCAACACTTGTGCTCAAGTAATGAGTCCTCTTTCTTGGTTATACTGAAAGGAAGATGAAGTTGAACTCTGAACAAGCTATTTATGTTTCATTTGCTTATTTATCTAGTTTGTTCTCTTGCTTCACATTTAAAGTTAGATGAATGTGTTGACAGAAACACCTTGGCTTTGATACTCGGAAATGGGTCTGCCTTGTTCCAGTTGGTAGATACCAAATAGTACATGGCTAGAAAAACCAAGCCTATGTTAATATGGTCATTCGTTCAAGAGTCTATGTTTATCTGCTATAAGAGTATTGATTACTATGGACGTGTATGATATGGCGTTGTTTAGTCAAATCTACTTTGACTATTGGTGTTAGATATAATCAAAACTACAAAGCCTTTTCATAGTTAGAGAAAGAACGCTGAGTCCATGTTATCAAGGTTCAGCGAAATTGGAACAACTGCTCGCAATGCCAAAACTACCGAGGCTTTAGATATCAAAACCTTTCAAAAACAGCTCCATCAATAGAACAAAAAATAGACCGTATGTTTTTACTGGGTGTGCAGCTTCTTCTTAGTATGATCTACTCTGATCTTTTTCCTTTATTATGGCCTTTTATCCAAGAATGCAAGATGTTGTTCCACTAACTAGAGCTCTACGGTAATATACGAACTTGTTTGGCTCACTGCAAGCAGGATACAACTAATCGTAGTGCTACCAATCTAACCTATCTATTCATTTTGTTATCTGCTTCCAGACCCAGAATATTTGCCTGAAATCTGCCCGGAAATCTGGAATATGAATCCACGTCAGCTCTTCTAAAGCGTAGACTGAAGAAGCGGATTTCGTGTCGGAACCTGCTCGTGCTCAAGCCCTCAAAAAGCTACGAACACATTTGACCATGTTAGGTCCGAAGGAAGCTAGGAGTCAGCGATTCACACACATAGCTGCTGAATTGCTATAGAATAGGGATCTACCTACCTATTAGCTATAGACCAAGCTTACCCGGAATGGATATCACCCGAGTCTTAACAACTTGGATACTCTTATGAACGTTTATCGTCATTACCCTAAATGGTATTAACCGACACTGAGGCCGGTTAACGCAATTGAACATGAAAGTGATTTTTAATATTGCGTTTTGAAAGTATTCACAAGTTTTTCTTCTAATATCAAATACAGCACTTTTCCTTTTTCGGAATAAAGTTGTTTTTATTGGACTGCACTCATGCTTTAGTAAAACGGTCCCAAAAATCAATACAATTGTTCATGAAATCCAATGGAGCATCCATAAATTCAAAGATAATTAGTCATTCCTTATAAAAAACTTTTCAAGGCTTTAACAATGCATTCGGCAATATTGACTATGAGATCATCTTTATCCACAATCCTCTCATACTGCCTAATCAGCAGTATTTATCAATTCGCATAAGCGACCTTCAAGTGCATCTAATCTATACGAAATTGTTCGAATCTCGACCTTTACAACATAAGGAGGACAATAAGCTCTTCGTCGCAGGGATTGTTTGACTTCCAAATAAAGTTTACCAGTCCATCTCCTCCCACCCTAGCAATTGCCGGTAGAGACTATGTAGTCACTCTGCTTATGTCCTTGTAAGAATTATCTTGTTAACTATAGCATAACCTCGTATATACATTTCTGCGAGCCCGCCCGGGATTGGAAGCAAGATGAAAGGATTTCCTATTTGTCTCGGCTCGTGTTTCTGTTTTCGACCGCGCCGGGTTTTTTATTTGACACCAATATTCTGTCTCAACGTCGGTGTTCATGAAGAATATGAAAAAAAAGAAAGACAAATTGAAATCTGTGCTCGTTGTAATCTTTTTCATCACAACGTACTAACCAAAAAGCAAAATCCTCTCTTTGAATCTTTTTTCTATTAGCAATTACGAGAGACGCAAAGAAGCATCAACACACGTGTAAGTTTTTCCGTACATACGAGATTCTATAAAATCAATTATTGCCCAAGGTGGAAAAAACGGTTTTGAAGGCCACCGACAAATAATACATAATATTCTATCACTAACTCCGTGATCTAGTGTATCCAGGGAAAAAAGTGGGAATAATAATAACAAAACATAATATCAATAACTAGAGAAGAGCCCATGGCTTTCAAGTGAAGGAACGACTCACATTTGATTATAGTATCTAGCATAATTCTGATTCGGATCATGATAAGTTGGCATTCCGTACGAGTGCTGCTGGTTCTGGATTCCCGCTGGTGCATTTTCCCCTGCAGGAGGTTCTGGTTTTGTACCAGCTAATCCTCCATTGACTACAATAGCATTACCATTCGTGCTTCCATTTCCAGTTAAAGTAACTCTAGGTTGTTGATGCTGCAAGATGGGTTGCTGCTGAAGCGGTCTTAACAAAGTCTGAGGCTGATGGATCGGAGTTTGAGCTGGAGTCTGGGCTGTGCTTGGAGCTTGCGTGGTTTGGGACTGAGTCACTGGGGGCACAGATGGTTGGCCTGAGCCAGGAGCGGTCGTGTAATAAACTGAGTTTCCAGATTTGGATTCTCTTTTTGGCTCAGGTCCAGAAGTTGTGGGAACGGGTTGGGAATGGGGCTGCCCATGAAATCCATCTTGCTGGGTGCCATTAGCTTGTGCCAGTGGCTGTTGAGGAAGGCCATACACACTTCCTGTTCCAGGATAAGAAATTGGGGGATAAGAGTACTTTGTACCGTAGTAGTTTGCCAATTTTGCGCCGCCAGATGCTTGAAGGTACTGAGGATACTGTTGAGGAGGCTGAGGGAACCCCATTCTTTGAATTCCATTCACTGGTTGGTTCAGTATTTGTCCTGCCTGAGAAACCCTATATTGGATCTGACTTCCATCTGGTGCCACTGCTGTTGTTCCAGCTGGATACTCATATTGCTGTTGATGGAGTTGAGGGTGAGGTTGCGACTGTGGTTGTGGGAGCATTGCCATTGGTATAGTCATGCCTGCCATTCCCATTCCCATACCATTAGACATTCCCATTCCCATGCCCATACCAGTGTAGTCTTCGCTTAGAGGATCGTCTGATCCAACTGCTTTTGATCCTAGACCGGATTCCTTAACCGCATTCCAGAGATCACTACTCAGCTTGATGTTTCTCAGTTCCTCGGAATCGGAAGGTCTGGGAAGTCGGTTGGTCTGGACATCTTCTGCCGAGTAGTAAGAAACAAGATGAAATGTTTCTTCCTCTGGAGTAGAAACAGTTATTGACAATGTCTTTTTAACCAGTCCCTGCTCTCGAAACGCGTAGGATGTTACCAAAGAGCCAACTAGAGCCCTATTTGGTGGGGACGGCTGTCTGTTTGAGTTCCCATTGTTCAGATATGGTACCTGCTGAGGCTGCTGTTGTTGCTGCTGCTGCTGCTGCTGCTGCTGAAAAGCAGTTTGAGGGCCATTTGGATATTCGTGTGGATTTGTAGAAGATGTATCGTTTGAGTTCATATTGATAGCTGGAGCCAATCTATTGGAAGAGTCTTCATCAGCTCTCTTTCTCTTCTTTCGATTCTTTCTTTTGTCTTTCTCGTCATTAGAAGCGCCCTTGTCAAGCTCGCGATATACCAAGAATCTCCCGAGAATTCTAGATGGTGACCACGCGACACCGTCAGTCCATCTCTTGATTCCAGATTTTTCCTCACTGAACACGAAAATATTCCCAGATCTGATAAGGTGTGCGCGCTCTCTATCATGTGGTCGTCGCGTCACGGAGGGGAGAGTGCGGTAAATTGCTGCCTGAATCAATATTAGAGCATCCTTCGTGTTGGAAACATATCCATAATATGTGGGAGTTATGCTTGAAGATTGGTTAAACGCCATGTCAAACGTGCCAACGTTGATGAATGTTAGGTTTCAGCAGTCAAGACAGTGAAGCAAGAAGATTGAAAGTGAAAACTTTTTCTAGCACTTGGAACAATCAGACTCAGAGTCAAGTTTCTCTGAGTTGGAAATTTAAAAGTTAACTAAGATATAAGTTTAGAAAAAATGGAAATGAAAGAACACGGGGAGTTTATAAGCTCACGAAGGTTACTATACACTCCACCGATCGATCCAATGGAAATCAAACAATCATTTATCGATTGCCAGAAAGTATGGGAGAGCCAGTTACATCAGTTGCATCCATGTGACATTTACGTTAGGGTTAAAGCCTACCGAGACGCACCTCCAACATGGATATTGGCTAACGGCTTCTTAGCTTGGAAAGTATAATCTGAAGAGCCCGACTAATCTTTTGTACTCCTGTCTTTCCAACTTTATTCGCAAAAGAGTGTTTTCCGTTTTTTACACACAAAAATACAATAGTTTACTTTGGTTCGGAAACACACTGGAAAAAGAACGTTCATTGGTTAGAGAAAGAAGAAAAGAACTGATTTCGGTACGAATTCCTCGGAATGGTTCTCGATTGGGTCAGAAAGCAAGTGGCCAGGGGAAGCGGAGCAAAGTTATAGCCACAGTGTACATGTGCACCATAATCCTTACTTGCCATAAAATTCTAATTGGACAAGTAAGTACATGCTGGACTAGAATCGACAACGTCCATGGGGCATTTCAAGGGGAGCAAAAGCTGGCTAGCGGTGAGATACGAGTTGCAGGTACATGTCCATTTGTCTGTATTTATGCGAGAATGCGGCCCTTTCTGGAGAATCAGGTTGGAGAAGCATTGCCTGACCATGATATATTTTTGCAATATGCAGCAGTAAAAGCATGACACAGTTTCCCTCTCATAACAGGGATCAAACACCCACTCTGGTACCGGCTCCGAAGGTGGGGGAATTGTGAGACGGGACGGAACATGATAACATCTACAAACAATACACAGGGCTACAGTATGGAAGTACTCGTATCTTATTGAGTTTTATTACTGTAGTGAAGGCACGATTCAAGCTCACATTGGCAACTGAGCCCACCCAAAGGGAATGTGTCTGAGCCAGCAAATGTAGAATAGGCACAAGATTATAGTATTAGGCTTTTCCTTGCCGGTTTGGTTTAGTTTATAGTTGAAAAGACAAACTATGCCACTTCGTGAGGCTACGCCAAAGCAAAATTAGCTGGAATTAAGAACAGAAACTGCATACTTGGACATTTCCACGAAATTTCTGAAAGCTGAGACCAACTGGGTATTGTTTTGGTGTGATTGGTTCGCTTTCGATAGAAAATCTCGCTCACGGCATTATTAAGAAACAAGACTGAAAACGTGAGAGGGATCATTAGCGTGCTCAGAGTGTTGAGTTAAGGGCTATTCCATCGGCTCAAGACCAGCGATGGCTATTGCGGATGTCCCTGCTATTTAGTCGGCTTATAGGTTTATGTCTAGCATAAAGAAATATACCATATCTCCCGATCTTTAGACACTTCAATGGCCCGGAAGGGTACTATTAACTTCCGTACCGTTCCAAACCCTATTTACTTTAAAACTGCAAGTTAATTTAATTTTCCATGCGATACAGATAACAACCAGGCAATGGAAGGAGGCATTCTCCGAGGAAAATAGCTGTCATAAAGTCTGGATATTCGGAGAGTGAAACTCCGGAAATTATGAACCTCTTAACAACAACATGTTTGAAATCAGCGGGGAAAATATTTGAAGAGAAAGATACAATAAAAGACAATACAAGCTGTATTGATGAGTTTATGTTAAGATGGTTTAGTTAACTTAAGCCTTCAACCCAATCAGTGTTATGGATATGGTAAACTGAATAGAGTGTTGGAAGGTCTATAGTTGGAAAGCAAAACTCCCAGGGAAACAGGATCCATAGTCACAAACGTGATTGGGCGTTTGAGATGTCTTGAATCCAATATTTGTTAAGCTTATGTATGACAATTTAAAAATAAAAGTGAAATAGAAAAAAGGAAAAGGAAATGCCAGATTCACCAAACAATGGAACTATCTTTAAGACTCAAAAGTTTCAATCTACGGCTTTCGCATCGAGAACAGTTTTTGTCTGTTTCCCCAGACGATTCGATGTTTACCACTGAGTTAGACGTTACTTCTAAAACTTGAATTATACAATTGTCAGTGCCATAATTTTCCAATGCCTATGAATCTGATTAGAACCAAAAGAAAAGAAAATAGAAACCCTGAAACATTAGACAACATAGGAGTCTATTGTTCTGCAAGAGAACCGTCATCGAAAGCCTGTACCTAACTTTTCACTAACTTCATATTTGTCTTAATCTCATCGTTACTGGGATTTTGAACTTTGAGCTTTATTTCTAAAGTTTCCTGGAAATACTCAATTCTCGTGCTCTTCCATCTCCAGTGTTTAAAACTGTTCCTACTACTTGCGATAAAACTTTTTGATTTTGTTTTCCATAATTGATCTGGTTATTCTTACAAAGAGTTGTTGTGTCACTACATCAAAACTCCATGCTCCTTATATTGCCAGCTTTGGAATTGAGACAGCCACCCCACATCCCAAAGTATCTCATCTTTCAGGTGGATTAAGAATAAGTTAAGAAAAGTATAAGCCTTGGAACGACAAGAATAAAGTGACCGCTTGCTTATTTCTTTCACTCGCACCCTTGTTTACTTGACTATATGTGTACCTTCTGGTAATTTCAATCACAATAACCAAAGCGCTCCGGGTTTCAATATCATACAAGCATTCGCACCCATATGAGCTTTGGAAGTTTTATTTTTCGTCATACAAAGTGTGGATCTGGTAGAAATGATATTATTTCTGACATAAGGTGTACCAGTTAACTTTTGAGTTTGGATTCTCAATAATATTTTAAACCTCAATCTTGTTATTGAAACATCTGTGTGTTCATGCTCATAATTGTTTTTTATGGTGGCATTGCTTACTACTTTTCATAACGAGCAGATTTACAAAACTGTCAAAGTACTTGATGTGTCTTTTTGTGATTGTGCTGGTAAGTACTTTCAGATCAGAAGGCTTGTGGAAAGTATTCAAGGGAAGATATCAATGCTCTGAAATGGTGCTTTGGCCGTTTATATGCTTAATTTATAAACAACTCTAATCTGAATCGGGCTGAACCAATTCTAAGGAAAACAGTTGAGGGCCAATTATTTTGGTCTCTAAAGATTACTATGGTAAAGTAAATTTTCCTCGATTTATACAATCTAAAATCTCTTAATGTTTATACCTTTTACCACATTCCCTATGTGATAAGAATGGTCAGTTCTATATCATCATTATTGCTTATACGTTGGTAATAAGTAGGCTTTTGCAATCGTGATGAAGCCATGGCAATTCTTCAATTGTTGACCAAAGGAAAAAAGCCACGGGTACAATTAATTGAAATTTTAGATCACAAAATTCGCTACTTCTATCTCGTACTACAGTTGGAAAACAAATTTAATTACAAACACAACCGAGACACTGAAACTCGAAGTGGTTTTAAAAACGGCATTCTGAGTCGTGTGGGAAATATCTCTATTCGCAAATTAGACAATTAGATTGGTAATAATGGATATGAGCTTTGACACGGCCCTCATTTTGGGTACTGCACAGGTTATTTTTGAAAGGTGTATGTTCTATTCTCGCGATGAATCACAATCTAGTCGGACTTGTCCCAATAAAAAGCCAATACAAGCTACGGACTTGCCTTCTACACCTATTATAACGCATCTTCTTTCTTTCTAACGATAACTAAACTCAACACAAGCTCAACTAATAAAAGTAAAAGAAAATACGGCAGTTAACAGAACGGAGACATGCAGTTCATCCAATCAACATTGTGTTTTTAGCCCACTGAAGGCTTAAGCTGGTCATCAAGTGATCGGCATTCTCGATTCTCTTTTTGCCTAGCTTATATATTTAACTCAGACAGACTAATTTTTTTGTGATGACAGTTTGGCACCAGTTTGACACAAGTCATGTCAACGAGGTAGTCTTTGAAGCTCTCTGCAATAGAGAACACGCATCTAAACATCGATTTATGAAATAAAGCATAACAAATTATTGAAGTGGATCAAAATAATGAATGAAACCTCTGTTATGTAGCAATAGTCAAACAAAAGAACAAGAAGCATATATGCTTCAAACATTGTAATAAATGACCCACGCAAGAGGCACAAAACGTCTTGGGAACATCATGTCATTTAAGCTTCTATTTCTACCTTTTATTCACCGGCGGCTATTATGTCATTCCACCAAGCTAAATTATTCTTGGCTCATCTCTCTACAACTAGCGCCGAGCTTGATACGAGGGCATGGTTTACTACGTTTATTCAAAGATCGAAGCAATATTTAGGTACAATGAAGAACCTGTCAAATCATAGCCCAGAAGTTAAATATTTGCAATCAGCAAAAACATGTACAACATAAATGGGGATTCATTAGATTGTCCCAGATATCTGCAAATACCATAAGGGGTTCTGGTGAAATAAAAGCAAACCTTACGATCCATGTGGAATAGTCGGCGTTCAAAATTCATTTTCAGGGACGAAAACACGCTAAACACTAAAAGATGCGTCAGAAAAAGCCGATAGCAGGAACTTGCCCACCTGTAGCTGGTGGAAAATGAACCAAATCAAACGATTCGGTTTACAATAGGCTAGCAGTTTCAAATGGTGAATGGTATCGATGCGAGTTACATTGAAGGAAATTGCTGGGTATAGTGCAGTTTGAATCTAGATTAACCTGCCGTTCTTGCCTCTTATCTGCTTTCTGTGAATCAAGTAAGCCGTAGATCTGACTCCGACGCACCATGACATGTTTTTTTTCGGCATCTAGAAATTCTCCAAATGAACATGACAAAGAATAGCACCAGAAATACATTATGCTCCAATCAGGGGCCAAAGCATCTCCTGGTATTAAGTGGTAGATGAAAAATGTATCAAAATAGCTCAGTTTTCTAGGGTCACACTTTTCATTCACTTTCTCTTTACCTTCTTCGGATTTAACTAAGCCTTTTTCACATGGCCCAGTTAAACTCGTGTAAATGTTTACTGGAAGAAACGCGGTTTCAACCGTTCAAAGGCACAGCAAACGAAATCCTACTGCTAATTTTCATTCTATGTACTCTCATTTAGATACCGAATACCAATCAATAAACAAAAATATCAACAAGATTTTTCCAATCAATTAAAAAAAAATCTTTTTTATTCCATTGCTTTTTACCCTCTCCACTACAAACAGTTGTTTGTTTTAGTGGCTTTGCAACTCCCTCACCGGACAGGCTAACCCAACCATGCAAAAAACAAGGAATGATTAGACAAAATTAATAAAGCAAAAGAAATCAAGTTACAACAATCATTAGTTTAATTTTTCGTTTCTGCTCCTGTTCTTGAAACAAACAGGGAATGCATTTTACTTAAGCTCTGGTTGATCAAACCCTGCAAAAAGGTTCTAACCCCCAAAAATCCAATGATAAATAAAGAAAACAGAAAGAGAGGCAAAAACATAAAACTTATCTGGAGGGCGATTATACTGATCAATTTCATAGCAAGAGCTATCCACTATAAGGATGCAAGCCTTCGTTCTCGCTGCTTTGTATTGGTTCAATAACGTTCCGAGAATCCAAGGCATTGTATCCCGAGAATGAAGCATGTCTATTCGAAACTCCTGAAGCCGAAGCTTGCGCTCTGGTTAATGGTGGTCGAGTGAAGAATGGTTCATCAACGCTACTCTTGTATGTTCTAGAGGTACCATATTTCTTTAAGCTCGTTCCGCGACCATCCATAATCAAAGCCGATTTACCCTTTTTAGCCAATTTCTTGAGTTCAGTAGCAAATGTCTTTTTGCGTCTTACCAAACCCGAATGCTGTTCATCATGATCTTCCTGTTGGTTTTGATCGGGTAGAAAAGAAGTATCCATGTGTGAAGACAATCCGTCTTGGTTCGATGCTGTGGTCATGGTCTTTCTTATTTCATGTTGAGCTTGAACCTCATCTCTAATCTGCATTTTTTCATTTGGTTTCATAATGGCACGATCCAGAGAATAGGGCAAACCACGATGTCTTCCTCGAATCATCATGGCAATAATTACAAGTTTGGAAATCACAGACATTTTCCCCGAAAGAGATGTATTGACACCCGCATAGCCTAGCGACATGCCAACAGTTCCATAAGCGCTGACCAGCTCAAACAGAATCGCAAAAAAGTTGAACGACGGTTCTTGTGCCTCTTGGATCCTTTTACCATCGGCAAGACATATTATAAAAAGCCCAAGAAACAGATACCATAAATCAAAAGAAAGTTGCCGTCTCAAATGCGAGGCAATGAATGTTTTTTTATCATGACTATCGGGGGAGTCATCATCAGGATTGTAGTAGATTCCCAGTGACTGTTCCTCGTAAACATTTGTTCTCCGAATACTTATAGCCAATGGCATAACAGAGACATACATCATCAACATATAGCTGACCTGCACAGCAGGATGTAGTTGGGATAAGTCAACAACAGTAAAACCAGCTGTACGCGTAGCTATAGCTTGGAATAACCCATTCAGAAACTTGTAACCGCCTGGGATATCTTCCAAAACGGAAGCATTGAAATCCAGAATCAGAAACAAGAACACATCGATCACATTCATTGCAACAAGGATTCCAAATAGCCACCATGTTGCTCCAGAAGGGAAAAGTAACGTAAAACATCTTCTCGGATGGTCGAGCAAAAACCCAAGACTTTCTTTCATCTGCGATAAGTCGGGCACACATTTGAATGCTATCCAAATGATCAATCTTAGAAGACAGGGGAACCCCGTATTTCCAATAACAATGAAAAATCCTCCAACAAGTAAAATGTATGCAACCTGATTGAAACTATACATTGAGTTTGGTGTCAAGGTATGTCCCAAATCGTTAAAACTCGACATGGAAGTAAATATGCTCCACCATGCTGGATTAACGCCAAACGAATACATCAGTTGTTTGTATTTTTGCATACTCTCAATCCAGGGAAGAGTAAGGACAACACAGAGAACATGAAAACCGACATAGTAGATGACCAATAAAGTTGCCAAAAGTTTAACTGCTCTATATTCAACGTCCTCCAGCTCTTCCTTTTGGTCATCGTTTAGGTAATAGAAGGTCGAGTTTCTCCCAACAGTAGGCTTCCACGACAGATAATTTGTGCTCATTTCTTTTGTCAAAATATTCTGCCTCATACTTTCGCTCATCGAAATGTTTGAATTCTGGCTTATTGTTGAGTTTCTTCGTTCCCTTGAGAGACTAGGCCTCAGCCTTTTTCGTTTCTTGTGCTTTCTCTTTCTCAAGTTATCACGGACCAAGTTATCCAATGAAGGCGAATATAACAGCCCACTGCTATCAATTTTATTGTCTACTTCGATTGTGTTTGATCTCTTCCAAAACTTTTTAGGTCCAGTTTCATTTTTTGAAGGGAATACTTGATTTGATTGAGTTCGTTGCACATCATCCAAATCCGACTCATCATCATCTTCTTCGTCATCGCTGTCGCTGTCGCTGTCACTGTCACTATCATCTTGTTCTTCCTCACTACCTTCATCGTCTGACTGAATCGTCTCCAATTGGCTTCTACCAGTGCCACCATCATACGAGTTTCTACGGTACATGTTGGATGAAGCTGGACTCTCTCCCGAGACAGAAGCTTTGCGCAGTCTTCTTTCCAGCTCCTCATTTTTAGATTTCTGTTCTTTTTTCTGATGCTCTTCTTCTTCCTCCAACTCCTGATCACGTTCTTGGGGACCTTTTATTACCAAAGCAGGACCATCATCGTCATCTCCTTCCGAAGCGTCACGGCTCGGGTGTCTGTTTTTCTGCATCAAAGCTATAGATCGATACATATCACGAGGATCAATATCTTTCTTTCTTGGCAATGAGTCGTGAGGTGTGGGCAGATCAAATTTAATTGTCATGGAATTGGCATTTGGCGGTCTTGAGAACTCATCCTCTTCAGAGCTTGCAGATTTATTAACATTGGTTCTTGACGAGCATGGAGAGATTGCGTCATCAGACTTTTCGGGGATTTTTTCTGGCTCGTTCTTTTTACTGGGAGATTGTTGTAGAGGGTTCGAGGGCCGTTGAGTTTTTCCATGATTGTCATCATGTCCTTTGTGCAGAGAACTGGTAATCTTTCTCTTTATTGTATGGAACAGGCCAACATTTTCCTCCTCTAATCCACCCTCAATATCTCTTGAAAGGGTTCTTGCCGCCAGAGTTTGAGCTTTTCTCATTTTGTGATGAATCTTTGACTTTTCTTTGATATCATCATAATATGCTTCGTACATAAACAGTCTCATAAACACAACACTACCATGGATGAAGATTGGAGTAGTGCACATGCAAATTATGTAAATACACATCTGTTGCCATGTTGTAAGACGGTTGAGATCAACTCTAGACGGTTTGTTAGCGAGTAATCTTGGCATTGACCAATTGAAAAGCCAAAAAATAATATTTACGTGTTTAGGCCTGCCTGAGTCGATGCAGCGCTTGCGAAAAACAGAGCATCGATATAATCAATATTTTTAATGGGATATATCATAATCGACCCAATAAGGGTCCAGCCCAAGATGTAGCAGTCTTCTGAGAGCGTTAGTTGGAATCACCAGACACATACATGTTGCAAAAATCCTTGTCTTTATACTAACAATGAAACGTGATGAAGGATGGGAATATTTTCTGAATAAACGCTTCACCCTTGCTGACCTTTTTTGATTCATTCTCGGAATCAAGATCTGAACTAGTGCCTGAACTTGAACTTGAGCTTGTGCTAGATCTATGCGATGACGTAGTTGAGGTTGTTGATCTTGCCCTAGAACTAATTGTAGAACGGCAGGTACTCCAAACCCTGGACACAAAACGTTTGCCTTTATTCAGCTTTAAATCTGACTCTGGCTGAGCACTTTCTTCATCGTCTCCAGTTTGTGTGCCTATTTGGGGCATTTTGGGGGAGTAGTCTTACCACTGCTAAGCCCTTTTTAACTCTAACAGAGAAACGTTAAGAAAAGACTTGGTAGCCCAGACGGTGAAGATGATGGGGCTCTAAAGAAGAGATAAATGGGCAAATACTGCTAACCAAAAGGCTCCTAAAAGCTCAGAGGCCCTGCGTGAAACAAGAAAGGGGGGAATGAAACAATAAGAAAAATAAAAAGAGCTATGTGATGCCTGTTCTAGTTTTTAAGGGCACAAATGTGGTAAACTTAAACGAAATGTTGAATACCACAGAATGATAGCGTAACAATCAGCACGTGTGGCACAATTAGCAGAGCGCTGAACAAGAAACGTAAGGAAGAGAGATGGACAAGTTGGCCCAGCCATTTGCTATCGCCATCGGTTACAACGGAAGGATAGGGCACGTTTCGAGTATTCCGCCCAGAATGCGATAGTAATATATATGTACACAGCCAACTAGGTCCCATCAATGGGCGGTAACAATCCTGATAAGGGGCTTTTCATTAAGGTCTTGGCAGAACCAAACATCCCGAGGAGAAGAGCAAGAAACACAGCATATTCAAATACAGTTTCAAATTTCAACCTCAACTCTCCTGTAACCGTATGAAACTGTTCTATCTCTTAGGAAACAGGTTAAACATGGGACAGCATAGATCAATGAATATGCCCAAGTGATATCTTTTCAGAGCGTTTACCCGCCTTGATTTTGTGATTAATGGCAGATGCTCAGGAGATTGTGTCCGGGTAAACTGTTCTTAGCATAACCGCCTTGAAAGCGGTCAAATTGTGTAGACTTGATGAGAATCTTGAAGATGTGCATGCTTCGGTAGTCGTAAGAAATGGTGTTTCAAATGACATTTAGACTTTGTAGCTCCGTTATTATCACCCTGAAAGAGATAAACCATTGCATGCCGAATATTTACTTGTGACCAACCTCTGGCTTTTTAGACATGGAGTTACATTTATTCAGCAAGAATTATATCTTCGGTTTAACGTATATATAGTAAAATACAAAAAAAAAACTCTTGGCGCTTAGTGCTGAATGAGTTGAAATGGTAATTTTCATAATGTTGAATCATTTTGCATTTTTGCTCTGTATAGAATGAAGGATGTAAATAGGTGGTTCTGAATAGAATGATCATAATCGCTTAGTTACTTGTTTAACTAAGGAAACTGAAAACTATTCATGTTCTTCTATTCAAGAGTATTCTCTAGATACGATTCTAGATGAATATGGAAACATCTGAAATACGAAAG
Source organism: Alloascoidea africana (assembly GCA_030581615.1). Taxonomy (NCBI): domain Eukaryota; kingdom Fungi; phylum Ascomycota; class Alloascoideomycetes; order Alloascoideales; family Alloascoideaceae; genus Alloascoidea; species Alloascoidea africana. Next base: position 238,865 of record JAKTTT010000006.1, read on the forward strand.
TTTTGCCATCTAAAGTTGCATGTGCTCTCTATGTATAGATTGTGGTAGTTAAAATCCAAGTATACACAAAAAGCTATATTTGTGTCTACAGAATCAATTGAAATTCCTCATTGTTGGAAGCTGGTTCTTCCGTATGTGTGCTTATCTTAGTGTATCCTAATCTTAAAATCAAGGCATGGGATTTCAAAGAGCTAAAAGGGGAAGAATGTATAGTAATTTTCTGTTGGCGATCTGGATTACGGAGTAAGAAATCCCGAAGGGGAATGATAAAGGAGCACAAGAACAAAAAAAAACTATGGTCGTAACTAGTAGCTTAAAACAGTAAATAAAGGCCCTCACTGAGTCCAGGGAAACTAGCTCCAACGAAATGCAACAAGAGTGAGAAGGGATCTATCGATCTGATTATGGGTAAAAAAAGTAACCAGTTTACGATTGAAAGAAAATGAGCAGGGGGTAAGACATATTGAAGGCCAAAATTAGTGGAAACAAAACTACAAAACTATCTGAAACATTTCCCCTTGACACTATAATTGTCAAAGTATTAGTTGAAAATTTAGGAATAGTTCAAAAGGGAGGGAACCTGAATAGTTTGTATTCCAACTAGACAATAATGCTTTTGAGCAGATACCTATTTAAACGCCGAATACAAACTTGATCAAGTATCTTAGCAGCATCTTGTTCTGTAGTACATCGCAAGCTACCACCCAACTCTTGCAAAACCGTGGAGTAGAGTCAATCAAGATTCGAAAGATGCTGACGCTGGTTTTAGAGCAAAGCGGCAATACTAAACGGTGAGGATACAAGATTATTTTTCACGTTTTCAATGTATAGCGCACAAAATAACGAATGCATCATCATCTCAACTATATATAGATCCCTACAAAAGTGCTGGTTCAAGCTATAGCTAAAACTAAAGAACATTGACTTTCCAACTCATCAAAGAGTAAATAAAGAGGAATTGCAGAGATGATTCGAATAGGCGCATCAATGCGAATCACATTCACTAAATAAACAAAAATTTTCTACAAGGTATATACCATTTACCTCCTGTCCTTTGCACCTTTCAAAGATGAGCTTTTTCTTCGATGAAAAGACTGGGCTTTCAGAGGAAACAGTCACTCGCAAGTACATAATCATATAGTAAATCAAAAAGAAGTAAGAAAAAAAATACACTCATTCAAAAAACACTTTGATTCCAAAATCATTACGCTCAGATATAATTATTGTTATTATCAGGTTCTGCATTTTCATTTGCCTGAATCAAAGCTCTTGCAATCTCAATCTCTTCACCACCGGCGTGAACGTGTTCTTCAAACGCGCTCTCGACCTGTGGATCGACCGGGATGGATTGGTCATCTCCATCTTCGCCATCATTATTATGAGAACCATTTCTAGCATTTCTTCTCCTACCGCTACCGTCATGTCTTCTAGATCCAGAATTGTCGTTGTGACCTGATGGAGAATCATTGTGATCCTGGTCGCTACTGGCACTTCGGTAGTGATCATTATTGGATCTCTGAGCAGCCTCCACAGCCGCCAGAATTGCGCTTGTGTCGCCTGGATCCAAACCTGAAAGATCGGCACCCAAAATATTGTCATGCCCTTGGGAGTGGTGATGCTGGAGCTGCGAGGCAGCAGCAACCACCATCGATTCCACCTTGCCATCGTCTTCAAACATGTTGTGGGATGCTGGCGACCGTCTCTTGGACATGCCAGGAGGCTTGTGGTGGTGGTGATGGTGGGGAGCGGGAGAACTCTTCAAGGTGTTCTCCCTGCAATCCTGACAGTTGCGGATGGCAAGCGCCACGGTATCCTTAATCCGTGTCCAATGGTACCGCTCCGCAATGGCGGAGGTGGTTTTGTTAATTCCGCCATGAGTGGCAAGATGAAACTCTGTTGCTATTTGCAACTGTTTTGCAGGGTCGCTGATCACCTCGCGATCTTTCAACATAAGTTTACCATTTTCCAATCGGTAGTGGGAAGCAGAAGAACGAAGCCTGGACTTTTCCTGTCGATCAGACATGGCAGGATATCTTCCTGTTTCCAAATAATAGCGGATTTTGTCAAACCTGTAGGAGCCAACGCTGGGATCAATGCTACTAACAAGTTCACGCCCGTAGATAAGTGCATCAACAGCAGATTCGTGACCCTTCAAAATGCCCGCACCCTTGAGACGGCCAATTCTCTTGAAGTTCAGGGACTCCCAGATTCTGCGAGCGGCAATGTTGGTTTCAAAGACAAGGTTGAATACGCTGTAGGTGAAGCCCAATCTGGGGGCCCAGTCCAAATAGCATTCAGCCATGGTCCTTCCAATGCCTTTACCCCTAATCCCGGCATTTACCAAAAATCCTGCTGTGCACATATGAGAACAACGACCAGGGTAATTGGGCTTAACGTAGAAAGTGCCCAAGCATTCTTTCTCCCATTCTCTGGGAACGACAACCTCGTGTGTTGTGGCAGACTCGCCTTCGCCAGTGGTTGCGGTAGCAGTGGTGGTGTCCTCGCTCAATGCCGTTTCGCCAATAACCATGATCGCAGCAAACGCGCCAAACCAGTAGTTTCTGAAGATGTCAATATGTAAAGTCTCGAAGAATGGGAACGTGTCTCCCTTTTCAATCTCGAGGTTCAGCTCATCGCACAGAAAGGCCTGGAGCCCAGCAGGAACCTGGCTGATATCGGTGATGGGGTAAATTGTCGCGGTCGTCTCGCCATCCTTGAGCAAGACCGTGTGTGGCTCGATGGAAGGCCTCTGGGAAGAACTGGAATAGTCCAAGCTCTGAGAAGCAGGGCCGTAGTGAGGAGGCTGGGTCGGATCGTCAAACATCGAAGGCATTCTGAGATGTTCCAGCGTGAAGAGCAGATTTCAGTCTGGTAGGCGGGATACGCGTGGCTTGTGTTTTTTTCCTTTGTTCACTGGGACTGCGAGGGAGGTTGGTGATGGAAATTACTCGCAGACCGAAAATTTTTGAGTGGTGGCAGACCACAAAAACAGTCCGCACGTGTGGCCGGGTAAGCACGTCCCGGCTGCTGGGTGCTCGGATGCATGCCCGGCACTTTCCTTCCGGGCAGCCGACAGCTCTTTTCGGTTGTTTGCTCGTGCTGCGGCGCAAAAATGCGTAGAGTTTCGCAGATTGCGTCACGTGCCCTGTCGGAATCGGGATCAGGATCTAGATGTGCGTTATCTGGACACCCGGGGGAGTACGAAGGGAACCCAACCTCTTCAGCAAAGAGGCCCCTGATCAGTGAATACTAATACTTTCCTTGCGCCTGTTTCACAATGGTTCTAGTTGCCGCCGGCCAGCTGACCTCGACCTCGGATCTTTTCCACAATCTAAGTGCTGTGAGTCTGCTCATCACACAGACAGTCGCTGCGAAAGCGCGGGTCCTATTTCTACCAGAGGCTACCGATTACATTGCCGGGAGTGCGGAGGAAAGCCTTTCGCTGGTTCACTCGGTTGAGCAAGGTCCTCTGATAACAGGCATCCAGAGCAGGTTAATTGACCTCAAGGATAACTCTGGTTATCTCCTTGATGTCGTTGTTGGAATCCATGAGCCCACAGAGGGTGGTAAAAGAGTCAAAAATACTCTTCTCTACATAGATTCAAACGGTGTAATCTCCAAACGATATCAGAAAATACACCTTTTCGATGTGGATGTTGCAAATGGACCCATTTTACGAGAATCAAACAGTGTTGAACCAGGAAATGAACTTCTTCCGCCCTTTCATACCCCAGCAGGCAAATTAGGGTTGGCGATCTGCTATGATCTGAGATTTCCAGAGTTGGCACTAAGGCTTAGATCCCAGGGGGCGGAGATCATTACTTTCCCATCTGCCTTCACGGTCAGAACGGGCCAGGCCCATTGGGAGTTGCTCGCAAGAGCAAGAGCAGTGGATACACAAAGCTATGTCATCATGCCTGCTCAGGTTGGCACTCACGATGATAATGGGAAGCGGGTGAGCTATGGTCATGCGCTGATTGTAGATCCTTGGGGCTCAGTTGTTGCACAATGTAGCGATATCAATGTTGACGAGCCCAGGTTGGCTGTTGCTGAGATTGATCTGGAGTTGTTACAAAATGTAAGGAAAAATATGCCACTATGGGAGCAGCGCAGGCCCGATGTTTTTGGTTATGAAGTATGAGTAGAGCGTTGGATTAGTACTTGTTCATAGATCAGACATTCGTAACAATTATTACCAAATATCGAAAATTTATTCATTTGCCGATCCATTCTCCAAATTCAGAGTAATAATGCTTTGCTCAAGTTGGGATGATTTAGCAATGAATATTGTAACCAATGTAGACAATATGACATATACGTTTCCTATAAACCCCCAGACTGGTGACCTTTTGAATAAAATGTATATCATAAATTTATATTGATAAGTGGGAAAACAATAACTAATAAACAAAGCTGAATAAAGTGCACTTTGCATCAATGGGTCAAAAAAAAAAAACACAAACTGGAAAGCATTCAACATTATTATCATTTGCTTTAAAACTTCTTTAGTAGAGTAACATTACTTACATCCATCTATAAATCGAGTAAATGTTTCATTTGTTGGTACCACTTCCCGCACTTGTTTCTGATTTTATCTTTGACGTGGTCGTTTCATTCATGACTTTGCCATGGTTCTGGTCTGGCAGAACTTTTGGGTCAATTGTATCATTTGATCCTACCTTTGTAGAATCGTTCGTTGAAACACTATGCTTGTTCTCGGTTTCATTCCCAGCAGAGTGATCATCTTTCTTCTCTTCTGTTTTTCCTTCTTTCTCATTCGACTTGTTAACTTCATTCTCGTGTTCCTTCTTTCTCCTTTCATGCTCTTTCTTCTCTGCGTTTATCCTCGCAACGTCTGCTTCTGTAACCAGTATATGTTTATGATTGCCGGCAGGAACAAATTCTCCATTCTTATCAACTGTACACATTTCTAAAGATTTTACCCATTCATCTTTGAATATATCCTCTATAGTAGCACGCTTTTTCGGGTCTAATGTTAACATTTTCCCAATTATGGCTCTGGAGGCCGATGGCAGTAGACGTAACAGCCTATTCGGGCCATAAACTGGCCTGTTGGAACTGTGGTGACGGTGATGGTGGTGACCCTTATGACTTTCGGAATTATCATTATGAGAACCATTCTCCTCGGGAGATTTCTCTTTATGGGAAACGTTTTCCGATCCCTCGGCCGTTGACTTTTTCTCATTGAGCTCTTCAGCAGCTTCAGGAGAAGTGCAGAATAATCTGAATGAGTTGTCACTCATCTTGGGTACCTTCCAAGGAAATCGTATCAGAGTCATACAACAAAACATTATCGCACAAGACCAGATATCAGTTAATTGAGGGTTGTAGTTTACATTTGGAACCAAAACTTCAGGAGCCAAATACGGATCTGACCCAACAACACCATGACACAACAATGGTGTGCTTGATTTTGAGTACTTGAAAACAGTAGATGAGCCAAAATCGATAAGCTTGAGTATACCATCTTTTGTAACAACGCAGTTGTCGAGTTTCAAATCACGATGTGCAAGTCCAACAGAATGGAGGTATCTGACTCCATTCATAATCTGTTTAAAATAGCATCCAATTTCAGAGCGGCTCATCAACCCGGACATTACAATAGTGAAAAAATCATAGGGTGCAAACTCCATCACTTCAAAATATCTATTACCCTCATGTATGATGTCAACGGTTTCAATCACATTTGTATGGCGCAAAGTAGAGCCTATACAAAACTCAGCATTGACTTTTCTAAAATAGTTCCGCTCACTTTCATTTGCATGCCTTGGTCTGAACTCTTTCACCGCAAACTTTTTTTTGTCCGTCTGTCGCGTGATAATGAAGACGGAACCGCCAGCTCCGCTACCCAATATTTTCCCTAGTTCTCCATACTTTTCCTTCAGATCCCTTTGAGTATGCAACAACTTGTTCAAAGCATGTTGTGATTTCTTTGAAGTTAATGCTTCACCAGGAGTCATTCCTCCCAGATTTAAAACGCTTTCAGAAACTGGTGCGGTTGTCTCATCTGTCTCATCCTCGATTTCTGTGTGAAGCAAATTGTTATCCAGTCGTCTTGTAGGCTTGAAAAATCGCTTTAATTCGTTAACCCCACTTTTGTGCTCAGAATCCGAGTCTCCATGGTTATCACGGCTCCTGTGTCCAAACAAATGGTGACGGTGATGATGATGTCCATCTCCGGCATGGTGGTGGTGATGATGTCCAAAACCAAGGAAGCCTGATTTTTTCTTTTCTGGATGCGAAGATTTCTTCTCGTGTGAATGATTAGAGTTGGATCTATCATGTATGCTATCCTTCTGTTCCGGTGAGGGAGTCCGGGGGGTGGTGACGCCCCCACTTATGATCGAAGACGCCGACGTTGGACCAGATCCATCTACTGGAGAGTGCTAGGTGATAATGTTAATATAGAGCGTTATAGATAGTTTCACAATTAAACAAAACCTCTAGCCTTACGATTTCAACATTGGTGTTCTCTGTAACATTTGAGTCGCCTCTGTCTCTACTGGAAGTGTTTGTGATTGAAGTTGAAGGACTCAAGAGTGTTTTAGGGGTCGCAGCTCCAGATCTGGTACCAGATTTGGAAGCATTATCGGACTTTGGAGATGCAGTATGGCCCGTATTGCTATGCTTAAGCAAATCATTAAGGCTAACCCTGCTCGTTTGTGAGACCAGCTCGTTGACGCTAGTGTGAGAACTGGTCCGTGAACTGGAAGCAAATAGAAATTTTCCAAGTGATCGGTGTTTTTTCTTATCACCGCCCGAATTGGCAGTGGATGTGGACGGCATGATGGCTAAGGGTTAAAATAAGCGTTGTGGACCAACAATGGAAGAGGTGGAAAAGGAGAGTGGAAAAAATGATAGGACACCCCTGCCGCTCGCTTGCTGTAAAACGTGGTACGAGAGATACGAGGACGTTTGGGAAACAATTACGAGCGCTTGCACGGATCGCACGGCTCAGCTCAGTTTTTTTTGACCCGGGCAGAGTAGGTGCCGGGTAACGAGGCTTGCCTAGGAGATGGTGGCAGGGTTTCATCTAAATTGAACCTAGAAAGATGGAAATCTTAAACAGTTGTGTATTCTTGGAGGAGGTTGAGTCCGTGTTTGTCAGTTATCCGATGTTTTCGTACGCGGAAAGCTTGGCAATGTGTTGTGCAGAGTTTTTGAGCTTTAAATGCTTGGAATTGTACGTCTATGTATCACTGGCTCTTCCTCCTCCTCTCTACCAGATGGTTTTCTCAGCGGGGTGTTTGACTTTCTAGAATTGCGGGCATAGTCTGTTGAGGTATTTGTAAATGTGCCTGTTAGCCCCAAAAAAGGTTCCAGTGTTTTTAATCTTTCTTCAGCCTTGTTTTTGGTGATGTAAGGATTGTATATTAAACAATCACAACCGTATCAATATTTGGTCCCCTACTTTTAGGAAACTATATAGAGGTCATGGTTGGGAAGCCAAACAAGCTGTTGTGTATGACTTGGAAAACAAAGGGTGGATTAAACCAGTGAATCTAACAACTTTATAGTTTGCTTTAAAGGTTCAAGGTGTGGCCTTTGAAGGTCCTTTCTGGGCGGTCTTGATAGATACCTTTGAAAGTCGAACGCTGATTTATGTTTACGCGTAGCTTTGCTAACAATTAAAAGATTTAGTTATACGGGTTATTGACTACTTTTTGTAACTGAACTATACAACTACTGATTTATGAAGACTATCGTAATAATCTCAGCACCGATTTACAAAATGATTTTCTGGATGAGCTTTTCTCGAAAAGAAGAAAACAGTTTGCAAAGTATTCATCTCATTGTAGCAAGATCCACTCAAAGAACTTAGATGCTCACCGATTCTCTACGCAGATATAATGTACTTATTAAAAGATATCTGTCTACTGTTGCTTGAATGACATTCATACGGCCTTTAAAATTGCTTTCTTTGGGACTGATGATTTAAGAGTTCGTTTTTTCTGCGATCTGGCTCCTCAAGGCCTCATTCATCATCATCTACAATACCTCTTTATCGGGATGTGTGATTTGGAAGGATAACAAGAGAATTAAACCAGAATTTTGATCCGTTTATATTCAAACGAGCAACATTATCGCCAAGGCCTGTGTCTAAAGTCTCAAAATTTTACAGACAACTACAATCGTTACAACTTCGCCACATTAAGCCCTTGGCGACTATATTGCTTTATCTAGGTTGCTCGATCGGAGCGGGGCGAGAGATCAATCTGCACGGCTCGTTTGAAGGGTTTTTCATAAGAACTGAAGGCTTTCAACCAACATCAATTGTGAATCTTTTACAGACTGTGATCTATCAAGTTAATGACAGCATGATTCTAAGGAAGCTAAGTAATGGATGGGATTATATGTCTGAACTAGTCGTGTTTAATATTGACTCCATGCTGTTCCCATAGGCCATCTTTGAAACCAGCCGATATCTCCTTCTCGAATGTTGAAATTAAGCGTTCTGGAGCGGTTAGGAAAAACAGGGCAAATATGCATATTTTTGAATCCGAATTCCAGAGAAAACTCGGGCGTATCTTCTACAGTAATCGTGTGGCTATTGATTTCTTCGTACGATCAACTACACAATCGCGACGCAGGACCGTGCAACAGCCAATACAGTGATCTAGCATCAAGGGGCTGAAACAAAATGGCATACTAATCACGAGCTGTGGGCATCAATCGATTACGACCTGTAAGGCTGAAGAAGATTTAAAAGAAGAGAGGCAATTCACAAGAGGCTTTTGGGAAATGATACAGCCGCAGCGCACCGCCGCCTTTAGTTACCTCGGAAAACGAGGCGTAGGTTTTCAGCGGCAGTAGAACAGGAGAGCAGTTGGTTATTTTATTTAGATCCAGTGTCTTTGCATTGGTAAATCATGTTTGTACTCCAAGGACGCAAATATTGCGTAGTCACTTCTATTAATCTTTCAGCGTATCTCGGCATAGTCGCCTGGATCAATACAAAAATTATTTTTCGTTGTATGAAGGTAGACATATGATTTTTCTTTTTTCAAATCTCATACGCTAATCTGCGATCTATATGGAGGCAGAGCGATCGATTATGTTCAAACTGAGTAGTATATGAAACTAAGACATAGGTAGAACCTATACTCCAATAATCAATTTGATCATGAGAATTAGTTCGGCCCTTGTCTTCGGAATTGGACTCCAGAAATTTTCATTATTTACTTTGAAAATATCTAGCAAATTATTTTCTATCTGTGAGATCATTAGGGTGACCATAAACACTTATAAAACAAACTGGGTATAACCTATCCCACTAACCATATTAAGGAGAGCGTATTCTGTATTTTGAGAATTTAGGGAAAGATTGACACAAATTACCAGAATTTAGTTAAAGACAACCAGTTTCATCCAAATTTTATAAGAAACATTAGGAACTCATAGGAGAACTATAATTTAGAAGCATTAATACACATTCGCTCGTATGGTCAGCTGGATCAAGTATTTCCACTGGTGTTCCTCCCTCGTTTTCGGAAGGAGAATTTATCTGTTTTGGAAGACCAATTGAGAATACTATTGTTCAAAAAGATGATATTTCCCAATTGTGGTTGACTATCGGCAAAGTTTCCGGCAAAGCGGCAATAACGAATTGAAAATGGCTCCGGTCAGCATGTGATGGTTGCCTTCTCCAGATGTGTTATGCTTTATAATTCCAACCAGTTATTATAAGAGGAATATGTTGGGCCGTTGGTTCGGAATTGACGGTCATATCTGAGAACATGAGGGAAAATCATTGGCAGTAATCTTTGTTTGCTTACGCTCTCATCGCTAAGCGGAGTAAAATCGACTGTCTTAATGAGTGTTGAATTGGAAAGCTTCAATTGCATCTTATGGACTCCTGGAAAAACTGTTAAGCTACGTCACAGTTCGAGTATTATTTCATCCAGGTCACGACCATGAACGGTTTTACATTCTGTCTCCAATAAGACTTATCTCACAATCAATACCCAGAATGTTATCATTCTTTACAATGGATTGATCAGAAGAAGCTAGATATATACGAGTTTCATTGAACAAAACCAATCCAAGAAAAGCTATTCATAAGCTGCCCAAGACATTTAGTTAACTAGACTATTCAAAACAGTTTTCTCATTGACTTTACGTTAGCTATGAGTACCCAGAGGGGCCTTCTTCATGCTCAAGTCAAACGGAGGTTACAAGACTTGAGTATACTGTACATTATTAGCAATATATGAATTGATAATTCTAAAAAATAATAGAAAACAATCAAAAATTGCATTAAGAATAGAAAATAGTGTCATTCTTGTTATACGAGGATAAGCAGAAGGGAACTGACTAGACCAGCGATGGGAATACTGAAGATTCCAACCTTCCCGTTAAGCCCTACTCCAGCGTTTCCTGAGGCATCGGCAGAAGGTGAAGATGAAGCAGAGTTCTCAGCAGACTCAGAGCCCTTCTCGGTAGATTCAGAGCTCTTCTTGGCAGAATCAGAGCTTTTCTCGGCAGACTCAGAGTTTTTATCGGATGAAGACTCTTCTTCTGAAGTCTGAGTCTTTTTAGATGTCGATTCCTTATCAGTCTCTGAAGTTGCAGTGGCAGTTGCAGTGGCAGAAGCCTTGCCCGAACCACCAGTAGTAGCAGACTCGGAGGAATCAGTTTTACTAGCATCAGAGCCGGTTTCTAAAACTCCATAGTCTTCGAGAACTTCGCTGTACTCTTCCAAAATGCTGTTCCAGTAGGAAGCCTCGGTGAGCTCGCCAGTCAGATAAGGAGTCAAGTATGGCCTATAAGCCGTAACGTAAGAGGCCCAATCGTAGGTGCATTTTCCACCATTAATTGCTGAAACAGCACATTCAACATAGTCGAGTATACTGTTAGGGCTAAGGTCGTACTCAGAGAGAATAGAGGTGTAGATATCAGCGTACTCATCAAGAGCTTCAGAAATGATCGAGCTGTAACCACCTTGCTCAAGGGAAGCTTGGATTTCCGACATATAGGAGATATCATTTTCATCTGGATAAGAGTCATCATAATCATCGGTAGGGTAGGCGTCTGGAGCAGAGGTTATAGCGCTGGCATACTCATCTTCATCTCTTTTTCCAAGATTTGAGGCATGGACAATTCCAGCAAGCGTAAAAGAGGCGATAGTTTTGAACAACATTTGGTTTTACTGTAACAGGTATACTACTGTGATAAAAGAGCGACTTTTTGAAAAGAATAGTAAGAAAACACAGAATCTGGAAACAGGTGCATATTTAAATGACGGGAGGGCATTTGTAGCTGTCGAGTTGTTGACCAAAACCTAAAACAGCGTACATGCCCATTAAGATCAAAATTTTCTAATACTTTGTTTCTAGTTTAATTTAATTAAGAAGTATAGATCAACAGTGGGATGAGAGAGGGAACACTGCAGCGGAGATGTATATCGTCAAGCAAACAAACCTTCTTGGCCAGGTCAGCGAGCGTGTCTTTTTCATGCTGTTTGCTCGATCGGTGCTTATTATTTCATTTCGAACAGGCCTGTCCCAGATCGAAATGTCCCTTTCTGTTTAAGTATACGACGTTGAAAGATGTCCTTTTTGGCCTCGTCGGTCTCAACCTTAAAATGTCACAATCCTGTACGAGAATCCAGCCAATGTCTCATGCATAACAGGGCGATTCACGAGGTCTTAATATTGCATCTGTGTTTTCATTCGAACTCCAGATCCAGCGAGACAAGCCATACTCGCATGGTTGATAGATATCAAATCAGTACGAGTTAAAACTCTGACTATCGATCTACCAATTCAAACGTATAGATCAGGAGGAAGGCGATGTAGACGAGCCCACGTTTTACTGATTTGACCAGCCCTTGGCGAAGAGGAAGAAGAAACTGTACTGGCACGGCAGATTACGATCAGGAAAACACGTTAGTCTGTCATGTCCTACTCCTTCCCCATAGCCAAGTAAAGTTCGGAAAAGGTTTCTTCCTTCTGAATGCGGCAGTGTCAGTGGAGCAGGCACATTCCTCTAGTATGACAAGAACAAGCGAGTCTGTGTATGCAATAATGGGCAGGTATATGAATCGCCCATGAACAGTGTTCTACTGTTTCCGCTGCGATTCCTGCCATCATGGCTGTTGGACCTTTTACTGTTTTTCATGTGTAGTAATGAGACAAACAAGGCGCGGTCTCAAAAGGAAGCCTAAACTCATCCTCCAACTGCCCGGTGAAGGGTTCAACGCGTGGCTGTTTATATTACTCCTTGTGTGAGGGTCACATAAAGCAGATTGCATTGCGCATTCTTTAGACATAATCTTATTCTCGACGAATTTCTTCCATCAAACACAACAATTAGACGGCTCGACTCATTTTATAGGAATTTCGGCGAGAACCGTACTCTTAGCTTGAACTATATCAACAGAAATAAGCCTTTTCTCTGCCTTTTCTAGAATGCTTGGAGATTAGGGCTCTACCTCGTCTACCAGCACAGCTTCTTAAACTTTATGCAATCTTTTCCGTCTGCAGTCGCGGCCCCAATTGGGATCCAATCTCAGCTTAGACTTGGCTTTTACCTTGGATTTTTTGCATTTTACTTAGTCTAGGTTACCAGGAACTTGAAGCCCATTGTTTCCCAAACTACAGGATGAAGATTAACATTAATTATGATAGCATTTGCATATTTGGCAGAGCTATCTACACTTTTCTCCTTTTTGATCCCTGTCCATGCATTTCCTCCTGCTCTAATGTCCTGGCATTCTGATGTTGATACCGATTCTCATTAGTATTGCCGCTCTCATCCCCAGTTGCATTTTTTTGTATTGTTGTAAAGTCTGGATGAGCAAGTTCGCTTGATGACGCCTTGAGATTCGCCTCGACACCAGAAACAAGCTGTTGATGATGATTGTCAATCCCTGTAGTTGCAGCGATTTGGACAGTTGGCGTGACTTCCTTGAACCGCTCTTGAGAATCGTTGAAGGATGTGTTATGACCATTTCTCGCGCAGCTATTCAATGCCTCATCCGCCAAAATCCCAAGCGCTTCGAGAGTGGATCGTGATCTCGAAACCAAGGGATAGTTTATTGATGGGGTAGAGGATGAAGAAGAGGGAGATGGCGATAAAGACGTCACTGGGGGAAGAACCACTCCTGAAAGGGAATTGTGAGCAAGTGTGCTGCTACTACTACTATGACGATGATGATGATGATGCGTGCTTTTCCAATATAGGGATTGATACTGCTGAATTTCTGTTTTCAGATTTGCAATCTCCGAGTATTTGTCTCTCAGTGAATTCTGATACTTGTGAAGCTTTGACTGTGCAGTTTTCAGCTTTGACCTGTACTTCATTGCCTTAACGCTACTGCTCATCTCCGCCGTCAAACTCTCTTCTATGCTCTGTGGAGTTGTTGCTATTGTCGTGCTATTGTCCATTGGCGTTTTACAACTCGCGCTTTTGCCTGTACTGGCGGTGGTGCTACCACTACTGGTACTTGGATGTCGAGAATACATAATGTTCTGTCTTAACCGATCAACCTCGCACTTGACGATGTTTGTCTCGACCTCTTGCCTCTGTGCAGTTTCGTGAAACTCGATTATCTTCAGCTTACTCTGTAACTGTAATTTTGAAGTCAGATGGTCTGTTTTGTCTATTAGGTCCTTTAAAATAGGAATGATCTTCTGTGCTTGGAGGAGTCTTTTACCAAGCGCTTCTTGGTCCATTTGTGCCACGCTTGATTCTGGTATTGAGGTCCATGTGTTCAGTAGTCCAACTATTCTGTTCGTGTGGTCTTTTGTGTAAGACGGTGATGATTTTAAAGTGGAGGAGGATGTGCTTTCTTGTGTGGATGGTGATTTCGTCTCGATATCTGTCCCTATAGGAGGTAACTTTATATTTTCTTCCCGAGTCTCGCTTCCTTTTAGTAAAATGATATCCTCATCTGTTCTCTTGTTGTCATAGGTATCTACATTTGTGACCTCCTCTGTCCCTTCAGTCGCGTCGTTTCTCTCTGTAACCTTGCATCTTACAATAGAATTGCATTGAACGCTTCCATCTTTATTGACATAGGCCTGGGGGACACTGTATATACTAGAGTCATTTCCTGGCCTATTATCACTTTCCAGCTCTCCTTTCCGCGTTGCCGGAGAGGTATTGCTGGTGGTATTTGAAGTAGACATAAATCAAGATATGGCCATAACAAGTCACCCTTTCTCTGATTCTAGAAGAAGGGAAGAACTTGAGGTGAAGGGGAAATTGTTAGCCAGTGGCCACTGGATGAAATCCAAGCTATATATCAGATGTTTCTTGTCCTGAGTCTGGGAACTGGGCGTGGTTCTCGATGTATGGGAGCGACGCGAAAGTATATCAAAAGAATTAGCCACCGCGAAAGGGAAACGCGAAAGTTTCCCCACCACCCCACGGCTGGCATCCACAGCCAACCCGTGATCGCGAAAACGATAAACGAACACACACACCTACTGGAGCCACGCAAAGCTAAAGCTGTTTGCTAGCCTGATAATAAGTGTTTATGCCACTACGGGTCGATGGAAATTACAGCCAAGGTTTCATCCATCACAATAAAATTGTATACATTAATAAGAGTTATATTCTAAGGGACAAATACAACGCTTTAATTTTCTTGTTCTTTAATTCAAACATCAGAAAGAAAGAAAAAAGGAAAACAGGATCTTTAACAGATTTGATTGCTTCTTGATTGAGGAAGTTGATTATATATATATAAGAAGAGTTTCGAGTTTAGAGGAGAGACCACACACACTCCGACAATACAAAAATAGCTTTGTGCGGAGAATAAACAAAACAAGTCGATGCAGATATATATGAAGGATGATGATCGGGCTGATAAAGAAGCGATTTTTCTTTTTCTTTCTTTTCTGTTGTGGGTTTTGTGTTTAACGGTATGATTTCTGGTAACGGGCACGGGCACCTGGACCACCAAACTTCTTTGGCTCTGATCTTCTCGAATCGGCAATCAACAGGGTTCTGTCGTAAGAGGTGAATGCCTTCTTCAACTCGTTCTTGGACTGCTCGTCAACGTATTTCTGGTGGTAAGCGACTACGCCCTTTGCAATGGCCTGACGGATGGCATAGACCTGGGAAATGTGACCACCTCCAGTGACTCTAACTCTGATATCAATGTTGGCAAACTTGTCCAATCCAACAATCAAAAGTGGCTCGTAGACCTTGAAACGAAGGATTTCGGGCTGGACCAAGGTAATTGGAGATCCGTTGACCTTGATGAGACCGCTTCCGGCCTTGACGTGTGCGACAGCGGTGGCAGTCTTCTTCTTGCCAAAGGTCTAGATAATTTAGAAATGGGTTAGTAAATCCGAAATTTAACCGACAATCTCTCGTTTTTTCTATGTGTGTTGTCCTGTCCCATTACTATCGTTGTTGATGATGATGATGATATCTTCCTTTGCAATTTACCACACTCTGACTCTTTCTTTACATCAGGTTTCCAGACGACTGAAAGCCAAAGAAGAGAGAGAAAAAAAGGAACAGATTTCTCACATACTTGAACGCTAGGGGTCTGGGTTTGTGGAGCAGCCATTTTGTATTGGTCTATATGACGTTTGATCGCTTAGCTTTCTACTTTCAAAATGGACTTGTGAAAGTTGGCGACGAGTTTGTCCTGGTCGGTCTGACATTTACGCTTGACATGTGGAAAAACAGTGCACTATCTAACCCACGTCATGTGATGTTGACTAGGGCTATACCCTATGCATATAGTTGATACGCAGAGTCTAATTCACTACGCTCTTGGGTTCTAAAATGGATACTGGCCTTCAGTATATGTTTTAAATGGTAATTAAAAGGGAAAAGAACAAAAGACAGAATCTGAAACTTATAAGCACCTTTTTAACTTTTAAAATCCGATTATAACGCGACAAATCCTCAGTTCTTGTTGCCGGCGCTTAATTCTTGTTCATTCTCTTTTGTCCCTTGTCGCCCTTCTTATCTCTTTTTAAATAAGAGAATTTGGATATCATGAATTTTCAATTCTATTTTCTCCATAAGCACTTAGTCAAATGTCTGTTTTATGACGAGTTTCCGAGTTTGTTTTATTGTGATGATGTATTGGAAGGTTTAAACAGATCATGACCAGACAAACTCCCGAGGTTGACCAAATCCACAAGAAAAGAAGAACCGTAAATCTCAATTCTTTAAAGCTTACTTCATGTAGCCTCGCTTAAGCCCCAAACAGCTCAACTCACCTAAGATGTCTCCTAAAACCATAGAAACAATTCTTTCTCTTGTTAACCAGATCATACCTTACAATGAGACCCAAAGTTAGTTTTTCTAAAGACTTTACTATACTAATTCTATCAGTGGAACGAAAATTCTGGCTAGCATGAAGGGTCAACGCGCTCAAGTAGATTCTTTAACCAATTTGAAGAAATTGACTTGAGTAGAAGAATGAAATTTAGTTGAGTTTATTCTCGACCTCTCTGATTGAGGTTTTTCTGTAGTCATTCTCTACTAGAATCAGGGCATACTGACAATCGGTATACACTCTCTAGTTTGCTTTGAATGGGTGATCTGATGATGCTACTGGTTGATTGACTAGACCTAGCATTTTGTTATCAAATATGCAAGGGCAAGGTTTATGATGGTGGCAACGAGAAGCCGACTCATAGGCCTTTTTGACACCACAAATGCCCCCACCCCCAAGATCATTTACTTTCCAATTACTATTGTCCTGATTGCTTGAAGAACTTGGCACTTTATGTATGTACTGAGAACAAACAAACTTTACCAAAAATGAGCGCGTCGAGAAGACAAGGATAGGCCAAAAGAGGAGTGTTATTATAGGGAAAGCTTTGCATACACTTTTGATCAAAAGCAAGTCCCTGAGCAAATATCACAGGGAATGAGGCAATCAGGCAATTGGACAAAAACGGACTACATTGATTATCCAACGTTGTGGTACTTGTGAAAAGTCATATCACAATTCACGGACCTGTAAAGAAGATGTGGAAATGTAAGATGGGTCAAGTTCAGCTTGGCCCCCATGTAAGATGGTTGACAAAGAGGACTAGAAAAACAGAGTAATATAGAACTTCCTATTCATGTACTCCTACTTGTCGACCATCTTACAAGGGAACCCATCTAACACGAAATGTCTGGAAATTATGGAAGGAGAATCATGTTAAAGAATTATGATATCCTATACTTCCAAAAATGGTCCTAAATTATGCTCTTAATTGACCATATCGTGCCAAGTACTGTCTTTGAAAAAAAATTACGAGGCGATAGAAAGTTCAAGTCCACAAAATGAGTCAAAGATCTATATTAGCGTATTTTTCCCAGACAAAAAAAAACAAGAACGAGGCGAGAATTGGGATATGAGTAGGTCAGATGAACAGGGGTTGTATGGAAAACCAATCTTACGAATGATCTTGAATTGTTATACTTGGTAAGAAGGTAGGAGGACATTGGTACTGATAGTTATCAACTGCTTTGTCTCATACAACTGGGTTGTGTGCTTAAGCTCTTTTGTAAAAGTATAGATATGCAGAAAGAGTTTACAATTTGAACAAGAACTTGCAACGGTTAGATAAAACACACCCAATGGTGCGAGGTTTTGTACAAAACGCTGCTGACTTTGGATCAAAGATTGAAAAGAAAATTGCTGGTTAGTGGATATGCAAAAGAATGTGGGTAACCAAGGGAAGAAAGAATCATAGATTGTTTAATAGGTGGTGTCCTACTTTCAAAAAACAGGGAAAAAGTTGAAAAATAATAGTTTTGAGATTTTGAAAAAAACGCCTGTTGATCGTTACTTGTCATGAGCAAAAAAAAAGGATGTTGCATATTTGAAAGAAAACTGGCACATATCAGAGACAAAAAGGTCAAGGGTATAACAGAATGTGAGTGAAAAAAAGAATGCGACGCCTAATGGCCACAATGTACCAAACCGCTCTCCAAACCACTGAACTTTGTCTGGATGTGGAATATGATGAGTGAATGAATGAGTGAGTGAGTGAGTGAAGCCCACACCACACCAACTAAAAGCTTTTTTGTTGAAAATTGGATGTTGGCGGTCCAATCAATTGAGCCCCGCGAGTCTCAAAACTCACGAAGGACCGCGTTTTACGAAACAATAAAAGAAACCAATAATTTTTTCTTTTTGTTTTTGCCTACCTCATCAACTTGTATATATTTAGGACTTTCCATCATTCTACCAGTTCTTTTTTCTCTCTGTTTTTTTTATTTTTTTTTTGGTTTATTTTAGTACTTGGAAAGTGGGAACAGAGGGATGGATCTAAAAACAGAACATCATGACAAAACTTAAAAGGGGGACAAAAAAAAAAAGAATCCTGTTCTAAATAAGCATTCAACTGCACTTTGAAAGCTTCAGTTGCATAGGCAACGTTTTTCAGTTGTCTGCCTTTTAGCATTTGCTTGATTGATTGGATTGGATTGAAAATAGAACCATTCTGTTTAATGTTTCAGGTCTTTTTTTTTTCTCCCCCCTCCGCCCTTCCGTATTTTTCACACAGAGGTTTATTCTTGTGGGCTTGGGCCGGCCGGGACCCCAGGACGGGACCCCAGGACGGGACCGGTACGGCACGGTACCTTTGACTTTCCCCCGGCCCCGGTCACGGCGAAACGAAACGAAACGAAATGAAACAAAGCAAAGCAAAACTGAGCAAAGCTAAATCAAACGGTATCTCCTCTTTTTGATCCTTTTCAATCTCATTTCATTTCATCATATATATATTTTTTTTCCGTTTTGGATTTGGGATTTTGGACTGTTTCGTGCTACACTCCTTCTAATCCTACAGTTTAGATAACGATTCCTTTACGAGTTTCTGCAATTACTCTTTCCCAGATCAGATAAAAGTTGAAACTGAAACCTCAACGATTGGGTTTGTCCATGTGCAGAAGCTATTTATCTATCATCTATGTATCAACGTATTGTATTGGAACCGGGTCCCGATGACTTTACATTTTTTGTTTATTTGTAAACAAAAAAACTGTTGGTTTGTAAAAACAAAAAAAAAATAGTAAATTACGATAGGTGGGTTCTTATTCTCCCCGAGTTTGGAACTGGTGGTCATCGGTATCCCAGTTTTGTCATTTTACGAAATACAAGAATAATAATGTTTGGTTCGAGAATAGTTGAATCAAACAATGGAATTGAAAGAAGATGGATCACCACCAAGATTACAAGGACCTAAAAAATGCACCAAAAGTAAAGTTTTAAACGTAAAGAGGAGATACACATACACCAGGGATCAAACACCAAAGTTTCCTTTTTTTTTTTTATTTTCTCCCACCATCATTATCAATGTATGTGTGTATCTAAATATCTTTTTCTCCACTTTAGAAACCGTTTGTTTCATGTGTGACCAACTTATCTGAACACACATTGGGGACCTGGTCTGATCTAGTAGTATTCCGCGTGTGTGAAACGAAATTTACGTCCATGGGAGAGATGGATAAATGATCATCCCAAGAACAAGAACAAGTTCTAGTACAAGTTCAAGTTCAAGTTCAAGCTCAAGGCATCAACCAGTCTTGTTCGTGTTTGCAATTACAATTACAATTACGATACTACACTTATCGACCCAACTTTCTCCCTAGTTCAGTTTCCATTTTCCATTTTCCATTTTCTGTAATACATACTCTTTTTCTTTCTTTTATTTTTGTTCCTCGAAGAATTATAAACATGCCGCCCAATTAAAGATATCACAAAAACAACAAATATAAAAACAAAAACGATTGAATTGGTATTGGTATTGGTATTGTATTTTTAACGAATAAAAACTGAAGAAAGACACTGTAGTAAAATCCATATTTTCAATAGTAGAATAGTAATAATAATAGATAAATAAATTGTGTATAGGCACAACAACAAAAAAACAAATATAGACGAAATCACAACTCCTCTCGTTTTTTATATACGAAACAAACAAAAATAAAAAGATGAATGAATGGAAAAATGAAAGTGGCTGCTTATTTTAAGACGAATACCTTTGGACCTTGGGCCTTGGATTTTGAACCTCACATATCCAATCCATACCCATAAAACCTGGTAGTACTTTAATCCCTGTTGTCCACACTTTGCCTAACTGTTCCTGTTTTTTATTTATTTATTGTTGTCAATGAAACCTTCCTTGTAACACCGCCGAGGCCAAAACACTTGATTGAATCTGAAACTTTAAAACCAAGATCGATCCAACATTCTGCAGAATAATTCATAACACTTTTGAAGGGCGAATGAGAAGGGAATATGGATTTGCTTGTAAATCCTGCTAGGCTTGACAAGGCCAATCAGTCGCAGTACGAAACGCGCCTCGAAATCGGCCGAAGCTAAGCAACGGAAAAAGCAAGCGAACCCATCTTCTCTCTCCAGAGATGCCAAAACATGTAGTATTTTGTTCATCAGAGTTGTCGTCGATCCAGTGTTTTAGACAACCAATGTGGGAATAATATCATCGGCGTAGAGGGATTCGGAGGATAAGGACATGGCCATGGGCATAGACAATAAGTGTGAACCTGAACCTGAACCTGAACTGGAGCTGGAGCTGGAAGACTCCAAAGTTTCATGGAAGAGCATAAAGTCATCATGAAACTGGGAAAAGTTTTCCTGTTCTTCCTCAGTTTCGTTATTATCGAGAACCAGAAATTCTGATTTTGGATCTTCTTCATCTTTGATGATCATTCGGGTGAATAGACCATCACCGGTTTGAGAAGATGCTCTATCGCGAGATCCAGCATTACAAGATGAGTTTGAGTTTGAGTTTGAGCTTAAGCTTGGGTTTGCTAAAGTGTCAGAACAGGAGGTTCGTGCCGCCGCTGTGGAAGCGCACCCAGTTTCATCTTTGCTGAGGGGCAGGATTGACAAAGACTTGTAATCAAGGGAGCCGCCCAAGGAGGCGGACGCAAAGTCAAAGTCAAACATGTCGTTATCATCATCATCTTCTTCTTCTTCATCATGATGATGATGATGATTGTTTATGCTGGGATCATCCGAGCAAGAGTTTGAGAGTTTGAGAGAGTCTTTGGTGGTAACCAACGCTGCAGGGAGGTGTTCAAAATTGACCAAACGGGCATTATCGCTGCTGGATAATGCGTTGTGGAATCAAGACTCTTGCTCTTACTCTTACTCTTTGCCCTTGACCTTGACCTTGCTGCTGTTGTTTTCGTCCTTGGTTTTTGGTTTTGTTTTTGCCTTTGTCTTTGCGTTTTGGATGGGGTATCGGTATCCAATCTCGTGTTTAGCGAGTCCATGACCAGGTCCGAAGACTTTGCGGCTGTGAGTAAAGGAGAGGAAATGGCCGAGGTGGCTGCTGTTGAGACTGTGGATGTGGACATGAGCAACGGAGAGCTCATGTTGCTTTTCGGGGACACTGCGATTGAGGATGGAGTAGTGGGATAGTAGTCATCGACTAAGGAGTGCTTTCTTCTGGATTTTTCAGCCAAAGGAGTTTCCGGAGCGGCTGATGAAGACGATGAAGCTCTCACCGCAGTCACGGCGGCAGCAGCAGCAGCGGCAGCGGCAGCGGCCACGGCGGCGGCCGTAGTAGTGCCATTTTGCGATTGCGAAACCACATTCTTCGTGGACAGGCTCGGGGGTTCCAATTTGGGGACTTTTATGCCTGTTGTTTTCTGGATGAGGGCGGTGAGTTGCTTGATTTGGTCCATCATGACATAGTGTTGATTCAACAAGTCCAGTTGTTGTCGTTTTGTATTTTTCAGTTGGTCATTCAAAGATTGATTTTCTTCTTTCAAGGCCACACATTTGTGCTCGAGTTCTTCGACATGTTTCCGCTTCTTTTCGCGCGAGGCGTGGGCAGCCTGTCTGTTGCGCATGATACGCTCGATCCGACGCTGCTCTTTTTCATCTTTGGTTTTGGCACGCTTTCTCGGGGGCAGGGCGCCGGGGGGAAGCGGCAAGGTCACGACCTCTTTGCGCTTGTTGGAGCCGGATCCCACGGTCACGGTTATCGAGGAAGCGTGTTGCTTGGGGGAGGCCGAGCTTGAGCTTGAGCTTGAGCTTGAGCTTGAGCTGAAGCCTGAGGCGAGAGGCTCTGGGGCGGCGGATTGCGATTTCGAGGGGGATTGCGGTTGCGATTGCGATTGCGATTGGAACTGCGACGGCGAGGGTGACGGCGACGGGGAAGGCGACGGGGACATCGACACAGACAGAGACGGCGACCTGGACATGGCTAAGACGGGTGCGATTGCGAGAAGCTCTGGGAGAAGATGCTGGAGCAGGAGAGAAGGAGCGGGCGGTTTTGGATTTGGATCTGGTTTGGTATTTATATTCCACCAGCGGGCCCGGGTCGGCACCCGAGCCCGACCGGGTCCCCCTGGCGAGGCGTTGCCCGCACCCGCACCCGCACCCGCACCCGGTCGGCAGAAAGCCCCGTGTTGCGGCCCCGGCGGACGCACGCCGGCCCAAAAAGGAAACCGGGGCCCGCACAAGCACCCGAAAGAGTCCTCGGGGATTGAGATGGAGATCAAGAACATGAACGGGAGCACAAGACGAGGGCGAACCGGACTGGACTGGACTGGCACCGGCACTGGCACTGGCACTGGCTATGGGAGCAGTGCACTGAAACGCGCCAGGAGAGTGAGGATGGCGGTCTTTTGAGTTACGGTTGGTGCCTGACTTTTAATTTCGCAACTCTTTTCCTCTATCTATCGAAATGTGCGGACATGCTCTGGAGCAGCATAAGGATAAGGATTAGCATAGACAAGAACAGGATGTGAGCAGTGGCAGTCAGGCCGCACAGCGTCGCCATCGGAGTGCACGAGGATGGGGTCTGTGGCTTGTGGTTTGTGGGTTTCCATTGGATTGATATCACAATTACAATTGCAATTGCAATTGCAATTGGAGTTGAATGGACGTGCGATGATGATGGGAGCAATCCCACTAGGACGATAACTATATCTACGGCTACTACTACGCCCACGCTAGGACGAGATTGGAGAAGCGTGTCGCACAAGTCCAGGTCCTGACACTTTCCACTGGACTTGGACCCATGCTCGATGATGACAGACCCAGGCCAGCCGGAACTTTGCGTGCAAACCTTCCTCAAAGCGCTCCAGGATGTCGAGTCCTCCAGTCTCCGGCTCTGACTACCTATTGAATGCCAATCTGTGTTTTTCATTTTGATCATGATCTTGCTATTGATTTGGACTGGATCTCGCGGTACGTGCTGCGAAGACCAGACCAGACCAGAGCACACGCCAGATCTCGGCACAGAACAGCACAAACAGAACCGCTTGGAGCTGCTCGACGCAAGATCGGCTTTCGCCATCCTGGTCTGCTCCAGGTCCTTTGTCTGCCGGCCAGGAGCAGCTTGAACCAGGCGTTGGTGCTCCAGCTTGTGCCCGTGTTTGTGCTTCTGGAGCACACCAGAAATCGCACTCTGGTTTAAGTGTGCGCTCCAAACGTTCCAACTCGACTCGACTCGACTCGACTCGATCGCACTTCTCCCGTCCGTGTTCCTACTCTTGTCCGTATGAACACTGCTGCTGCTGCTGCTGCTGCTACTACTGCTAGTGGGTGCTCGTGCTGGACGACCGCGATCGCGTTTGCGCTGCTTGCAAAGCGCTATACCGAATGAACAGAACCCGTTTCCATGTCTGCTCTGTTACAAACAAGCAAAGATGGAGCGAGCGCCAGTCGTGTCGATGCCCATGGCCCGTGCTCAACAGCCATCAGCAGAAGGTGTCTATTTCCATTTATATACTTGAGTTTTAACTCTGGGCGTGCTAGCTGATTTTTGACTTTTTCAGCCGGCGCGTCCTCGAGCCGAAAAACAAAACACAAACACTAGCATTTGCTTCTTCTTCTTCTTCTTCTTTTCGTTTTGTTCTTTTGTTCTTTTTCTGCTGGTCTCGTCTGTCTTCAGCTCTGGATACTCCACTCATTTGTGTCCTCTCCACACTCGTTGCTTGTCCGTTCCTTCTAGTCTGTCAGTCACTCGTTCCATAACTATGCCTTGATCCCGGCCCAGAAACAATTTCCAACTCCAGCAGATGATTACAAGCCAGACTTCTCTTTCAAGTCTTCAATCTCTTCCTAATCCTCATTCTCATTCTCAACTACAATCCTCCAATTCACAATCCCCGGCTTCTCCAGCATCCTCACCCCGAACAAGCAATTCCAGCCCACTGTCCTTCTCTTCGTCCCGTTCCGGGCCTCTCCATTTAGACTACGCCTATTCCTCAACCCCACGCAATGTTCATAACGTTCAGCAAACCCCACGGTCCTCCACCCTCGATTCAATTCCTCTCGACCTACAATCCAGCCCCATCAATCCCAACACTGCCAGTTCACTCCCCAACTCCAACTCAACTTCAAGCTCCAGATTATGCTTAAGCACAGGTTCCAACGCTAGCGCAAGTTTATCCGGGACACAAACCCTAGAACCCCAACCTTCGCAAGACTCCTCCAGCCTCAGCCTCGGGTCCAAACCCAGCTTTATAAACGTTCCGAATCCAACATGGGATTCCCAATCCGACTCTTCAACCGCGTCGTTGAAAACCCAATCTGAAAACCCAACCCGAACCCGAACCCCAACTATAAACTCGACGACGACGACGACGCGGCGGCGGCAGCGGACTCCATTAGAACCTGTAAACTCCACAAACAGAAATACCGAAACCGCTTCAAGCAGCACAGCCCCAGGCACAAGGAATACACCAAGAGGACTATGGCGGACGAAAAACTTTGAATTTTCCCGAACCGGACTCATAATTTCCCTAAAAGATGGTGAAAGTACTGGAAACCACACACCATTATCATCATCAAATGAACGGAAAAGAAAAAGGACAAATAGAGATAAATTCAAATTATCGTTGAAAAATTCAAGTGGTAGTTTGGAATCTGATTTGGGTTCTGTTCCTACCTCAATTTTCCAATCTGATAACAGTAGGAGGATTCCGATATTTTGCGATCATGAAAATTATGCTGAACAATCGCAATCGCAATCGCTTTATAACAGCCATCCGAAAGCTGTACTGAGTCCACCGCCTACTCCTTACGACACCCAGCACGACGATGGACGAGATCGAGGACGGGAACGAGGTGCCCAGGCTTCATTCAGCACAGCTCGCTCACAATCCCGTTCCATCTCGCTCTTCTCCGTGGCCGCGAACCCCAGCCCCAGCAGACTGGTAGCCCCTACAGGTGCAAACAATGAAACCGGCGTGGATTCTTCGGGCCTTGTTCCAAGTGTCATGGCCAGTTCCAGTGGAATTGGCACAGGCACAGGCACGGTCCAGGAGACTCCCGGCACAGAGCCGCCATCTGCAACCAGCACGACCTGGGGCAAGTTCACGGGCACTCCGAGAGTGAAACAGGGCTCGCGGATCGGCTTTGAGCCGTCTACTCCAAAGCAGCAACAGTTAGGAGCGAATCTGGATGAACGACCTACGCTGCTAAGCTTGGGACTCGTGGATTCTGTGCCTCCAGAGACAGCCATAGTGCATCCGACAAAGGACTCTGCTAGACCTTATACCTACCGACTTCGAGAAATCGCTGATCATCAACATGTCTATGTTCCAGTGTATCGAGCCAGTTGCGGGTTTGCAAACACAAATACTTCGCGGACTCTAAACACGAAAACGAAACAAAATGATAATGATAATGGTTATGGTTATGATGAGACTAAATTTGGGGAAGAGTTGAGTAAAGTTTCCACCACGGATTTATTGTACGAGGTTAACATACATGAGAATCCACTGGATCTTGCGAAACACGCCAAACAGAATAGATCGAGTCTTCTCCAGAGTCCTCCATTACTGGGCTCCAACAGAGACAGAGACAGAGACGATCGAAGACGTCGTCGTTATCGTGATCGTCATCGTCGTGTGATTCCTCCCATACCAGCTCCATCTCCATCCCCATCTCCTTCTCCATCCCCATCTCCCTTACCTTCTCCAGATCACAAACTTCCGCATCAGAACGTAGATATCGCACAAGTGCCAGATAGAGACTCCAAGGGTCTCGAACTTGGCGGGATTGTGCCTTTTAAACTTCTATGCTCAAGACCCAATTCACTTATCGCATCCATCTCGATTCCCCAAACCCCAAAGCCGATCTCCAATTGCTCGACAATAACTCCAGAAAACACATTCACAAATACAATCGCTGCCACCGCGACTCCTGTCCCCGTCCCCGTCCCAGTTTCCGTCCCAGTTTCCGTCCCCATTCCTATGAAACAGGAGCCAATGGCATTGCCCACATCTCCATCTGAATCTTCCTATCAACAGCCATACTTCCCCAAAGACATTGAATCATCGGGTCCTTATATGCGTGGACCCACGAAATTTTGTCCACGAGGACTCTCCCTCACAATCATGTTAATCATGTTGTTGTGTCCGCCATTGCTGCTTCTTCTAAGTACAGGGGTTTTGGATACGAGTGTTGGAGTCGTGGATCGTGGACATAAGCGGATCGCGGCGGTTATTGCTGCTCTTGTCGCCATGGCATGTACCGTGGGACTGATATGTGGACTAGTACTAGGACTTCGATGACATTCTAATGTTTAATGTAATGTTAATAAAACTTTCTCCTAAAAAAAAGGTTTTTTTTATTGTAGTTTGCTGTATTTATTCTACCCAATCTTCTAGATGCATATATATAGACGAGATGAAAAAAAAAAAAAAAAATGAAATTGTGATTGCAATTGCGATTGCGATGAAAGGGGAGGAGATAAGCACCAATTCTCTTTTTGAAACATATATATAACTGTAAGTCCAGTCCAGGCCATAGAAAGAACCAAAATAAAGGTAAGGAAGAAAAATAAAAATAAAAAAAATAGTGAAGCAAAAATAATGAGTGTTTGTGTTTGATACAAAAAGACAACGCGAAATAATGCCAAAAAAGAGTGAGCGATTAGTGAGGGAGGGCGCTCTAAACGATTGATTGATCATAAGCAAAACAAAAAAAAGGGATCTAGAAATACAAACATGAGCCGAAACTGAACAATGTGATGAAAATACACATGGTCAAACATAGCCAACTTGGTTCGAGAGTGCCTGCTGCATCTTTTTTGGATCCACCATCTGAGGAAGTCGAAGTTGGTGAAGAAGAAGATGATAATGACCCTGAAGAATCTCCTGAAAACCCTCCAAGTCCATTTGGATTGCCGTTGAGTACACCTCCAGATGACTCGAGCCCCGTATAAGTTGCCGAGTAGTACTCTGCCTTTGTTGCACTGGGCACGGATCCCGCACTGCTGATGACCTCAATATCTTGATCTTTCGACTCCAGATTCGCATTTGCTAGGGAAATCTCGTAATTGTCCAGATCGTAAACAACATAGGCCCCCCGCAGAAACGAATCACCCAGTACAATGGACTCATCACTGGAGGTCAAAAACGCCACAGCACAGATGCCATCGTCTTCATCATCGCTCGACGAAGTGCTGCTCCCCGTGGTGTAACTAACCGTGATGAGAAAGTTGGATAGGGGAACAGACACAACGGCGCCTGTAAAGTTGAAGCTGATTTTTTGGTCCTTGGCATCCGCACAATCCATAATATAGGCACCGACCTGTCTCGAGTACGATGCGCCCAGAGACTCGGCTATCGATTGCGCCAAGTTGTCAGGAACGTAGGTCAGGGTCGTGCCCGAGTCAAGCAAGGCGGGATACGGACCTTTGATCAACGAATTTTTCTTATCGTTTTGTCCTTGCAAAAAAGCATTGTTCAGGGTGATTTCCATCTTGATGGGCTTGGATGCACCTGAAGTGTTGATGATTTCAACCGTTGTCAAAGTACCCGAATATTTGTTATGGTCCACTGCACCAAACAGAATGGACCCCGATGAGCTATCCTCACCGTTCAGATACAAACTGTAAGCCTTTGTATTTGTGATTCCAGCATCCACCAACGCCTGGGGCAAGTTTGCGTAAGTGTAAGTATCACGATTCCCCGAGTTGTATTGCTCCAGGTTTGTGGTCTCCAATTCACGAAATCCAATCCCCAGTACACCAATGGTCGAGTTTGTCTCGTTTGCAACTGCAAATGAAAAGTGTTCGAGATCTAGAGAGTCCCCGATTTGAAGCCGATCCGTGCCCCAGTCGCCCTCTGCAAATGTGGAATCCGCATACTGGATTGAAAAATCCGTATTGTTGAGCTTGTAACTGCTCGAATCCTCAACTTCAAAAGTGCCGTATACCGTGCAATCGAGTTGCGACGTCTGGCAGTAACTGTTGTCATGGGACATGACCCACAAGTCGGAGGATCCGGTGTCGATCAACACCCCCACGGGCTGCGCAGGCGTGCCCAGTGAGATGTTGGCGAGGTAAAAGTTGTCCTCGTTCGTGAGTGTGAAGAGCGAGGTACCCTTCACATCGTCGTCGTCGTCGTCGTCATCACGCTTGCGCCAGCCGTGGCGACGACCGAGTCCTAGAGCGTGTGTCTGGGCCCGGTCTGCCTTGGCAAAGTTGAGCTGGAAGCTGCCTTGCGTGGACGGGATATTCTTGGCTGACACTCTGTGATCGTTGCTGGTCAGTGTGAGTGTGAGTGCGAGAGCCAGTGCCAGGGCAAATGTGCGCTTGAACGTGGCAAACAACAGGTTTGTGCTTGTGCTTGTGCTTGTGCCCGGACCTGGGAACGGCATTGCGATAAAGATGGGATATTTGGAATCACACGGGAGAAGTGGTTGTGAAAAGTGGAAGTACAGGCAAAGTGGAAGAAGAGAAGGAGAAACGAGGCTGATGATGCCCACACAGCCTCCAACTCCAACTCCAGAATCAAACTTCCAACTTGCAACATCTGAGTAAGAATAAAAATAAGAATAAGAATAAGAATAGAAGTAACACCTCTAGCTAATCTACACCTCACCTCAGAACCCGAAGATCCGGTAGCCTCCGTAGCCCGAAATGATCTCCTCCAGCTCGTTCGTGTAGGCCCCGTCGCCAAACACGTCGCTCACGTCCATGTTCATGCTGGTGTTGAGGTAGCTGAACCCGCCCTCGTTGAACACAAACCGCCCGCTCCCGGCCCCGGGCTCCAGCTCCAGCTCGGGCTCCAGCTCGGGCTCCAGCTCCATCGCCACGTCCTCCTGCTGGGCCTCGTCGCCGGGCAGCTTGTCGCTGGGCAGCTTGTCGCTGGGCAGCTTGTCGCCGCTCAGCTGGGCGCCCTTGAGCACGCCCTGGTTCTGGAGCTCCTGCCACAGTCGCAGCGACTCCTCCACGCAGTTCGAGTCCGGCAGCTCCGTGAACTGGTTCGTATTGAGGAAAGATCGCCCGGTAGCGACTCCCGCCGTGGCAACGATGCCCATCGCCGCCATGTCCAGCCCCTGGCCAGGTCCAGGTGCTGGTCCAGGCACTGTGCCCGGGCTCACCGAGCTCGAGAACGAAAACGACCTCGTTCCAGAGTGCGACGAATTCGGCGGCGAGATCGATTCGCACGGAATCTGTCGGTTCGCCGCCGTCTGGCCAAAGTCGACAAAGCTGCCGTGGCCATAACCGTCCGAGTCCTGCTGCTTAGGCGGCCGCGTGCTGGCAAACCCGTAGTAATATGTCTCGTCCAGCCCGGACGCGCTTTCCACGCCCATCTGGGTCCTTCTGGGCGTAAACGCCGGCTGTTGCTGATGCTGGTGCTGGTGCTGGTGCTGGTGCTGTCTAGGCGTGGCCTTGGGCGTGGGCATCGCTTCGTCCAGCTCCAGCTCCAGCTCCAGCTCCAGCTCCGTGGCTTCATTTTCGTATATTTTGCTCTTTCCTTTATTCCCGGATGACGATATAGTAGAATCATCCCGGTTTGTCTCGTTCTTCTCTTCCATATCCTGAACCTGCAACTCAACCTTACAATTCCTGAGATATGTTTCTGTGGTCTTGGGTCCTCCGAAAAAATTGAAAACGTTCGGTTCCAGTTTAAGTGTCGCTTTGCCTTCTTCATTGTCATTATCGTTATCATTTTCGTCCTCCTCTTCATCCTCTTCAACTGCTTCCTCTTCTTCTTCCTCCTCCTCCTCCTCATCTTTATTGTCTATTGTAACGCTTTCTTCACTGCTGTTCAAATCCACGTCCATACTCTTCTTCTCATCATGTTGTAATGATCTTGTTTCCTGATCCGGTTCCTCTTCAAGCATCAATCCATCCCCTTTAATCTTGTGTGCCTCTTCTCCAACACTCTCTTTATCCAGTTTTGAACCACTTTTCGACCGACCCTTGGACCTACGCATACCCTTACTCTTTTGTCTCCTGTGACTATTCACTCGACTCTTGAAAAGCTTTCTTAACCTTCGCATAACCTCTTTACCCTGTTTCAACAGGGGGAATTTCACCCTGTAAACCTCATCACTTAGAATTTCCAAATCTTCAACAAACATGTCCGTATCATTGATAAAATAATCAATATCCTGTTTAGAAAGTCCCTTTTCCAACAATATAAACATGGATAATATAACACTGCAAAGATACCCTTGGTGAACCTGCGCCATGAAAAAGGGTACTTTACGAATTGAATAAACCTTGCGTAATTCACTATAAACAGATAACATTGATCTTGCACTTGTTAAACAAACTTCCCAAGCCATGGGTACATGGAGTTGAAGATACGCTTGATAAACTCGGAATCGATGGATACAGATACAGGATTGAATAATGTGATGTGAAAATGCAATCTTGGCTTTAAATTCTTCAATCTCTTTTGCATTTTTCTTAGGATGCGTGTATCCATCCAGATTCGGCAACTTGCCATTCTTGTCCATGCGAAGATACCATGGCCGTTGACTAACGTACTGACACAATTGTTTATCCACCTCCACCAACCCTTTAAAGATGTTTGTTTTGGAATCCCCCTTCTTGGTATGCACATCTTTGTCTTTACTATTTTTGTCGGTCTCGGATCTATTCTCATATCCATCCACAACAAGAACCTCCTCATCGTTACTTCCTAAAGATGGCAAGTCCTGTGTAAGTTCAAATATCCCATTCATCAATTGCAACATTCTGGCACGAATCACATTGAAAGTATTGTCGGTTGGCACGTCCAAGGGCTTTGGTTCCACATTCGAGGTTGCGGAAATGTCAACGTCGTCCAGATTCATGGGCAATGGTACTTTGGATAGGTAAGATCGGATCATGGGTGGTCTACCTGAAGACAGAGCTCGAAATCTGTTTCCAAAAGAACGCATTAGTTTACCAAAAAGTAATTAAGTTAATTAATTGTTTTGAAAAATTTCCAAACTTACGTATCACAACCACAAATATCCCACCAAACACGTCTTTTCATCTCTTTTTCCAACTGGTTATCCGATTTTGTGTCCACATTTAATCCCAAAGCCATTGCATGACTGATTGCTTTTGCAAGTAAAGAGTGAAGAATGTTTGCACGTTTCGTAACCGCTAGGTAAAACTGGAGTAATGAAAATGTTTGTAATTGAACCAACTTGGGATTTTCATCATAGTTGGCAATTTTCAAAGCCTGTTGTGAGGCCTCAAAATAAATCTCACATTGTCGTTCAATATCTTCAGAAGAATACTTTTCAGGTGGGAATAGAACTTGACCAATTGGTTTGGGTAAATGGAGAACTCCCACTGACAAAATCATAAATAGAAGCGAAATCCAATGTAGGTCAACCTGTTCAATACTTGTTATCGATCGAAACTCTTTAAATTCTCTACGAAACGTTGGATGGTGTAACGTATGAAAGATGTAATCCACATCAGTCAAGTAAATCTCCACAATCTGGCTTGCCATTTGAGGTGCGGGGACCAAATTGTAAAAATACTGTTTCCACTCGGTATCTGTTTTGGTGAAAGAGCAATAAGAGTAAGGATCTAGAGAAGAATTAGCAAGTTTTTCGGTCAATTCCCGTATCTTTTCATTCAGCCTGTTGATTTCTTCGTCTTTAGACTGTTCAATTGATCCAATAGCAACGGTCGAGACAGAATCGGACGGGATGAATGAAGAAGTTGCAGCAGTTGCTGTATCCGTGGATGTGGCCAGAGATGTGGCACTATTGAGATGTATATCCTCCAAGAGCTGGTTTAGACTGGCGTGTGAAGCCGAGGCTTGGGGATGGTTATCATGATGATGGTTAAATGTGTGGAAAGGAGGAGATTGTACAAGAGATTGGAAAGCCATTGGAGGATGGAACTGAGGTTTCTGAAGACCAATTGTGCCATCATCGGCATTGTTCAAAGCACAGTCTAGAGAAGTGTATTCGGGGAATATGCTTCCAAAAGAAGACCTATGGGTATTTCCTAGACCAGCGCTTCCCGTATCATCGGGAGTTGAACCAGAACCAGAACCAGAACCAGATCCCGAGCCTGAACCTGAACCAGGCTCGCTTCCGTTTGAGTGAGATTGCGACTGCGATTGTGACTGCGACTGCGACTGGGGATTGAAAACGTCATAATTGTAACGGACAGTCTCGGTATCACTAAAGTAAGGCGCGGCGTTGGAATATTCCGATAGCAAAGGGTTAAAATAAGCCATACTCGTCAGTGTTCCCGAATGGTTTGAGGTCAAGGCACCGGATGCAGTGGTTTTGGGAGTCTCTATATCTTGTTTCACCTTACCATTTTCATTGCAATGGCCATTAACTTCTTCCTCGTAACGTGGACGTGCCTTAGATACTGCACCGGTTCTGTTTCTACCATTTATCGCTGGGTCTGGGAACGGATACGCATTAGCGGAATCCGAGGGAGACCTTGCCTGTTGGGCCAGCTGCGAATAGTTTCTGGACCCGTTCATCCCCAAACTCAATACCTGGGGCATGTCCATGTCCATCGTGTTGCTGCTGTTCATGCCCATGCCCATGTTCATCATGCCCATGTCCAGATTCAGGTTAAGGTTGGAATGGTGGTGGTGGCCCACATGCTCAAAATCGCCGGCCGTTGTGGCAGATCGGGATCTGCCCTGCTTCGAGGTGTCCCTGGACAAAAACCCCAGATCGGGACCGGAAACCGTGGTGGTATTATTGTTATTATTGTTGTTGAACCCAGCGGATCTAAAGTTGACGGTGGAGTGTGAGGCCTGTCCCTTCCGCAATAAAGGATGGATGGCAGCGTCTTTCCTGTCTAGATCGAAGTATCTTTCGTCTAGATTGGGCACAGGCACAGAAACAAGTTCAGAGTTCTTGGTATGGGAGCGAATAATCCATTCTTGGTTTTTGTTTTTGAAGGGTTTCTCGTTATAATTGTAATTGTAACTGTTTGCGTTATCAGGAGATGCAGGGATGGGAGGTTTGTTCTGATCTTCTTTCTTGTGTTGGATATTACTGGTACTACTGGGAATCACAGGCTTGGGATTCAACATGGTATCGACCTTGCGCTTTTTCGAAATGACTTTGTTGCCCTGGAAAGTGATCTGGGTCGAATTGATGCTGATTGTCTTTGCACGTTGCTGCGAGGTCGAGGCATGTCTATTACTGTTGTTGGTCTTGGTACGGGCCATTCCATTTGCGGATCTCAAGGACGGCGAGTGCTGTTTGGGCGAAGGTGGATTTGCGGGATCTTCGAGACACAGAGCGACTCGATTGTGCTTGATGCAGGCGGAACAGGGAATCTTGTTATCGCATTTTATCTTCATCCGCCGGCACAGGCCGCAGGAGTAGGTTCTCCTGGGGTTTCGCTTCTTGCCTGGCGGCTTCTGGACCTGCGATTGAGCATTGGCACCCGTGCTGGCCGCACCCGTGCTGGCGGCGGCCGGGTGCTGCTGTGGCGAAGCTCGGCTCGCGGTGGTGGTGTTGTTGTGGCGATGGTGGTGATCTCTTCCGTTGGGCTTGGAGGCCAGTGACGAGGACGAGCGTGCGGTCCTGGCCAGCCTGGGTCCGCCGACGCCGACGGGCCCAGCAGGAGGCGCCGGCCCAGCAGGAGAACTGGGCTGTTTTGCCGGGGGGGACTTGGCGGCGTGGGACTTGGGCGAAGGACGATCCGACGGCGAGGAGCCCTGGCGGTGGAGGAAGATGGGGGAGGACGAGGAGGTTTTGGTCTCGCCAGCATTAGCGGCCTTGGGCAGGAGATCAGGCACCTCCTGGGCTTTCCCGATCATCATTTTTTCCAAACGGAGATGCTGAATAATGTGTAGGAGGGGGGAGGAGAGAGTCGGGCCGCTGGGGTGGGCTTGCGATGTTCAGGTATAGGTATGTATCTTTATCAGTTAGAAATGGATGGATAGGCAGACGAGTCACAGAGAGGCCTGGAGCATTCGTCAAGAAGTAGAAGTATTCGGTGAGACAGTCAGTGTGGCAGGGCCCCCAAAAAGCAACAAGCAAGCAAGCACTTTTGTATTTTTACGTTTGGAAAGATTTCTGGATGGAAAAGATAGTGGAAGAGAAGGAAAGAGAGAAAGCGAAAGCGAAAGCGAAAGCGAAAGCAAAAGCAGGGAGGATAGTCGCAATTCACGAATGGCAGGCCCAGCTTTAATTATTTAGGCGCTCGCTCTGATAATTATAAATTGGAGCGTGTGTGATCGCCATGTGCTGATCCACCAGGGTTACGGCCACGGTTACGGCGAGCAGGCTGGCAGTAGCGGCCGAGGCAGCGGCCGAGGCAGCGCCAGTGGCAGCGGCAGGGAGCTGGGAGCTGGGAGCTGGGAGCTGGGAGCAGACAAGAGCCCAGGTGGAACAGCAGAGTACGAGGCTACGGGCTATTGCGAGTGCGAGTGCGATGGTGTGGAGCGAAGCAGAGTGAAGAAAGAGAAAGTGAGAGAGAAAGTGGAAGAAGAGATTGGGCAAAAGCCGACTCTGGCTTTTCGCTGGGCGTGAATGATCCTCCGGCAGCCAATCCAGCGGCCTCGAGCTCAGCGTGTGAACAGCCCAGATCCAGAGAGCCCGTCTTCTATTCTGCTCTGCACCGCAATATGTTTGACTTCAACAGCTGGCAAGTGGTGTCTTCGCTTATTAAAAAGCCGCTGCTGTCGACACAAGATGCGTTTTGGACGCTGGACCTAGAAGCCTCTATCAACAGATTTCATACTTCTCCAATTTGATGCTAGACCGTAGCCCAGAGATACAGCAAGAACCAAATTCTCTAGTGTCTATTCCACAAATCCATTCTCGTTTGTGCTGTTCGTGGTTTTGTGTTTAACTTTCAATACATCCTGTGCAAAAAAACTCTATTACATACAGCTACTTTTAGCCCTCATCAAAAATGACCTTTCCAGCAATACACTACATGCCATAACTCTCATGTTGGATAGTGTAGCAATTAGTTAATCTTTGAAATGGCGTACCTAATCTTATAACGCAATTCATAGTAAAGAAAAGTGTCAGCAGACATCTATCTCATCAGTGAGTTTACTAATAAAACTGGATTCAAAAATCTTGAAAGTACACACATTCAAATAGCTGCAACACTCCATATTATGCTTACAAAGTACGCTCATAATTTAAAAGAATAGGTATTTGATTTCACCTGATTCTGAAATTCTGACAATGTTAGCGCCCAGCTAGCGCCCAGCTCATTTTTTGTACAACACGCTATAAACCCTCGACAGAACATTTTTCCTCCTAGCTCTTTGACATATCATTACCCTCTGGTTCGGGAGAACAGGAGGTGCCAGAAGTAGCTAGAGGATACTGATTATAAATTGAAGATGATGATGCTCCTTCATTATCAGGAGTTCTTAACAAAGCCTTTACTAACTTTATCATAACACGATTTCGGGTTTTTGGCTCGGTTCTAATCTTTGTACCCATGTATATTCGAAGTCCATGAGTTGTATGCCTAGTTTCCCGTAATATAAAATGGTCATTACCTCTTCGTATAACGCCGACTACCTGGGAAGAGGGAATTCGGGACACTCTACTGTAGTTTTGCATCTTAATTAGGAACTTGGTTGGATCCACCTTGTAATCTCTTTCTGATTTTAACGTAGGAACATAACGAGGTTCATACAATGATTGTGATTGCCTCGTTCTTTGACGCCTTCTTTTCCTAGATATAGTCTTATAATTGTCATAACGGACCCATTCAAAGAGTTGAAACCTTGACTTTGATGGCGGGGTCCAGGAACTGTTACGATTGTCAAAGTTAATGAACTTGATTGAAGATGGTTGGAAGAGTATAGCAAGATTTTTCGTTGGTCTTTGAATCACTGTTTAATACTCGTTAATAAAATGTTATAATCCGAATTTCACTGTGGTTCATACTTACTATCATCGTCATCACCATCGTCATAATCATCGTCATCTTCATCATCATCATCTTCATCATCTTCATCATCTTCATCATCTTCATCATCATCATCATCTTCATCGCTTTCATTTTGTTCCCCTTCTTTGGTATACTCAAGAACCTCTCCTTCTTCAACATCTTCGATGTGTTCTGTTTGTCCTTCTGTATACCCATTGTCTTCCCTTTCATCGCCACCATCATGTTCAGTATCATCGTGATTTGTGTTTCGACCGCTACTACCAATAGAGCTTTCATTGTGATTAGATCCCTCAGGAATCTCGTTTTCTCCAGGTTCTAGTTCTTCATTGTAATCAAATCTCTTCTCCTTTGGTACTTCAGTTTTTAAAATTTTTTGAATTCGGTTCAACAAAAGCATTCTCTTATCCACATTTTTATAAACCAATAAACGTCTCAAACTATCGTTAGTACCGCTTCTTGGAAACCGTTTTGCCCTTTTTGCTCGAATTCTTCTTGCGCGAATTTCAAGACGCGGACCATCATCATGATCCTCATCATCATCGTCTTCAAGTTTCTGTTTTGGAACAGATCTTGGTTCACCAGTAGACTGTTGGCTGTTATCCAAGGCGCTAGTTGATGGTTGTGAATTTTGGCTTTTTGTGTGTCTTATACCCAAGCAATGCGTTTCCCTCCTAGGTCGTTTTTCAGCCATGTGTTTTGTGTGTTTTTTTTTTTGCTTTTTTTATGTAGTCTTGTTCTCTCTAGCTTGGATAAAGTACAATCTCTATCTGTTTTAATGAGCAACCGTGAATTGTGGTGTTTTTCGGGCGCTTTCAAAAGAAACAATAATATTGGGATTGCAAGTTGTGTCGGAAAGTAGAAAGATTGGTGGAGTTGGTTGTCAATAAATCCAAAACCCACACAAATGAACAAAACTTTTCGAAATAATCGATACTTTTTTTTTATTTTGAGGAAACAACATCACCAACTAAAGCTATTTTCTTGATGATGATGATGATGTTTTACAAGCGCTTCTTCATGGAGTATACAATTTAAGCGCCCGGTTAAAACAAATGACAAAACGAATCTTGAGAGTTTTAAAATCACTTAAAAACTCTCCGAATCAACATTTCGAGGAAAAGCATTTTTTATGAAATCGTAGAAACAAGATATTATAGCACAAGTGAATTATGCAAGTAACCACCAGTATGAAGCGTGACTAAGATACAATTACAAAATATAGAAAGAAAGAAAAATGAAAGCTCTAATACCCAGTAAGCCAGATAAAAAAAAAAAAAAAAAGTTTTTACAAAACAAATTAAGAGCAGATGCTTTAATCAAAATAGACTCACTTCATCAGTTCTCGTAAAGTTCATTAATGATTTGAAATGTTTGGGTAATAACCTCTATTAATTGACCAATTCCGCTTTCCCCACCACCCGTAGTCGTGGTAGAATCTGCAGCCCCATTGACTTCTTCTCCACCAGACACTCCTGCACCAGCTTTTTTCTCGTTAAACTTTTGAATAACGTTTTTGCTTAATCCCAAATGACGGAATGCTCGATCTGGATGCCATCGAATCCGTTCTTTCTTCAAAATTTGTTTATCAAGAGTCAAAAATTGAGAAACTGCTTCCGATGTAATATCAGCGTATTGGTTTGTGGCCACTGGCCATGGAACAACAGAAACAGATGAAACCGTTAGTTCCTCCTTCTTAACAGCCTCCAAAAGCGTTTGCCATTTATCGGAATATTGGACGTAGGATTGAACATCAGTAGGAACTCTGGTCTTGGAACTTGACATATTGGGCACTTCATTTAAGGGCTCATTCCAATTTTCTGAGTGGTGTGCCTGAGGATGGGCATCTTCTTCAGTAAATCCAAATGCGTGTTCGGCATACTTATTAGAAGACGTAAAGCGCGGGTGTGTATAAAACTCTTCATCATCGCTAGACACTTGATAATAGTCATAATCATCTGGATGACCTCTACTCTTGGGAATCTCGTGTCTGGAGCTTGAACCAGTGTGCTCATCATCCTCCTGCTGCTGCTGCTGCTGCTGCTGCTTCTTCTGCTGTTGATGCTGTCTCCTTTGTTCTTGTCCTTCATGGAGACTTGACGCGTTGTAATGCTCCCATAGGTTACTCCATAAGAAACTTTTAGTTCGCCCTCGTCTGCCTCTTTCATTAGATTCCCGATTTGACTGAAAACCAGAGAAGAAAGCGGAATTTGGTCTAGCTCTTTCAAACGCTTCATGCCCATTTGCACCACTTGAAGAAGCATAGGTAGAAGAAGTGCCGTTCTGCATGTTGTTATGCAGATTGTGGATAAAAGAAGCGAATCTTTCCGATCCCGAATGTGAAGAAAAAGAATAAGAAACGCCATTCCGGATGTTTGGGAAGTACCGCTCAAAGTTATTCTTCCAATACTCTGTCCTACTCGGGTCTTCTAATATCTCATTCATCATATCATTTATGGAAAACGTGTCTGGTTCATAAAGATGTTGGTGCAAGTTTCTTTTTGGAAATGTCCCAAAATTCGTATCAAATCTGCTGTAACTTGTAAAGTTTCGTCTACCTTGCTGAGATGGTTGTTGATGTTTTTTGAATAGTCGCTCATTAATAGAATGTTTGCTTTTACCTTCAGTCCTCATTTGTCTCTTTCTTTCTTGATCTGAATCAGATTCATAATGACCTCTTTTATTAGGTGCATTTGCAGTTGCTCTTGAAAACTCAGTAAAGTCAACAACTTCAATATCTGAATCCGAGTCTTGTTCAGCACTGTAGTTGTCTGTTCCAGAATCAACATATACAGGATCGTTAAAACCGTTTTGTGAGGCTCTGTGACCTGAATCAGAGTTTGTAAAATCCTCCAGTGGAGTAGACTCTTTTGGAATCTTTTCTCCAGTGTAATCCACAATAGGAGTTGAAGAATCAACAGGAATAGTTGTAGAAGACCTGGACTCTGAGTTAACTGTCTCAGGGGTTTGATCGCTTTCATTTCTCAAATGAGCTTCTTGGTAAGCCTTGCTGTTAGCTTGTGTATCTGATACATTCTCTGAAGTGACTTGCTCGTTTATTTGAGGTGTTTCTTCTGATTTTAGAGAATTCTGGTCTTCATTTTGGGTCGAAACATTTACCGTGTGGCTTCCAACACCTTCACCGTCGTCGTCGGAAACGTAAAACTGGTTTTCATCGAGTGTTATGTTGCTTTCTCTATGTTCTGTAAAGTTTGTCTCAATGTTGTGCTCATTCAAATCTACATCAGCTGCTTCTGGAGGAGAAGCGCGGTTTTGTCCACACGCTTTTAGCTCGATGTCGTGCTCACCAATGCCATGATGAGAAAGGCGTTCAAATTCTGAGCGCTCTTGAAGATGCCCTTCCACTGAAGGTGCTTGCATGCCTTCCAAATTACGTTCTGTGTAAGTGGTAGAGCGGTTGTCCAAAGGAGAGTTTATTGTTTGTTTCTGCGTGTTCGTTTTCGCAGCCTTTGTTGAAACACTTTCTTCAGCACAAGGGTTTTCTTCAACATCATGGTCCCAGTCAAATGGTGAAGTAATTTTATCATCAATGACGGAGGTTTTCTCTTCTATGTCAGAATGATACAATAATTTCTGGTCTTTCTCACTTAAGCAATCGCTCCGCAAGTCAGAAACCTCCGTCGAGGTGAGTGGAACGCAATCCGAGTCGCTGCTATCTTCGTCCGAAAGTTCAACCACGTTTAAACCGTTCCATGTGTCATAATTATTCCTATCTGAATTTATGTTGCTGTTTGTTGGCAGTATTGGATCTTCGCCATCATCGTCATTCTCTTCTTGTTCCATATCACCACTTGATCGCACAGACGAGTTGCCATCAAAGCTCTCTGGGTGAATGTCATGTGCAGGTATTGATACAGATATAGGGCTGTCTACACCGTTCTTTGGCTCTTTGTTCAACTGGTCAGTTGGCGTGCCGCACATTTCGTTCGACATGTGGTACTCATTGCTCGTATCAGTTTGGTGGGTGTTTGCCTTCAAACAATCTCTGGGAGCTCGATTGCCGTAACCAAGTTCAGAAATAGAATACTTATGTTCTAAATCGCCATTTATATTCCCATTACTTAGATCGGGACTGCCGTATTTGTTCACACGGAACATAGGTAGCCATACCAATCAGTTGATTGAGGAAAAAAGCGGTGTGACTAGTCCAAAAAGTGCACTGTCTTGTTTCCGGTTACCCGGACTAACTTTTGATATTGTGTTGTGCCGTAAGTTCAGTGTTTTAAACCCGACTATTAGTAAAAATTGTTGTCTGAATGGATTAAAAGCATTATATGCGCCATTGTCATTTTTATTGTCTAAGTTTGCATTCAGTATGGGCTTGATTGGTGACTGATTTAAAGAGCTGAGCTCATCTGCACCATTAAACACTTTTTTTTTTCAGTAATAATAGCGTGCATCCAGAATTAGATATTCAATACAATTCTGGGCTTTATATCGATTCTTTTGGAAGGCCATGCCACAGTTTTGATCTGTATTTAGTAATCTAAATTTCAGTTTTTTTTGAGAATCGTCTAAGGCGACAGACCAAACGCATTAATCACTAAACCACTACTCACGTCCAGTCACTTCTTGGGTTGCAATTGAGTGCTAGTAGACTGGGAATTTTGTAAGAGAGTGAATTTATTTAGGAAATCTCTACTGATCAGAAATCTGGCGATCTCAGTAAATGTAGCAAATACCTTCGATCATTGATCTTCTGATATGGCAGACAACTGTAGTTTGTATAAATACCTCTAAATTACCTGGGTTATTTCGCTTAGGCTATTTTCTGCCAAGTAAAAAGGTTGGTAAACAGGGAATGAGCCTCACGTTTGTACTGCCATCAGAGCCTATTGGTGTAAATATGTAACAAAACCTATTTGAAAGAAGTCTAACATTACCTTGCAAGAATTGCCACTAGAGTATCGATACCTTAAATTTTTTTATTGATTTTGAAGAAATGTTATATCAAAGAACATATCCTAAAACCACAGCAAAGAGTTTTCTGGATTTTAATAGCTCTTTTATTTACTTTCGGAGTGAAACGTTGCTCGCTTTCTTCTATCATTACAACATTGAAGAAGGGGAAAAAATAACGACTTCAAAATCAAAAGCACCTTGCGAAATTGATATTGATATTGAGTTGGAAAGCGTCGACGGAGACCTTGATGCGGTGAACATTGATCAAGGAGGCCAAGATATAAATGGATCGATTGCCTTTAAGAATCATTGGGACCCCATTCCAAGAAAAGATCCCAATGCAAAGCTTCGATCGTACACACACAATGTTTATTATGCCTCTAAGAAAGGTACAGGTTTGTGCGATTCTTTCTCTAGTATTCTTACAGTTGAATTTACTAACAAGCCTAGAAGTAGAAACTTTACGAGATAATCAATCGGAGTAAGTCCTGAGATTATTTTTTAGATATATCTTTCCCAAATCAAATTATACCTTAGATCATAATCAAGAGGGTGAAAGAGTTCTATTATACTGATTATTCAACATGTTCACTCAGTTCCAAGGAACTCTTACGATCTGAGTTTAAAAGCATGGCCAGTGGTATGCCTGATTCTTATAGCCTGGGTTCATTTGTGGAGCCCTAACCTTGGCATTTTAGGTATTATGGAAGAATTCCGTAGACACATGCAAAGTGAAAATGGTGAAGACAGAATGGCGGTGCTTAACGAATCTCTAGGGAATGTTTTAGGATTTTACAAGTCCAAAGGGAGAAATCCTTTAAATGAAGAAAATTCAGAGTGTTTTTCACGTTTCAAACAAGAAATAGCAAATAAGAATACGAGTGGTGATGGAATGAACAATGTTAAAGAACATGACTCAGTTACAGGTATATTTTCACAGTGGTCGTGCTTGACATTTTCGAGTCTAATATCTGTAAAGATCCGAATTGTAATTCAAATAGGATTGAAAGCATACAACTTCTGTTTCTAAGCTTTTCCAAACAAGTACCAATAAGATTGCGTGGTTATATAAATCCCATCCCATTGGAGTTGGAGAACCCCAGTAAAGATACAGACAACGTGTACTTTGCTGTCGTCAAAGGCATGCCCAAATACGCCTATTTTTAACGATTTGTTTCTAACTTTGAAATCTATAGGATATAATCCTGGGATATACACCAATGCTGACG
Organism: Alloascoidea africana; assembly: GCA_030581615.1. NCBI lineage: Eukaryota > Fungi > Ascomycota > Alloascoideomycetes > Alloascoideales > Alloascoideaceae > Alloascoidea > Alloascoidea africana. Next base: position 281,094 of record JAKTTT010000006.1, read on the forward strand.
ATAGTCGAAGGCAGGTTTGTGGATTTTCTCGGAACCTATCTAAAAGGTTTACCTCTTATGAGGAAGCCTTGAACTACCTGAAAATGCATAAAGTTGCCAATTTCTATGATTCTTATAGAGATCGTATGGTGTTCACTCCGAAGAGAAGTCGTGATCAACTTTGGTATCACAGTAACAGAAGCTCATCTCAAAAATCTGACAAGCATTATGTTGTCTTTCAAGGTAAGCTTAATATCCCTCCTAACAGCTAGAAAGATAGATGAACTTAATCTAACACTTAACAAAGGCCGCAAACCTGGGGTATACGCCAACGCTACAGATTATGCAAATCAGGTTTCCAATTTTCCGTATGCTATTGCGGAAATTCGAGATTCTCATGAACTGGCATGTAAATGCTTTATTCTTCACTATAAAAATGTTTACTCGACGTTGTTGGGGATGTAACTTCACATTACTCTATTCTTATTTTTCCTCATACATTGAAAAACAAAGGCAGCAATCTTACTGATTAGAAGTAGATATTTATCGAAAACCAGGATGGCTAGTTATAATTGAAGTGGTGTCTGGCCGAAGGCAAATGTCAACTAATGAAGACATTAATCTAAAAGTAGCCATAGCAATTTAATGTCTACCCAGTGGTAAGATCTGCTCTTAAATCCCACCGGGAAGATGATTGTTTTGAATTTAGCGTTGGGCCCTTTGTTAAATGTGATTAGCACGCCTTGTTTGCTCAGCATTGAATAAATGATTATCTTTGGGGGATCAAGCTTTTGATTACAAGCTGAGACTAAAGACGAAAGGACGTCAAACACAAAACCGCCAGTCACATCCCGTGAACACGACTTTGGGTGTTTAGTTATTTGGAAATCACCACTGATCGGGAATCTACCAATCATGATGTGTTTATCAAACTTCTTAAGCCATTGATAATTTGATACAGAAGACAACCGTAGAATGTATAAATAGCTTTTAGCTGCCTGGTGTGGTGTTATACCTGGAATGTTTTGCACCGTACCTTATAATGTTATCTTCTTGTAAGACAAAAGGTTAGTAAACAGCGACTAAGCTTTACATTGGTACTGTCGTAAAAGACTATTGGCGTACCAATGTAACAAACAATTTTTAAAAGAAGTCTAACATTGACAATATTCGCCACTAGGGTATACTTTCAAATCCTTTGTTGATCTTGACGTACCGCTATCTCAAAAAATAGACGTGAAAGCCACAGCAAAGAGTTTTCAAGATTGTAATAGCTCTTTTGTCTATTTTCGGAATGAAAAACTTCTCGCTTTCTTCTACCATTACAGAATTGAGGAAAGAAAGCGAAAGTTGGATAAGAAAGCAAACTTGGGGGATATTGAAGATGAATGGGAAATAATCGATGGGGACTCTACTGGTGCAAACATTGATCAGGGAAGTGAAGATATAAATGATTCAGTCGTTCTTGATAAAGATGGGAATTCTACTCAAAGAAAACAATCATGCTCCGAAGAGGGCAATCAAGATAATGCAAATGTTAGATCGTACACAAACAATGTTTATTATGCCTCTATGAAAGGTTTGTGCGATATATTATCTCGTCTTCTAACAACTGAAATTGCTAACAAGCTCCCAGTGGAAAAATTAAGAGATAACAAATCCAAGTAAGTCCAGATATTTGAGTTGATGTTCTTTTTTGAAATTGTCGTTCCCAAATGATGCTAGATTCCAGAAAAGAGTTACAGATTTCTATGATACTGATCAGACTTATTTACTTAGTTCTATGGAACTCTTACAATCCGAGTTTGAAAGCACGGCTGATGGTATGCAAGATTAGTATATCCGGGTTCATTCTTGGAGCTCTAACTTTGTTGGGAATAGGCATTATGGAAGAGTTCTACAGGCACATGCAAAGTGTAAATGGTGAAGACAGCTTGGACGAGTTTAACCAAATTGTAGGGAAAGTTCTAAGTGCTTTCGAGGCCAAAGGGAGAAATCCTTTGAATGCGAAAAATTCACGATTCAAGACCCAAGCAATACCAAAAAAGAATATGAATTCTGATGGAACGAAAAATGTTAAGGAACATGATTCCATTACAGGTAAAGTTTTACCGTGATGGTTGCGATTGATATTGGCTAGTCTAATACTTTGCAAAGGTACAAATCTCTGTGCTTCCAATGGCCCCAATATTTCAAATAGTATTGAAAGCATGCAATTTCTGTTTCTAAGCTTTCCCAAACGAAGAAAAGCAAAAAAGGCAGGAATTTTAAACCCTTTACCAGTAAAGTTAGCAAATCCCAATGAAAACACCAATAATGTTTATTATGCGGTCGCGAAAGGTATGGCCAAAATCTTCTACTGTTAATTATTTGTCACTAACTTTGGGATTTTATAGGACTGGTTCCTGGGATATACACCAATGTCGTTGATTACAGAAGGCAAGTTGATGGCTTTACTTGCAGCGCATCCAAAAAGTTTCGCTCTCATGATGAAGCTTGGAAGTACCTGAAAAGGCGTAACGTTACAAATTTCTACGATGGTCATAGAGAAAATATCAAAACCGCTGCGAAGAAAAAATGTGGGTCTGATAACTCATCCAAAAGTTCCGATAAGCATTATGTTGTCTTTCAAGGTAAGCTGTATATTTCATCTACACAGCTAGAGAAAAGACTATTTGTTAACCATTTTAAGGCCGCAAACCTGGTGTGTACAACAACCCTATAGATTACACAAACCAGATTTCCTGTTTTTCTCATACTGCTGGAGAAAGGCGAGAGTCTCTGCAACTGGCATGCGAATCGCTTATTCTTCACTATAAGAATCTTTACTCGACTTTTTTGGGAATATAACTTCATCCGATTCTTTTTCAGAAATTGAGAAATGAAGATAGCAATCTCTTATGGATTTGCAAAAGTAGTAGTCCATTGGAACAAAGATAGCTAGTTACACTTGAGGCGGTGTCTAACCAAAGGCAAAATGCCAACACTATCGTTAATGCATGTTGTCTTTCTGTGTGGAAGCAATACCATGTTGTATTTCAGTAACCAAAGAGCCGTAGATGCCTAATACAGATCTTCTCCTCTAATTCGAAAACGAGTAGAATCTGATGATATCGAACAATGGAGTTCTGCTAATAGGTCCCACTGAGTTGTCATTTAGAAAACGTGGTATACCGGCTTAAGCAAAACTTCCAAGGCAGGAGTGCTGTATCGTAACGATTTTTTCTTTGGCTTTTAAACGAAGAGGTGGTGGGTAATGGCATGTATAAAGACAGTGAAATAGGCGTTAATGCATTGGCTGACCATGGGCAAAATTCATCCTTCAGACGATCATAAGACACCAGGAAGATCGCTTGCAATCAAAACTTTAGACAATGCTTTTGATTTCTAGCCATCGGCATGAGCATGATGAAGGAAATGGGCATGTAGCACCCACTGTTTGTTTAAGGTAATTGACAGAAAACTGGTGCAAGCATGGGTTTTCCCAACATAAATACTGCCAGTCACTAATGACCACAATCTTTGAAAAATGTCACTTCTCGGTAGATAATCACAACCATAATCTTGATCTTGACTTTACACAACTTTGAAACGCCAGATGAGAGCGGTTTAGAGTATTAGGACGGATAATTGTCAATCTCTAGTCTCTGCTTATTTTATAGATCTCTCCAGCAGCAGACTCGATCAATCAATTGGATTATTATAATGCGATGTGAAGACCTAACCAACAAAAGTCAGATGGACCAAACAAAAAAAGAAGGACTGAAACCAAGACAAAATACTAGCCGTGCAAAGACTACAACGAGCTTTCTTTTTTTGCCTGCTTCCCGCTTTGGAACAGTCAAGCACTAGAGATCATTCAGAAATTTCCAGTGGAATGGTGAAACTGGTGCATGTGTTTGTACTCCTGTTGGCTGGTCTACGAAACCGAGTTAAATCACTTAATATTAATGCTGGACCTAGTTACATATCCCCGAACGTGTGCCCTGGGCAAACACAAGTATGGATTTCTCCCCTGGCAATCAATCCATATTTTGTTTTCTTTCAGTTTTCCTTTTCTTCTTTCCCTCTCCTTTTTCTGTCCTACTCTGCGCAGAACTTGGACCAATATTCCAGTACCCTTGAAGCTCTGGCATTCCTTGCTGACCTTGCAGACGCTTACAGATAACAGCTACCTCCGCTATACTTGGCTTTAAACTGATCTTACATTAACTGAAGCAATAGGAAAGGTGAGAGAAATGAGGCTAACACTATCAGTAGCGGTGAACACGGACAAGATGGAGCTTGTCTCCTTAGATGTGGCAACATCGATCACACTTGCCGATTTCAAAGCTTGTGTGGAGAGCGAAACAGGCATTCCCACAGAAGAGCAGGTGCTCTACTACCAGTTAAACGTTATGCTTGGAGATGACAGAGTCCTAAACGAATGGGGGTTTCAAGGCGACGAAATGGTCGTGGTTGCGCGGCAAGATGTGCCAGATCCTCCCCCAGCGTTACCATCTCCACCACCTGAAAAGACAGCAGAAGAAATCGCAAATGAGATTAATGAGGTCACAGCATCGATCTACGCCTTGGTTCAGGAGTACTGGGGGAAAACTCCAGACGGGAGTGGATGGACTGATATCATGGAACTAGAGGAAAAAAGAAGAGAAATGGTACAGGATGAGCTCACAAAGATGGCAAACAGCCCTGCTAACGAGGAGAATGAAAAAAGAATAAAAGCTCTGCTTCAAGAAAGTGAAATCATTCAGAATATGCTTTTTGCGCTTCAAAACCATCCAGATCAATCAAAGTCTCCCAACCTGCTCATAGTCGATGCTCAGATCAATGGGATTGAGATCCAGGCTTGCGTTGATACCACAACTCGCCTAACTCTTAGTAAGTTTTGATCCAAGTGATAAGATTAACTGTTATTCGACTAACTTCAAGAACTAGTGACCCAGGAATGCGCCGAGAAGTGCAATGTTCTTCGGTTAATGGATACCAGATTCACAGGTACAGTCGTAGGTTGTTACGGCAATCTGAAGATAATTGGGAGAATACACAGCTGTCCTTTTAAAATCGGCGATAAAGTTTTCCCAAGTTCTTTCAACATTGTCGAAGCAGGAGGATTTGAAGCGTTTATTGGGTTGGACCGTAAGTAGAAGCGAATCCGCGAAGTAAGAGATTTGGAATTAGTCTACTAAGACACGAGTCTCATATAGTTCTCAAAAGACATGACGGGTTGATAAACTTTGCGTCTGGATCAATCACTATTGGAGGAGGTGAGGCAGGATTTATTGGTGATGCTGACTATGAAAGAGCAGCAACACCCGAGCCAGAACCAGAACCGGAGCCTGAGACCGCATCTGACCCAGCACCTGAGCCCTTAACGCCCAGTCCAAGATCTCGACGACATGGGTTGGAAGGAAAAGTTTACAGGTTAATGAACTTGGGCTTTGACAGAGACAAGGTACTGGCGGCTCTGGAGAGCACTGGTGGCAGTGTTCACCTTGCCGCCAATATGCTCTACGATCCATGATGCGAGGGAATTACTGAGAGAGAAAGTGATGAAAAGTTTTCTTGATTTCCTTGCTAAAATTCGATTTCTAATTTATATCACATATAGTACAAAATTTGAAAGTTTTGAAAATTTTTATTGGCTTCACAAATTGATGCGTCCCTGTTCTTCATCCTTTGATATTTACTTTTTTTTTGCCGTTTGATAACAAGTAACACTATTCATCTAACAATTTAATCGTCTGTCTCAGAAATGATTATAACAGCTTATTTGACGTAAATAAAATGAATACAATCGAGATTTCGTTACTGTGTAGTCTGAAAATAATTTACAGCCGAGAGAAGGAGATAAAGAGCATTAGGTATATTACAATCATAGAATTGGCAAATTTCTAACAGATCATCCATTGAATTGGCATGTCCAAAAACCAAAAAAAAACAGCACGAGGATCCAACACAAAGAATACAATAAAACGCTCCCAATGTTATATCCTCCTCTTCTTTGCATTTCGTCTTCCCTGAGCCATCTCTTTCTTCGTATCTGACAGCGCTCGATTCAGCTCCTGGTCTAATATGCTTGCTAGCATATCTGTAACCTCTTTTGTCAACTTACCACCATCTGAATTTGGGGCAAGGAACTTTGTAGCAATGAAAAACGGGTCATGCTCCTGTTTTTCTTCCTTTTCATGCTTCCGCTTTTGTCTAATGTCAAGAATAGCTAGTCTGTTTTTCGAGTATTCTATAACGTCCAGCTTTTTGCTTGTACTCTTCAGGCCAAAACCAAACGGATCTTGCGGGTTCTCTGGCTGTATATTATTTACTTTCTGTGTAGGAGTGGAAGTTGAGGCAGAAGTAGGCTCTAGACTCGGGGTGGGAATGGAGACTGAGATTTCTTTTTTAGGGGTTGGAGTTGGGGCTGCAAGAGGCAAGGTAGATCCATTGGTGCCAGTGGCTGATATCGATCCAGAGGTCACCTTTGAATCTTCAGATCCTACCGTGATTCCTGTCACTGGAGCCGCACTATGCTCGCCTGATCCGAATTTTTGCTGCTCTTGATTTTGGGCATTTGGCGCAACGAACGGATTCTCCTCAATCTTCATTACATTCTCAAACATGTCATCATCAGAAGAGTCATCGTCGCTAAGGCTATCACTTTCATTGCCAAAGCCATTTTCTCTGCTACCCTTTCTTAACTTTCCATTACCCTTTTGAATCTCGATATCCTTCTCTGAAACATCATTATTGGCATCCGCTTTATCCCCATTTATATCTTCCTCATCTTCCTCGTCTTCTCCTTTATTCCCCATCAAGCTTCTTAGAGCTTTAACACCATGACGACCTTCCTCCACAGCTTTTTCTCGAAGCTGTCTGGGATCAGTGATACGTTGGGTAAACTGTGGAGTGGAGAGGTACGTGTGATCAGGGGGAAATGGCGGAAGCCAACTTGGCACCGCCGGATCTCGCTCACGCGTTGTGTGAACCAGTTCTCGAATCTCATATAGATTCATATCAGCCGTTAAAAAGGGCTCGGGTATATCATCCGTTGTCAGTTCTTGCCGTAAATGAGCATTCACTGAGTTTGCTCTCAGCAACTCAATAGCTTGGTCACAGTCTTTTGAGTCCCTCTCTAGCTGCTTGATGGCTTTTAGAAAGTCCACATCTCTCGAACTTGCTTTAAAAGTTTCAAACCTGAGCGCCTCAGAGCCCAATGCCTTCGGCCGGATCTTGTTCATAAACAAGCCGAGCTTGACGTCGGTATAGGACGGCCGCCTCCGTCGTTGTACAACCGAAAACCGATGAATGCATTCCGCCAATCGAAGAATAAATTGTTCAGCTAACTTTGTTAACTCATCGAGTGAGTATTTGGTTGCAGTTTCAATCGACTGCGATTTCAGTAGTATGCCTATGGATTGCCGAAGTAAAGACCATCGTGGGTTATCTTCAAATTCTGGAACACATTCAATGTAAGGAAGCTCAAGCTCTGTCCGTAGTTTGGGCCGCGTTTTTTCTTTGGTGGATGCATTCTGTGAGGCAGTTGTAGGCTGTTTCTTTTTCTGTTGTGCTTTTGTGCTCTCTGCGGTTGCTTTAGAAGTCGGTTTCTCTTTCTCAGTCTTTTGGTCCTTGGTTGAGGGTGAATTATCGCTTTTCTTGTTTTGCTCATTACTACTACCTGAAGAATTATTTGGCTCCTCTGAAGAGCTTTTTCCTGTCTCCTTGCCATTCCGCGTTGGACCATTGCCGTTACTATCAGGATCTTGCTCTTTCCCATTCGAGGCCTCAGAAGTTTTAACCAAGCTTGATTCAGTTGAACTTTTCACTGTAGCATCTTTTAAGTCTGATTTGTCTAAGTTTGAAGCCTGCTCTCGAGATATCTTATCACTGTCCGAGGCTTGCTCTTTATCGTTTTCATGTGTTGTTTTCTCCACTTGAGCCGTCGCGTCTTCCTTCTTCTCCATTTCTCGAATCTCGGGATTAGAACTCTTCTCTTGACTCATTTATATCTTGAGTCTTGAACAATCCCCCTCAAAAAAATAAGTCTTCAGCCTCAACACTAATCGAACAGGGGTTAGTCAGAAGCGCTCTGCAATCCGGCTTTCAGTTTTCGATGTTGCAATTGTGAGGAAGTGGTGGAGTGGCAGAACCAAACAGAGCGTTACCCGGTCGTACCCACAGGATCATCCTGGTCTTTCAGTAAACTCCATATGTTTGCAATTGATTCTGTTGTACCTGGGAAGTGCATCAAGCAATAACAAAAGCAGCTTCTTTTTGCATTGCTATTAACTCATTGATTCCTGAGAAGGTAAAGAAGTTGAACCAAGGTCGCAAGTACTACACAAAGTGGTTGGGCAAAGTGTAAACTCCAACAAACCAAACAATTCACTGATCATTAACAACTAAACATAATAAAACCAAAAAAAAAGATACAATAAACGAACATGCATAAAAAATTAAACATTACTGACCTAATTCTTGGCCATCGCCTGCTTCCCAATGTTCTATAAACTTAACTGTAGGATGATTACCAACAACACCTGTTCTCGATAAACCTTTCCATATCCAATCGACTTTATGTTCAGGTAGTGTAATGCTGGCACGGAATTCCTCCACAAATTTTCTGTCTCTTGCTGTAATTGTTTGTGCATATGATATGAATTCTGAAAAAATCGAAGCTGTTGACCAAAATGAGAGCTTTCGTAGACAGGCAACTGCTAGAGATGTGACTTGACTTCCATTTAGACAGTGGATATACATCGGGGCACAGTCGTTATCCAACATTAGCTACACAATGAAGCTGTTAGATAAAGTTTGATCAAAGAAATGGTTGTATATACTAACCCCCAGCGTTTGAATAACTGCTTCATTTGTTATAGGAACCCCCCGTTTCTTGCCCTTCCCATCCTGAGCACCTGCTTCAATATGGACCAGTCGAATTCCCTCATCTTTACAAAACTGCCAGAGAATAGGATCACTTTGTTCTGTGATTGGCTTTGGTATCAGGCTTACAATAGTCTTTAGTCGTAATCTTTTCAAAAATCGTAGGTTTATCGGACGAGGATATGACCCACGATATAGGTTAGGCTGGATTAGGGAAAACCTCAGCGGAGGCGTTAACAAAGATATTTCTTGTTTTTGCATTTTCTCTTGTCTCAGACTTTTTTGTTCCAACCAACTCTGTTCTAATGGAGAGTTTGTTTCCTCTTTTCATTTACTTTTTGTATTAACTGCACCTACGTTTGTTGTAAACACCCGTACGCCTCTACTTATCCGATAGGGACGCTGCTTAACTTTAGGGAGCCTTCTTTTGTTTCCACAAGCTTTCCTATTTATGTCAGGAGAAATAGTTATATCCAGGAAAGATGGCAGCCAGATCATTGGGACACTGTCAAACTGCCAATGAATTAGCCTGAATCGGATAAAGTAATTTGCTTGGTTCCGTACTCCCATTAGTAGGCATCTACACGTCTTGCAAGTTGAAGTTTTATACCTCAAAACGACACATTTGGCTTAGAAATTTTTTTCTTGATATTTAACATTTGAACTGTGCGTAGCTTCCCATAACAGTTTGTATCAAATTCTTCCATTGTTTCCACAACATAAATGTTGGAGCAGGGTAACCACATCTCCCGAAAATGGTCCTTAAATCCATTCACCCTCTCAGGTGCAACCTTCGTTGTGCAAAGAAGGAGTAATTTGAAACATATCAGCACTCTTTAGCAGAGTTTTTTTCTAATCTGATAGACTTTGAACATGGATATTGCTTATGACCCTATCACAACTGGTGTAGAATTGACAAGGCAGACGAGCACCACTGAGACATTGAAGCCTACAATCAGTGGTGGCTCCACAGGACCAGCTGTTTCAGAAAGAGAAGGGGCAATCGAAGGCGGTGAAGCATCATCGCAATCACAGACACAATCACAGCAGAGTAACCCACTTGCATCGCCGAAAGATGTTGAATTGAGAGAGAAGACAGAGGAGCAGTTTAACAGGCTTGAAACCGAGGTTGCCAAAGCGTATGATGTATTTGAGGCATCAGCTTCGCAATGGGGCATTAAAATGGGCGGCCTCTTTCAAAGTGCTGTAAAGAGTGGAGGAATTGCACTGGGTAAGACGAGGCAAGATTTAACCAATCTTTCCAAGCAGCTTGAGCAAAAATTGAATACGAAGGATGATGCTGAGATTGGCAAAGAAGAGAAAGCTGAAGGTGATGATGCAGACGACACTACCAGATCTACTTCTTCTTTGCCAAGGCGGAAATTGCCATCTTTAGACCTGACTAAACAGAAAAAGATGCTTGATATTATCAGTTCCAAGACACAGCAGTATTTTGATGATCTTGATAATGATCTAGAAGCGGTGGAGAAGGCGGCTGGCAGTTATGTATCAAAATGGGGTAGTAGCTTTTCAACCTTGTTAAAGGATGTGGTTCAGATTGCTCCTTCTTCAGGATCATCGGATGAATCATCATCTGGAGAAGTTTTATTCGATTCTGGTAACAATAGAAGAGGAAGTGCAAAACCGATTTTGAGAAACCGATTGGAAGCACAATTGCAGACTCTTCATTCCTCTGTTGAACTGTTCACAACAGAAGCACCAGATCCAGCATTTGAGACGTTTTCAAGCAAGTTTTCAGTTGATGCACATACAGATGAGATTTCAAATTACTTGCGGCTACATTCTTCTTTACAAAAACTGATGGCTGAGGTGGTTCCTACACAGATTACATATGAGAATTTCTGGGCCAGATATTACTATATGAGGAATAAGATAGAAGATGCGGAGGAGAAAAGGAAGCAGTTGCTGAAACAGGCCCAAATGAAGCCTGAGGACGAAGAGGAGGAAGATTTCAAGTGGAGTGACGATGAGGGGGACACCAGTGATGGTGAATTTAAGGATGCCGATGAAACAGCCGCCAAGGATGACAAGAAGTCGAATAAGACGGATAAAGAGCTACTTCCAGTGAAAGATGTCGATGTTTCAAGCTCTGCTCGCTCCTCAAGTGATGTCACGTATGAACTGGAATCCACAAATAGTTCTACATTGGACATTATATCAAAGAAGAAGAAGCGGGAGCAGCCATCGCCTAAGGGCGCCAAGACTGCTGAGTCCAAGTCAAGTGATGATGACGACGATGACGATGATGATGATTGGGAGTAAATATAGAACTGGAATGAGCATCTTCATTAAATAGGAGGGGGTAATGTAATGTGTTTTATACTCCTTAGTTTGAAGACCCAAGATGTTCAAATGGTTGTTTTGATATTCTAACCTATAAACTTTGAATGAATAAAATAATTCCATAGCTTTCCAGATTCAAAACAAAGGCATTAGAGTGGAGAAGCCAAGTGTGATGGCAACAAAGACTCTGTTCCGAGATGTTGGAGTTTTCTGCCACCAGGTGGTTTCCTGTAGAGCGGTTACAAAGATTTGAGATCTCTTCTACCCCACAAACCGAAGCAGGTCAGAGCCAACGCACACAAAGAGCACGGTACCATTACGGCTGCTTTTTCCCTCTTGAACGGTTATTCAATCCTTACTGTGTTTGCTACAGCGTGTAAAATTTTTCATTAATCCAGTGCAAGTCCGAAATGAAGTCGCAGTACGCCGATGTTGCTCATTTTTCTCAATTTCACTTTGCCTTTGTTTGTTGTTGTTGTGGGGCAGATGGATCTGATAAAAACCTGATCTGCACTGATTATCTCCATATGGCGCACCCCTCCAAAAATACCGGAAAAACGGCCAGGGCTGCGCATTTGCCGCGACTCCACGATTGACAGCCCATCGGCGCCAGGCCCTTGCACGCTCATCCAGACCCAGCAGACATCAAGCCAAACACAGATCTCGCAGAGTCTCAGAGTCTCAGAAAATCTCAGAGTCCACAAAACAGGCCGGTGAAATAAAGACGCGGGGGAACATGCGTCCGATCTCGGGAAAGCGCGGGCTGGACCAATCAGCGGGCCACAATTAGTAACTGTGGGGAGCAAACCCGAGGTCGGCCACCGCCAAAAAGCTGGTTTTTCTGCCCCGGGCTATCAGATCGATCTGCCCGCCGCGGGTCTGCCAGCCAGAGCAGGGCGGTTGGGCCGTTAGGACGACGCCGGAGAACCGCGCCAGGCCCGCCAGGAGCCTCCGGGGTCTCCAGACAGCCCTCTGGGAGCCCCCAGAAGGCCCCCAGAAGGCCCCGGAGAGCCCCAACGGCGGCCGCTGTCGCCGCGAAGAAGCCAGAACCACTCAGAGAAACCGCAAAGTAACTGCGTCGTCATCCTGCGCAGCCTCGCGGGCGCCGTGATTGGCCAGAGCGGTTTTTAGTTTGGCTTTCTAGTGTTCGGCGGTAAGGGAGCGGCTCGTATAAAAGTAAAAAATGCCCACCCAAGTCCTTTTCTCTTTCTTTTCCTCCCCATCCATTCCGCAAGTCCGCTGGTTCGACACCTTCTCGTTTTCACAATGCTTGCTGCAAGACTACATTCAAAGAAGGTATGCCATCTCCGTCCTTTTAGCTCCCACCTGTAGCACAGTACTAACTGCTCCCAAAGGGACTTGCTCGATTCGCAACCTCGAACAACGCCAGAACCCTGGCCACTGTTTCCGGGGGCTTGAACCTCGACTCCAAGGTTGAAATGACCTTGTTGGAGAAGGGAAACTACATCAACTACAAGAAGCATCTGGAAAACGTCAAGATTGTCCAGGAGCGACTGAAGAGACCCTTGACCTATGCCGAAAAGCTTTTGTACGGTCATTTGGACAAGCCCCATGAGCAAGAAATCGAACGTGGAACATCCTATCTGAAATTGAGACCTGATCGTGTCGCCTGTCAGGATGCCACTGCCCAGATGGCTATTCTCCAGTTCATGTCCGCTGGTATGCCTGCTGTTGCAACCCCAACCACCGTCCACTGTGATCACTTGATTCAGGCTCAGGTTGGTGGAATAAAAGATTTGCCAAGAGCAATTAATCTGAACAAAGAAGTCTACGACTTTTTGGGAACTGCCTGTGCCAAGTACAACATTGGTTTCTGGAAGCCTGGTTCCGGTATTATTCACCAGATCGTTTTGGAAAACTATGCATTCCCCGGTGCTCTTATAATTGGTACCGACTCCCACACGCCAAATGCCGGCGGTATGGGTCAGTTGGCTATTGGTGTCGGTGGTGCTGATGCCGTCGACGTTATGGCCGACTTGCCATGGGAATTGAAGGCGCCCAAGATCATCGGTGTCAAGCTTACTGGTCAAATGAACGGATGGACCTCCGCCAAGGACATTATCCTTAAGGTCGCTGGTATTACAACCGTCAAGGGAGGTACCGGTGCCATTGTCGAGTACTTTGGTGATGGTGTTTCCACTCTTTCTTGTACCGGTATGGCCACCATCTGTAATATGGGTGCCGAGATTGGTGCTACTACCTCTACTTTCCCTTATAACAACTCTCACTACAACTACCTGAAGGCCACTGGCCGACAGCAGATTGGTGAGTTTGCCAACCTCTACAGGGACACATTCCTCAAGGCCGATGAAGGTGCTGAGTATGACCAATTGATCGAGATTGATCTCAACACTTTGGAGCCATACATCAACGGTCCTTTCACTCCCGATTTGGCCACTCCTATCTCCAAGATGAAGGAGGTCGCAATCAAGAACGACTGGCCTCTGGAGGTTAAGGTTGGTCTCATTGGTTCCTGTACAAACTCTTCCTACGAGGATATGACCCGATCTGCCTCCATCATTAAGGATGCTGCTGCACACGGCCTCAAGTCCAAGGCCATCTTCACCGTCACTCCCGGTTCGGAACAGATTAGAGCCACTATTGAGCGAGATGGTCAGTTGCAGACCTTCAACGAGTTTGGAGGTATTGTCTTGGCCAACGCCTGTGGTCCATGTATCGGACAGTGGGACAGACAGGACATCAAGAAAGGTGACAAGAACACCATCGTCTCATCTTACAACAGAAACTTTACCGGACGTAATGACTCCAACCCTCAGACCCACGCCTTTGTTGCGTCTCCTGAGCTGGTTACCGCCTATGCCATCTCTGGTGATTTGAGATTCAACCCTCTTACCGACACATTGAAGGACAAGGACGGAAAGGAGTTTATGCTTGCTCCTCCCACCGGTGTCGGTCTCCCACTTAATGGATACGACCCTGGTGAGGACACCTACCAGGCTCCTCCAGCCGACAGATCCGCAGTCACTGTCCAGGTCAGCCCTTCGTCCGACCGTCTTCAGCTGTTGACTCCTTTCAAGCCATGGGACGGAAAGGATGCTTTCAAGCTTCCTATTCTGATCAAATCTCTTGGTAAGACCACCACAGATCATATCTCTCAGGCAGGACCATGGCTGAAATACCGAGGACATTTACAGAACATTTCCAACAACTATATGATTGGTGCTATCAACGCTGAGAACGGCGAGGCCAACAACATTAAGCACAGATACACTGGTGAATTTGACGGCGTTCCCGAGACTGCCCTCAAGTACAGAGATGCCGGTATCAAGTGGGTTGTCATTGGAGACGAGAACTTTGGAGAGGGTTCTTCCCGTGAGCACGCTGCTTTGGAGCCCCGGTTCCTTGGTGGATTTGCCATCATTACCAAATCATTTGCCCGTATTCATGAGACCAACTTGAAGAAGCAGGGTTTGTTGCCCTTGAACTTTGTCGAACCCAAGGCCTACGACAGAATCAACCCCGACGACGAGGTTGACCTCATTGGAGTCACCGAGTTGGCTCCTGGCAAGAACTTGACTTTGGTCTTGCACCCCAAAGAGGGCGAGAGCTGGTCCACCGAGTTGTCACATACCTATAATGCCGAGCAGATTGAATGGTTCAAGGCCGGTTCTGCTCTGAACAGGATGGCTACTCTTGCCGCCGAGAAGAAGAAATAGATAGAGACATCATTTTTTATCATCGACTGACATGCCCATCATACCAATATTAACATAGCCAATAAAGAAAGCACACGCTAATTGTAAGTTAATAACTGCATCCATCTTATAAATAGTTTTTGTTTTTTGTCATACTTCAATAAATCAAGTCTAGATCACACAGGACTGGAATTATTATTTCTGCAAAAGCGCGTATCGAGCTTCGTTTCCTCGAGTATAAGAATGATCGATTCCTTCTCTTCTCCATCTTCTTTCTTATCCCCAAGCAAAAGCAAAAGCCATCATAATCTTTTCCCTTTCTTTAAATCCAGTCAATCGTTTTTAATAACTTGATTTATCCCAGTTTCTAAAACCACAAGGTACAATAATAATGCTCTTTAAAACCTTGGCTTCTACCCTGGCTACATCTCTAGCCCTGACCGCGAATGCGATGCCCGTTCTCGAAAAGAGAGGCGTCACTATTCCTGACTACGCAAAGGGGTTTTTGGGCACGACCTACACGCCCTTTGACAAGGACCACAACTGTAGAACCGAGGCCCAGATCAAGCAAGATGTATCTGCTTTGGCAGACTTTGAGCTGATCCGTGTTTACTCGAACGACTGTTACGTTGTCCAGTACGTGTTGGAGGCCATCGATCCTTCCAAGACCAAGTTGATCGTTGCTGTCAACGACGTTTCCTCGCCCGAGGCCATGCAGAATGAAATCTGGTCTATTGCCGCCAGCTGCGGTCTCGCCGGCTACCAATTCAACGACGTGGTCGATACCGTCGTTGTCGGAAACGAGCTGGTCTACAACAACTGGTTCACTGCTGCTCAGGTTGGCGAATTCATCCAATCTGTAAGGGGCATGCTCACCACCTTCCCCGGACATATCATCACTGCAGATACCGTCTCAGCTTTCTACGGCAACCCCGAGCTCTGTGAATATGTTGATTATATCGGAACAAACTCCCATCCTTACTTTGATGACCACACCGCCGAGCAAGCCGGTGAATACGTCCTTTCCCGTATCCAGGCCGTCTGGGCATTCTGCAACGAGCATGGCCATGCCAAGGATGTTCGTGTTCTCGAGACCGGCTGGCCCTGGGGTGGTAAGACCTACAGATCCGCTGTCCCCGGTGTTGAGGAGCAAAAGACTGCTCTTGCTGCAATTAGCGAGAAAGCTGGCTCTGCATCTATTGTATTCAGCGCTTACAACGAATTATGGAAGCCCTCAGGAGAGTGGGACGTTGAGACGCATTTTGGAATCCTGGGTAATGCTCCTTCTGAGAACTAAATCTAACTGATTTTTAAGTTGCAGAAGGGCGGATTCCGAATTCGCTTTCGATAGTTCCCTCGCAGGTGCTTTTTTTCCGTATATATTGGTTTTAATTTAATCGCATGATTATTTCGGGTATCTTTTCATGAACACAGATTATAGGTATTCAGGAGGGAGGAGAAAGGTCATCCAACATTGGTTCATTCAGGTAGTTTATTCATTGCTTTTTGGAAAAATGGAACGTACAAACAAAAAAAAAAAACTAAAAGTAGTTTACTAAAATAAATACTTATTCAACAATCACATATTTCAAATTTGGGTTAGTTTTGAAATTTTGTAGGGATATGTAAATCGTGGTGGTGGCTGGAAAAGGGCGGTGGTGGTACAGAACAATAGAACATTGCCAATAGTCTCTATCAGAAAAATAAAAAAGTCTTTCTGGGAATGAGAATGATGAGATTGGGTCTTCCTTCTATTGTCCACAACAATACGTGTTTCTGTAACTGTTACAAGCCTGTTCATATAGAACAGATCGGTTCCTGAAGAAGTGGTATTTTCGCAACAACTGGTTTTGCAGTTCTGTGCATCTAGAACAAACAGGACTGTCCTCTCTCCTCATAGTGAAGCCAACACGCCCTGTGTGGTTCTGAGCTGGAATTATCGGGCTCATGATCACCAATACTGAGAATAGACACAATAACAATATCTATGTTCCCCGGAATTGGCAACTTTACAGGATTTGAAAAGAAAGCCCTGCACGTGCACTTTTGGCTTTTGGTTCATGCACATGCAACGGTTATTTTTTTTTTCCGCTGTGCCTATTGGAAAAAAAAAATTTGTTACCTGTCACTGGGAATCTTTTCATCCCACACACTATCACTAACCAGCAAAAGCATTTGTTCTTCATCACTTTCAACATTTTGAAAACACAGTCATGACCGTGTCTGCCAGCATACAGGGGGAAACTCCTTCAAAGATTTACATTTCCTATAACAATATTCACAAGTTGTGTAAAGAGGCCTCTGGACAAATCAAAAAGTTTAAACCTGACTTGATCATTGCCATAGGTATGTTCTCTATTCAACTCTCGCACCTGTTTTTTTCGGCTATGTTTTGTATTCAAGGCGTTTATGAGCTCTTTTCATCAAGCGTGGCATTACTAACTCGAACTAGGCGGTGGCGGATTCATCCCAGCACGAATACTCCGATCATTTCTCAAAGAGCCAGGCTCCAAGAATATCAGCATACAGGCAATAGGTCTCTCGTTGTACGAAAGCATTGGCGATGATACCTCAGAGCAAGTAGACCAGATTGGAATGGAGGTTGTGCGTACGCAATGGCTTGACTTTGGTTCCCTCGACAGACACAATGTAGGACTTATTGGCAAGAGAATCCTTATTGTTGACGAAGTCGACGACACAAGAACGACTCTCCACTATGCGGTGTCAGAGTTGAAGAAGGATGTTGAGACAAAGGCAAAGGAGTTGGGAAGACAAGATGAAGTTACCCAATTTGGCATCTTTGTATTGCACAATAAGGAAAAGGAGAAAAGAGCACAACTCGATGAAGATGTGATGAAAAACTACATTGCAGCCAAATCAATTCCTGATATGTGGATTGCTTACCCTTGGGATGCAGAGTATGTGTATTTGCTTCTTCCTGCGATGCTTATGATGTACTAACATTTGATTTGATAGTGACATTGAGTCCCACACCAAAGAGGCAATTGCCCAGGGTAATGACTAACTAGGCATTTGGATATTTAAACAGTCACACAAAAAATGGATATAATGACATATTTTGATTGGATTGACAGTGGTTTTATAACTTATGAATTTATCTACAAGAACTTTTAAAGATTTGAAATTTTACAATATATTTAAGTAAGCAATACCAGGAACGTAATGATCCATATAGTGGTGAAAGCTATAAAGTTATCAAACAGTAATATAGTAGTAAACTGACAGTCTGTATTTCTGAAATCAAATATAGTACTCTAGACAATTTAGTTGGTGGTTGACAAGATGTCAGAGTCACCAGCGTCGATAATAGCAAGAACACCAACTCTGAAGAATTTACCACAGGCAGTTCCCAACTCATTGTTTCCACCTTGGAAATAGTGGACACTGGTCTTGGAAAGCATAGCATAGTACTCAAGCTCGGACTTTCTCAAAGTCTCGGTGTTTTGAGCAATGATGATCAACTTGGCTTTGCCCTGTCTGAGAGCCTTGATTGTGCTCTTGTAACCAAGCGTGTACTTGCCAGACTTGATCACAAGGGCCAATTTGGAGTTGATGTTTTCTTGAGTTTTCTTGGTTGGGGCCTATCTCGTATTAAAATACGGATCGTTAGCATGGTACTCAGAAATTATTCCACCACGTCAGCGTACTACTTGTTGAAATGTTCCAACAGTAGACAGAGTAGAGGTAGTGGTTACATAACAAACAATAAAATTAACATGACACTAACCATCTCTGTGCGTTTAATATGTTATTAATTGAAGGTTCTAGCACTCCGGTTGAAGTTGATATGGAAGAGATGAGGCATGGATATGAATTATTTTATGCACCGTTTTTGTATGATTTACCCGGACATGATAGCAAGGATGGCTGTGGATTTGTAGGTTTTGCATTTATTACCTCGGACTGCAATATACGCTTGAGAGCCCTAGATTAAGCAGTCACTACTTGCTAAAGTAGGCAAGAACATCTCAGCAATGAATTACTTAGACACTTCAACATAGTCTTGTTCAAAATACCTCGACATTAACAACAACAGCACATAGAAAACTTTAGGTAAGTTTATGATCCACATGTTTCACAGCACTTTGAAGCTATAGACCAAGCATGGCGGTTACCTCCATTTCGACAATCATCCAGGTGAAAAATTATAGCAATATGTGTGGACAAGATACTTTGTCAAGACTACAGCTTCTAGAGAGAAAGCTGTATTGAAATCATTCGAGTGCTTGGCTTATCGGCTACAAAGGCTTCTTTTCATTTTGCGATCTCAGTTTGAGTTACGACAGTTCAAAGAGTTAACATTAATATTGAATTTTGATTAGCAATGAAGGTTGAGGTTGATTCATTTTCAGGAGCCAAGATTTATCCAGGAAGAGTACGTATAATGCGCGAAACAACCAAGATGTTAATTTATACCACGACTATATCTAACCAGAATCTACTTGTTTAGGGCAAACTTTTCGTTAGAGGTGACTCCAAGGTCTTCCGATTCCAGTCCTCAAAGTCAGCTTCCCTCTTCTTACAGAGAAAGAACCCCAGAAGAATCTCATGGACAGTCTTGTACCGAAGACAACACCGCAAGGGAATCACTGAGGAGGTTGCCAAGAAGAGAACCAGAAAGACTGTCAAGCACCAGCGTGCCATTGTTGGTGCTTCCCTCGAGCTGATCAAGGAACGCCGATCTATTCGACCTGAAGCTCGTAAGGCTCAGCGGGAGGAATCCGCCAAGCTTGAGAAGGAAAAGAAGAAGGCTGCTAAGGACAAGAAGAGAGCCGAGAAGGCCAAATCAGCTGGCAAAGGTGGTGCAAAGGTTAGCAAGCAACAGGCTAAAGGAGCTTTCCAAAAAGTTCAAGCTTCGTCTCGTTAAATTTAGCGTTTGTTAATCTTGTCATCTGCTATTTCCTTCGTAATATATATTATACTACATCCCCCTAAATCAAATTCAGTATATTGTATGCTTAAATTTCACAATCATGAATGGTAAACTCTGTACCTCTGCGTAAATAGAGTCACTAACACAAAGACAGGGAGGAAGAATCTGTTCAAAACATCCAAACACCCCAGCGGTGTTTGCCAATTACAAACCTTTGATTGGCTCTTCAAGAAACAGATATTCTCCACCATTTGGTTTTTGCCCATCTCTTGGATTTCAACTTCGCTCGTCGTTTGTCATGTCCAACAAAGATTTAACGCCTTATGAGGTATGTTTTTGGCATTTACATGTATTCTTCTTAGCGCTGTGGTGGCTGTGAGCAGATTCCGAGAAAGATCTAGACAATTGCACAACGAACGTTTTGAAAGCAACGAAAGTAGTACTTGGACCACGACTAGTTTAAACAAGATAATGAATACGGACATAGTACCACACCAGCGTGCTTCAATCTATTTACTGCAATGACACCCGATTGTTTGATGCTGATGTAAACTTTGTGAGCGAGGCTAATCATAATGAATAGGTCATTGATGTGGATCCAAGCCTTGGACGGGTTGTTAAATATCTAAGAGTCTCGGATTTGGGAATTTGGGGCCTGGCAACTGCTGCTTTCCCAACCTTGCTGATTGCATTTGAGAAAGCTGACCCTGTGAACGGGAAGAGCTTCAAGCTTCCAGCTCCGGGACTGTTAAGAGCAAGCACGCTATTGGGCTTTTTCGGAGGATTCTATTATGTTTACGGCAAATCATCAAGAAGATTTTGGGGATGGGAAGAGAACGCAAGAGAGGTTCAGAAAGACCGATATGAGATCAAGTCTTTGCTTGCCCAAAAGAAACATCCATATGGACAACCAACACTATCACCTTGGCTACAACGGGTCGCTGCCAGTAACTCGACGTATGCATCTTTAAACATTGGGTTGTTCCCCTTCTTCAATGTCGTGAACCATCCTTATCACGGTGTGGATTTGAAAAAGTATTACGAAGTTAGACCAGGCGAGGAAAAATGGGGGTTTGTCCTCCCAGCACTCGAGGAAATTGAACAGAAACCTGAGTAGATATGAATATAAAAGAAAATTTCGGTGAATACACGGATCGAGCAATTTCTCCCTCCTAACGAACTTTTTTCAAAATCTTTTCATCTTCATTAAACGGGAACCATCACAGCCAGGTATCATATATTTAACTATATCATCATTATAATAAACAGCCAGTGAAATAGATCTTTCCGGAACTTGTGTTATAAAAGAACATCCATCGTAGATTTCACGGTGTTGGGCAATACTCTAATATTGCTTTGGTATCCGGTAGGCAACTACTTGAAACAATCAAGTCAATTGTAGGAGTTTAATCGTTTCTAAAGAAGATACTTTATTATTAACGGAAAAAAGTTTTCAGTTTTCTTGAATAAAAAAAGAGTAAACTTGTTTTTTGGAATGATTTTGCTCCCAAGTTATAGATATTGAAAGGCGTTGCTATGACAACCACACTGTTGGTCACACGTACAAGGTTTGTTTACCTCTAAACGATAATGCTTGATGTCTCTTGTTTATCCTCACTACTCTTCTTAACTCCCTGTCTATACCATCCCATTTTATAAATAGTTATCAAAATGTCTTCCCCGGATGAAGACTTTACTTCTATTCCACTTGTGGATAGAATTAGGCACAAGGTAAGTTCTGCTTGAATTACGCCAACAGTATTTCAGTTCTAACAGATATATCAAATCAATTGGCCTAGGTATGGAAAGCACGAGTAAACGGATATGAAGAAATGCTCAAGACATTTTCAAAGTCTTCAAATGAGTACGACGAATGTTTCCAACCCTTCCTTAACAGCCCTGATCTGTTTAGAGATGTTGTGACAGATTCTCATGTTGCTGCTCAAGAGCAAGGAATAGCGGCACTGAATGCCTTTTTGGAGTATGGGGGAGTTAATGCCTGTCTGAGACTAAGATCAACAGTTTTGCCTGCAATGATTGAGAAAGCGATTGCACAGACAAGAGCAGGGACAAAACAAAAGACAATTGATGCGCTATGCTGGTTCATTGAGCTGGACACCCCAGATCCAGTTGTTGAAGAACTTTTACCGTTTTTATCACATAAAACCCCCAAAATTGTAACAGCAACCACCAATGCGCTTACAGAGATTTTTAAATTGTTTGGGGCCAAAACTGTTTCTCCAAAACTTGTTTTGCCATTGATTCCAAAGTTGTTTTCACATGCTGATAGAAATGTCCGTACTGCAGCGACAAACTTATCAATAGAGCTTTATAAATGGATAGGTGATACGTTTGAGCAGATCATATTTCCAGATTTAAAACCAGTTCAACAAAAAGATCTACAAAAAGCTTTTGATAAGGTGAAAGATGAATCCCCACATCAACAGCGTTTTCTCAGGTCACAACAGCAAGCCATGGAAAGACAACAAGCAAATGGTGTCTCGAGTGATGGAATAGATGATAATTATGACGATGGAAACGGAAATGGCGAAGAGGATGAGGTTAATACGTTTGATATGGTTGAAGGAGTTGATGTTCTCTCAAAAGTCCCCGCGGACTTTTATTCCCGACTGGACTCAAAAAAATGGAAAGAAAGAAAGGAAGCACTTGATGAAGTTCATCAAACTCTTAATGTTATTAAAATGAATGATGGTGATTACACAGAACTGGTTCGAGCAATGGCAAAGTGTTTGAAAGACGCGAATGTCCAAATTGTTACTTCCGCTGCCAATTGTATCGCATACTTGGCAAAAGCTCTGAGAACAGGATTCACAAAATACATGCCCATTGTTTTGGAAAATCTGTTGGAAAGAACTAAAGAGAAAAAGCAGTCGGTATCAGATGCCCTGAGCGCAGCTCTTGACGCTTTATTCCACTCATCTTCCCTCTCTGAAATCTTGGATCTCACGGTCGAAAAGATGTCACACAAAACGCCAAATGTTAAAATTGAAAGTTCTAAATTCCTTACCCGATGTCTAAAAGAGACAAAGATCGCGCCAAAAGCCAATGAGGTTGAACAGATTATGGTACCCGCGTTAAAACTAATCTCTGACACTCAGGCACCAGTAAGGACAGTAGCTGCCGAGGTCATTGGCACATTGATGAAAATTACTGGAGAGCGTCAAATGAACCAGTACATGGATAAGATAGAAGATATTCGAAAGGGTAAGGTAATGGAAATTTTTGAGTCGGTGGAAGTCAAGGCAAAGTTTCAGACGAAGCCTCCTCCAAGACCAAGGCAAGTGTCAGGAACCAAACGTCCGGCACCAACTCCAGCTGGTGGTCCCAAGAAACGATTTTCAAATCCACAGAAACAGCTGACGCGGCCCATGTCCTCCTCGGCGGTTGACTCCGATCCAGCACCTCCAAGTATGGCTAGAACAGGCGTTCATGCCGGTCTAAAGAAGAAAACACCCGAACCAAGACTAGCTAGTAGAAGACCAGGTGCTGCAAACACACCAGCAGGCCATCCCAAGCCATCAGCAAATAACACTGCAGCTGAAAGTGCTCCCTCGTCAAGACATGCTATACCTTCACGAGGATTGACTGGGAGATCGCTAGCTTCAAGTAATGTAACAGCACCGGTTCCAAAGTTAGACGTTTCACTGGGTGCAGCTGAAAAAGCCGAGCTCGAAGAATTGAGGATGGAAAAAGCAGGATGGGAAAAAGAAAGAGAAAAGATGACTTGGAAAGAGCAAGAGTTTCAAGCGGAAAAAACAAGGCTTATGCAAGAAATCACCTCGCTACATTTACAAAACTCGAAACTGACAGAAGAACATACTCATGACATTTTGACAATCAAGTCAAAGGATAACCAGTTGCTTCGCGCTGAGTCTGACATCGAATTTGCAAGAAGCAAAGCCCTACAGTTGGAGACTGAGGTAGATAAACTTCGCCGAGAGCTGGAGCAGTATAAAACTGAATTTCTACGACAGCCTCAACAACCGCAACAGCAAGGCAATGATGGATCAAATGAGCTCGGAAAGCTCTCTCCATTACAATCGTCTGTTTCTCAATTTGATAATAGAAGATACACTTCCTCTATTGGTTCCAGGCTAAACAATGCTTCAAGAAATAAGGTTGATTTTATTCGAACGTCTCTGCTCCCCGAACAGAAGGAGAATAACCCTTATCCCTCCCGTCCAACAGGTACGAATGGATCAAAACCCCAAGCCCAGTCTGGCGTCCAGGGCTATCAAAGTAGCTACTCGAACAACAACAATAACAACAGCAACGGTGGTGGTTATGGTAATAATGGCCTAGGTAGAACTAGTGGAGCTGCAAATTACAGTTCCAATGAGTATGGGCACTCTTCAATGCTACCCTCAACGTCTAGGACAGCGTTGGGGCCAGCTAGAAACACTGAGAGTTGGAAGCGGGCTACGGAAGTGACCAGCCAGCTAAAGGCCAGAATTGAGAATATGAAAGCAAAATCTAGGAATCAACAACAGCAAGCAAGACAGACTTCGTATTTGTATAGTAGGTAGATTGGAACATGAATGGATTAAACACAGGCATCTCGTTGTAGACCTAAAACGCAAATTCCTGAGCTATTCCTGTAGCGATATACAAGCCGTGAAGGTTTACTGATAGTCTCTTAGATTTCCCGAGCCGAACCGATAACCTTCTCTCCCCCACACTGTTTGAATCGATCGGTGTATCTTAGATCCGCCGCTTTGTCCAAAGGGATCGAAACAGTTTCCTCTTTATTGGCGTGGCCACTGCCCAATAAAGAGAGTCCAGAAAAAGTAGGAGGTAAACAGTTGTGGGTCTGCAGTTTCTACCGAATACTCACTTGCATAGCCAACCTCTCCATTAGTTTCCACAAATTTTCTCTCAGATCTCAGAAGAACAGTATCTTGCTCTAATCCAAGACAAAAACAAAAACTTTAAACGGGCAAAGAGGTAGAAGTAATGGCAGGTAACGCAACGGTTGACACGGTGATTGGATTCTTGAACCCTTACCTGGCCGCGATCAAAGAACACAAGTCAAAGAACAGGGTTGTCAAGCCTTTAGTCCTGGGAATCTCCGGCCCACAAGGGAGTGGCAAATCGACATTATCATCTCGATTAAAGGATTATTTGACGATACAGGGCTTCCGGGCTATGGAGTTCTCGCTTGATGATCTCTATCTTTCGTACTCAGACCAATCTGAGCTTGCCAGGCGCAATGCCGACAATGCACTGGTCCAACACAGAGGTGTGCCAGGAACCCATGATATCGAGCTCCTTAACCGAATCTTTGAGAAGCTGGTCTACTGGAACGACTCACGGAGTCCTGATCAAGAGCTCCTGATACCGAGGTATGACAAGTCTGCTTTGAACGGCAGAGGGGATAGGTTTGACGTTTCAAAATGGATCAAACTCCAAAGTCCTGTTGATAAACCTTTGGATATTGTTATATTTGAGGGATGGTGTGTTGGGTTCAAGCCACTGCCTGAAGATAAGCTGGCCAGCCTTTATGAGATTAACCGATTAAGCAACAAAACGGACTTGGCCCTTCTTTCTTATAAACTTTCAGACCTATTGTTTGTGAATGAGCAGTTGAAGAGATATGTCCAGACATGGAGGTTTTTTGATCTTTTTGTACACCTTGACGCAATGGACATTCGATTTGTCTATAATTGGAGAATTGAGCAGGAGCATTCTTTGATCAAGGCTTGTGGAGCTGGCATGACAGATGAGCAAGTGATAGAATTCATTAGAGCTTATATGGCATGTTACGAAATCTACATTCCAACACTTCGAGAAAAAGGTGTTGTCCACGAAAAGTCAAGGAACTTACAGGTCAGTTTAGGCAAGAGACGGCAGATCGAGATGGTGTATTTGGTTTCAAACAAAGCTGGATCTTGTGTTATGTGAAGAGAGTCCTGGTCTGAATGCTTTTATGTGGTTTTGGGGTCTGGCATTGGTAGCTTAACTTACTGTTAGGGCTACGATGAGATATCTCGATAGAGTGGTCAGGCAATTGGCAGCGGGCAAGGATTGAATATATAAGGTTGTTGTTTAGTCTTCAAGTTCAACTATGAAGTGTGAAATAGAAGAGGAGAAAGGCCAAGGTCTGAGTCCCCTCCTGATAAGAGTCATATCTTATGGAAAGAGTGTGAATCGACTATTTGTCTCTGTTGTATGTAGCTTGCGTACTTGCGCGCTTGGCTTTCGACAATCCATTATCATTTCATATCCCAGGTCTTGGATGGATGAAGCAAAAGAAACTTCATCTAGATCAAAACTGGGGGTTTTCGAGTTTAAAAATCCAAATATTTCATCCACTGAACAGCCGGAGACCGCGGGTCTTGTTTGCTACGAAGAGTCTCACGTTTCCTGGATGACGTCTGGTCATCACACCTTCGCCCATGACTAGTGTGATAGAAGGGCGGAATCAGTGGAGACGTTAGTCATCTAACTCAATGACGGGCAAGCCCAGTCACTGATTTTCCGGCCCTCCAACTCCTAATTAATATACCCCACGCTGCAGACATAACCACATCTCAAGCCAAATAGTACCGGCTTTTACTAGTTACCCCATCGCTTTTCACCTGCTGCATTTATCCAACTAACGGCTAGCGATGGCACTCTGTTAAAAAAAAAGGCACCCATTACCATAAAAAGCAGAAACTAAAATAGAAAATGCGAAAAAAACGCGCAACTTTAAGAACACAAATGCGCGTTGTGGTGCACAGGGTTTGCAAGGAATTTGTACCGTTGACTGACTTTTGCTCTTGCTCCTTTTCCTACCCCAAAACTCTTAAACTTATATACCTTTGAGAAAAAAATTGAACAAGACAGGTTATAGACTGCATGTCTTTGATTGAAGAACTTTTCACACAGGTAG
The DNA here is from genome assembly GCA_030581615.1 of Alloascoidea africana. Lineage (NCBI taxonomy): Eukaryota > Fungi > Ascomycota > Alloascoideomycetes > Alloascoideales > Alloascoideaceae > Alloascoidea > Alloascoidea africana. The sequence continues at coordinate 307,717 of JAKTTT010000006.1, forward strand.
AGCCTACATTAAATACAGTCTGAGAGTTGGTTGAAGCACATATACCTGTCAAGGCATCATCATCATGACGAAAGTGGAAGGGCAACATCCCGAGCCACATCAAGATCTAGAAAACTTGGAGCCCCCAATTGATGAGACAAAAAGAGAAGATGCCGGCGATGGAACAGTAGCTTCGGATCACTATCTTTATGGCGCTAAGCTTTACTTGTGTGGGATATCGATCCTCCTATGTATTTTCTTATCCGCCCTCGATCAAACCATCATCTCCACTCTTCTAACAACTGTTGGCAACAAGTTTGGCGATTTTACCAAGATTGGCTGGCTAAGTGCTGGATTCATCCTGCCTATTGCTGTTCTTGCGCCAACATGGGGAAAACTATCCATAATCTTTGGCCGGAAATCCACAATGCTCACGGCGATTTTCTTTTTTGAAGTGGGATCTTTGGTCTGTGCACTATCAAACTCGATGAATCTACTAATCGGAGGACGTGTCATTGCCGGTATAGGTGGCGGTGGCATTCAAACGATGGCAAATGTGATATGTAGTGAAATTGTTCCTATTCAGCATCGAGGGTTTTCTTTCTCTCTGATTGGAGCGGCCTTTACCATCGCCTCGGTTATTGGGCCCCTGGTTGGTGGCGCATTTACTTCTCATGTCAGTTGGAGATGGTGTTTCTACATTAATTTGCCTATTGGAGGTGTAGCCGCTACGTTCTTGGCAATTGTGTTCAACCCGCCAAAAACAAAAGGAACGATCAAAGAGAAACTGTACATGGTTGACTACATTGGCACTTTTCTACTCAGCGTCGGCTTGGTGCTCGTTTTGTTGGCACTCACTTGGGGAGGAGTTGAGTTTCCCTGGAATTCAACGGCTGTAATCCTGAACTTTGTGCTTGGTGGGCTTTTCATCCTATTTTTCGGAGTTTGGAATTTCAAGTTCTCCAAAGATCCCTTGATTCCATGGAGAATTGTGAAGAAAGTTCGAGTTTTAATGGCTTCTTTATCCATGGCCTTTTCTTTTGCCTACTTTATGGCAACTCTTCTATTTCTGGCCGTTTATTTCCAGGTGGTGAGGGGTGTTTCGGCATGGAGAAGTGGCATCGATTTGTTGCCGATGGTCATTGCAGTTGTCGTTTGCTCACTAACCAGTGGCATCACGATAGGCAAAACAGGTTATGTCAAGCCGCTTCTGCTTGCTGGATGCATTTTTGGGCCAATTGGTTGCGGAATGTTGACGTTACTTCGGCCTGATTCCACAAGCCAACAGAGAATAGGGTACCTAATTTTACCAGGCATGGGGATCGGCTTCATGTTCCAATCCTCGATGATAAGCGCACAGCTCTCTGCTCCAAGAAATAACGGCGGCACAATCCTTGCAACTTCTCTGTTAAACTTTTCACGAGCGCTTGGTGGCACGATAGGAGCCGACCTAGCACAAACGATATTCTCCTCAACTTTGAAATCTAGTCTTCTTTCGAAACTGAAAGAGCACAATCTGAATTTGGAGGATTATGGAGTTCATGATCCTGTGGCTCTGATGAATCAGCCAGAAAGAGTTTGGGCTTTACCGCCTAGTATCAGAGCTGTCATCTTACAAATTGCTTCTGACGCAATACGAAATGTAATGCTTTTTTCAGTAGCGCTTGCGCTTGTTGGCTTTTGTTTTGGCATTTTTACAACGAGCCAACGAGTGGATAAAGTTCATGTACCAGGACCAGAATCTGCTTCTACAAACACGGAAGAAGTAGAAGATAGAGAGAAGATGGAAAATGTGGGATCGGGGACTGCTACTCCAGCAACTTTGACGTCATCTCTGGCCTCTTCTCCACCAAATCCTTTAGCAAAAATTAATGAGGGGAAAGATAATGACCTGCCATAGACGCGCGAGAATTCATTTTTTGTTAAATGTTGGAGCGTGCAAGATTTCGCTGTATACTGTGTTTTGATTAGTTTTACCAATGGTTCAACATTTTGCAGAGGTCATTCAATGGTAATCAACACCAAGAATTTTGATTGTTCCCTCTTCGTCGGACTATTGAATTTGGGAATTGCTTAAACCATTGCTGTTTCTGGTATAATTTGGAGAAAGTAGCACATGAGAAGCATGCATGTCAAGCATAAAGTTTTTTTAACGATTAAAAATATTTTCAAGTTTTAGAATGATACAATATATGATAAAGATCTATAGTTCTCTGTATAATATGAAACGTCTTACTACTCTACTATGCCGAGGTTGGTCTTTGTACTCTTGGCGGGGCACAAAATGTTCTGCTTGTCCGATACTATGAAAGGGCTAAGTCTGTAAGTTGAAATGGCTCTTGGAATAACAGGAAAAGCCGCTGAAAGTTGACGAAGATTTCTACAAAAACATCATCTCAAAATTGGAGGCCGGCTCCAGAAGTAACAGCGACCTTCGCCATTTTGTGAAGCTCTACCAGGCTAGCAAACATCTCATTCGACATCCTTTATGAGATTTTTGCTCAGCGTGTACCTGGTATATTCTTTTAATTGCGAAGAGGCGACGGATTGGACACCGATGGAGGAAGACTGGTTGACTTGTCCCGGTTTACAGGACGTAAGATACGCGGACGTCGTGAGCGGGTCTGATTTTGGCTGGGAGCTTGGGACCTTTTTTTAACTTCTTTTATTACACCCATACATACTTGCTATCTAGTATCTATGTTTTGCTCCTTGCGGCGATCGAGGGCGGTGCACTATATAATCTTTCGAGCTCTTTTTTCTTTCCTTTGCTATCCTTTTCAGACTTTGGTCTTCTTCAAAAGCAGCATCTTTCCTTTGTCCCTCCATCTTGACAGTGCAGAACAAGTAATCACTTAAGTTCTGGATCCAGTCTCTCTCTTACTCCCTTTTGCTCTTAGGAGTCGGGTTGGCCTTGATGTCAGGCGGAGTTTTTGAGTTCATAGAACTCGATTAGTTTGTTTATTTCGAATGTTTCCCATAGTTCCTTCATGGGCTGGGGACGTTGCTCACAAGAAACGAGCCCACATTAATGGTGGAAGCCCTTGTGTGGTTTTATGTTGGAAAAACCAAGTCTTGGATGTATCCGTCGATTCATACCATGGCGATGGGTATAAGGGTTGAAGATGGTATTCGTTTTTAAGGAGTGTGTAGAGAACTCGGATCAGTTTATAAATCCAGCGGACCTGCATTTCTCTGAAAAACTGGTTCGCTGAACCCAACTGGCCAGAGTTTTCTACACACACCTTGAAAACGAATGCCATCTTCAACCCTGATACCCATCTTTTGAACACTTCAGAAGCTAGGGTAGGGGGCATCACATGGATGGAGGGAGCCATCCAAGACTTGGGTTTTCCCACATAATACCAAACAAGGGCATCCATCATTAAGGTGGGCTCTTTTCTTGAGAGCAACGTCCCAAGCTCCCAGTCAAAATCAGACCCGCTCACGACGTCCGCGTATCTTACGTCCTGTAAACCGGGACAAGTCAACCAGTCTTCCTCCATCGGTTTCCAATCCGTCGCCTCTTCGCAATTAAAAGAATATACCAGGTACACGCTGAGCAAAAATCTCATAAAGGATGTCGAATGAGATGTTTGCTAGCCTGGTAGAGCTTCACAAAATGGCGAAGGTCGCTGTTACTTCCGGAGCCGGCCTCCAATTTTGAGATGATGTTTTTGTAGAAATCTTCATGGTCAATGTAATAAGCCCGGTCAGTAGGATCATACCCTCAGATAGATAACACACACTCATGACTTAACCCTCCTATCAGTTGAACAATAGGATTAGTGGCTTGCTGTAGAACCAAGAATGGTGTAATTGTTAGAACGCAGAGATCATCTTTTGACCTTTTTCTTCTTTTAGAATCTCTCTCTCTCTCTCTCTATACAGTCTCTTCTCTTTGTCTGCAATCTGTGAAAGCACCGAGGAAACCATTACTTGGAGATCGTGATCAATACGTTTTATTTCTTTATCGCCATAATAATAAAACCAATCAACTCATTAATGGTTAACACCATCTGATGCAGAATGTTTACTTTTGTGAATACAAGTAATTCTTCAATGGCTCAAGGAAAAGATAAAAATGGGTATTGCACGACCTCCATGTTATGGTTGTCTCGGTGTTTTCACGAACATTTGCAACTGAGAATTGGCTTTCTTGTACACCTTTTCCTGAGAATACTCTCCATGGTCCACCAAGCCACGAACATCAATAAATGGTTATTCTGGATAGAAGACCTCCAAACATCTTTTGACTTGGATAAGATGTTCATAATGGAGTTTTTCGCTCTGCGATTAGATATGACGCTGGGGTTATATCGTCACATGGTGGACGAGCCTTGTTTAGTATAACTCAAGACCACCTTGATTGGTCATTACGCGAAGTATGAAACAGACAAAACTGGAGAAAGGGCGAGAAAATTAAGACGTGGAACATTAATAACCTCTACAAAAAATGAATTTCGTTCAGAATTTGAGAAGTTGTTGATCCCGTGCCCATGCCCCACTACACGCAGTAACTGACCGATGTCTTGAAGAGTCTTCGGAAGAGGTCTCTAAAGAGGAATCGGCGAAGATTAGGACGAAAAGCAAACTCCTAGGTTTTTTAAGTTTGTTGGGGGCGGTTTAATTTAGAAAAATACTAACAGTTTCCCCAGTGGAGAGATCTTCTATGCCTTGAGTTTTTGCCCTTTCTCCAGTATTCTAACTCAACAACGCAATATGATTTGTTCATACCTGAAACTGTGTAGTCTTGACTTATCTTTTACTAGGCTCGGCCCCCATGTGACGATATAGCACTAGAGTTAGATCTAAGTTAATCGCAAAGTAAAGGATTATGTTATGAACTCCTGATCTGAAGGGAATACAATGATTTGTACACACTATAGAGCTCAACCGATAAATGGGATGACTACCCGAATGTATTGCAGACATATTCTTCTTCTGTGCTTTACAGCCTTTCCAATCGTTTTGAACTAATTTCCCAATGATGTTGAAAGCGGTGTGGAACGCTTAACTTTCAAAAGCCTCACCTACTCTGTGCGGTTTGACTGTTCCGTGTTTGGATTGATAGATTATGGCTGGGCGGAGGTAGAGGCGATTTCGGATTAATTTGAGGTTTGAACTTGAGATTGGGGATGTGGAAAGGAGGATCTGTTGATAATCTCAGAGATATTTGAGCTAAGGTTTATTCAATCAAAAATCCTTTTTGGTGCATCATTTCAGTCCTTTAAATGAAATAAGAAAATGTATTAGATTGTAGCATAAATAAAACAAACATAAACTCTCTGTAAAATCTAACCACCATTTAACAGATCAAGCCGATAAATAAGATAGACAAATAATTAATAAATAGATAAAAATCAACAAAACACAGCACAAGACAAGATCTTTGTAAAAGAAACCAAAAATACCAAATACCAATAAACAACATCAACCCATACAGAAATACTTCCTCAACATTGGGATAAAGTATACTGAAAAAAGAAACCCAAGGGATTAAGACAGAAGAGCAAATAAAACAAATTGAACATAAAGCTCCCTAGCGTTGAAACAATACAAGTCTTCGCATGTGTCGAAGCAAGGACTCTGAGTTTTTCATCTTACCAATGTAATAGCCAAGACTAAAACTGAAGCCAATGATAATCGAAAGCGCGCTTATTATAAAAATAGGAACCACAAATTGGTTTGCACCAGCAGAGGAAGACGATTCATTATTTTCCTCGTCTTCACTAAAACTCTCGCGAGATACTTTGGGGGTGGTGATGGGCTCTGAACCTGCTGAGTGCTTTGCCCTTTTTGCGATTGCGTGATCTCGTCTCCTCAATTTATTCGACTTGGCCATGTTTTGTTTCTGTTTATTTTTGGCTATTTTTGACGAGTGCAGGCCAAATGTTGAGAAAAAGGGGAAAATATCAGTGCTTCTCGTCGTACCTTGAGAATTTTCCAGCCCTTTCCCTTCTATATCCGGCAACTGAGACATTTTTTCCGAATTGGCAGACAAGCTGGAACTACCCATAGACGCTGACATTTGTGCATCAGGGATTAGCGAAATGTATTCTGGAGTGGATCTCAATTTCCTTCGCCTTGGCCTATAACTGCCACTGCCATCTTGGTCCAGCTGGCTGGGGAAACAGCGAGAGCGGTTGCGTCTGAGAATGGTGCTCAACGAGGCGTCCAGATCGAACCCTTCGTCAGCGGCGGTATCCCATCGCCGATCCAGCGATACGGAGTCCTGTCCCGAGCCAAGGGGATCATCGCGGTCGTTATCGGGGCTGCGATCGTGATCTCTTGTGAGATATTCTGGCGGCGATCTGGAGGGACGCACGCGTGCAGCTGCCCGGGTGCATGGAACGACGGGGCTGTTTCCGCACGTCGTCGCTCCCCGATCCGAGCAGTCGTGAAGATGGTTCTGGTGGTGATGATGGTGGTGGTGGGATCTGGTGTGCTGGCCTCTGCCCTTTGCGGTGTTGGGACCGTGGTCATCGTCTTCATCCAGGTCAACCCAAGATCCTAATTCACAGCCAAAACCCCTCTCAAAGTTAATTCCAGACACAATACAGAGTGGCAAGGAACCATGCCCTGAGGCCACAGACCTTGTTTGTCAAACACACCAGGACGAGTCCCAAATACAAGAAGACTTACGTTCAAGAGGCTCGTTTCCTTCCTCGTAGTTTCCATGTGACCACTCTTCCTCTTCCTCTTCCTCTTCTAGATCCACCTTGCTTTCTGCCTCAGTGGTAGTAAACTCAGAAGAAGCAGCGGCATCGTCTTCCTCATCAAATAGCCCACTCTCGTATAGAATCGACGAATTGACAAGAAACTCTTCTCTAACAACATCCTGTTTCCATCTCTCCAAATACTCTTGGTTCGGCATATCCATAGTTTTAAACTAGTATGTATCACTTGCGCTTTTTGGTGCAGATGCTGCTTCGCTCGCTCACCAATACCACAAACAGGAGCAGTATCAGTGGTATCGTCTTCATATAGAGTCACCTCCAATATCCCACAGGAGAGCCAAAAAATAAAAAAGGAAAAAGTGAATAGACGATAGAAACGGACTACTGAGAAGAGAGAGAAAGGGAGAAAGAGAAGATGATGGGGGACATCATCGATTGAATCATTATTTACTACGGTGGAAAGAACAGAGGATGGTTACCCGGTCGGTCCAATTTCCTGGTGCGTGCGTGGCCCATTTTTGTGTTGTAGTGCTAGATATGGTACAATGTCTATGCTTTTTTCTCTTTGCCAACTTGAGAAGACACAAGGTTCCAAATCAATGTCTGGCTGATTAAAAAGCTGAATGCCGCCACTGCAATGAGATAGAGAACAGTAGGAGTCAGATCCGAGGGCAAAAGACCGAATTCGACCTTGTTTAATACTTTACCACCATTGGTTAGTTAAATGCTGTTTTTGGAGGGGGGGATTTGTTTATTTGCATACTTATCTCTACTCTCACTTCATTTGGAGATTCCATAATTGTTTGGTTTGTTGAATAAAAATCGGCATAAAAGGATACTTGAAGTAAATTTTCGTTTTTGTACAAGACTGGTTTTAGGGAAAGTTCAATAGGCATCTAATAAAAAAAAGATTGGTCATTATTAAACTTGTTTCTGTCAAGTTGCAAAAACCTGTACTTACAGAAGCAGGCCAACAAGCGCGAATTTCATAATCTTCTTGATCTATATCTACTCTGTAAAATTTGGATTTGACAATACTCAACGAGGGATATAACGATTCAACAAATCGATCAAATCTCCTCTCATCTTTTGTATTTTCCAGAGTCAACGTTTGAAACGTATTGTGTAAAACTTGAGAATCCAGTTCTTTCAAATCATGATATGACAAATCGTTGGCACTTTGTCTTGTACTTGAATCTCCATCGAATGTAAACTCAGATCCGGATTCTGGATCTGTTTCGATATACCATTCCGAGTCCGTTTCCTTTTTGGTCCGCATCACTGTGGATATTGCAGCTTCTGGGAGTTCCAGAGGTTCGAATGAATCGCTCGATATCCGGATGTTTTCTGTATTCGCGGAGACCAGCTCAAGCGCTGTTGATATCATTATCACTGCCAGGCATAGCAGACTGTTGTGCAGTTGCATTTGTTTGTGCTTTTTGGTCTTTTTCGAGATGGGATGGGAAGCCTTGGGACAAGCGTGGAGGTGAAAAGCTCAGTAGTATTGTTGCTTACCATCGTCCACCCTCCACCAAGCACACACACACTTTCTTTTCCATATCCCTAGGGGCCTTTTCACCAGCAGCACAATGGATCTTGTGAGTTTAAACCACGTAGGTTTGTCCGTTTAATACTAACTCTTGTTTTTGCTTTTTTTAGTTGCCACAGAAGGCAACAGACCGATCGGATGCGGTTCTATGGGAGGATCAACAGCGGATAAACCAATTTTCAAAACTGTATTCAAAAGTATCTGTTTTACAAGAGGAGTTGGATAATCAAACAAAGGAGAAAGAATACTTGGATGATGTTTCTCTAGAGCTTGAACTTGTAGACGAGGATGATTTGATTCAGTATGTTTATTTTACCATAGTTTTTTGAAATCTCTTTTATCTAACACAAGTATAGATACAAATTGGGTGATACATTTGTACATTTACCACAACCTGAAGTCATTTCACTTTTGGAAAAAGATACCGAACAAGTATCTGTTGAAATCGATTCACTCACAGAGAAAATTTCAGAGATGAATGAAACCATGGATCAATTGAAAACTGTTTTGTACGCTAAATTTGGAGATTCCATTCGGCTTGAAAAATAGATTATTGAGTGAGAGAGATACTGTAATACAAACACAAAACAAAAAAAAGATTCATTTTGGTATACCGAAAGCATCATCCCAAAGATATATAAAATAAAGACAAGTATTAAATCGAGATATGTGGACATTTGTGCGTATGATTGACAACCTATCAACATTGTTTAAAACCTGTGAATTTCCTTTCTAAACCTATTCATTCATTCAATCATTCTAGTAGAAATGTAAAAAAAAAAAAAAAGGCAAGCGTATACCGAAAGAATTTATCCTGAGATTATTTAAAGAACAGGAACTTCTGTAATCTCATCTTGGTAAGCAGCTATAAGAAACGATTAGTACAGACATACATAAAAAAAGGTATGATACTCAACAGGTAATACTTACTGACTTCCTGATCAACCTCCAGGATAAAGGGGAAATCTTTCGAACTCAGTTTTTGAACAGCATCAACTGCAGTAGTTGACAATCGTATAGCGAATGCTCTGATTTTGACAAACCAGTAAGTTAGAAAAAAAAGAATGACATGAATCACACTGGCAGGCAAAAAAATAGATATCATACCGAATAAGCGTATTATACTCAAACCTGATAATACCACCCAATAGTTTCAAATCTGTAACCACCTTATCAACAACGCTTTTGATCCCCGGTTGTTAGAATCAGAACACACAAGAGTTGCCCAATTCCAGAAAGAAAAAAAAAAAAAAAACTAGGGGATGATTCTTACGTTTGGGGGGTTTCAGATCCCTTTTCAAAAAGAAGGATATAATTCTCATAGGCTATGATACATTCCCATTAGTATTCAATATCCAGGTACAACAAAAAACAGGCAGGGAGAAAGATCCAATAAGCATAATCATAAATACTTACTTGCTTGTGAAACCACAAGCATCACCATACACATGAAGATTAAAAAACCTCCAAAAACAGATGATAGTGAACCGAATCTCATTGTTAATACTGATACTGATACTGTGATAATGTCTGAGGATGAGCAAACTAAGGATGGAAGAGATGGAACCTAGAAGGATGTATGATACACCCATACACCTCCCTCCTTTAATACATGATGATCCTTATATGCTAAGTACTAACTTTCTTAAGACAAACATTAATCTTTCTGGTTATTTTCTGTGGTTACGGACCACAGGTTCTCCTCTTTTGATCATACTTGTAATCAATTCGTATACGATTTGGGATCCTGCGAGGGCGGTGATTTCAGCGTGATCAAATGCAGGTGAAACCTCGACCAGATCAGCACCTACCAGGTTCAAATGGTCGAGTTTCCGAATCAATTGGATCAATTCTCGAGTTTGCCAACCACCGGCCTCCGGGGTGCCTGTTCCTGGGGCGAAGCCGGGATCCAGAACGTCAATGTCGACGCTGATATAGACCGGGGTCGATGTAAAGTCCGGGATACGCGCGTTGATTTTAGCAACTATAGAATCGATTCCGGATTGGATTCCAGTCGAGTTGAATATCTCGTCCGAATGAATACGTGCAAAGCCCTGTTGTTCATCATCCTCGTAGTCTTCCCAATCCACACCGCTGAGTCGAGTCCGGAGTCCCGCGTGGATACAGGTACCATTTGCAAGAAGTCCCTCTTTTGCAGCCATCCAAAACATTGTGCCGTGGGTAAAGTCCGATTGGGTGGATTCCCATCCGGATGGGTATTTTGACGGTAGCCAGGTGTCGAGGTGCGCATCAAAATGGATCACGGTGATGGGGCCATAAATCTTGTGAAGGGCTCTAAGCGCGGGCAAAACGATTGAATGGTCTCCACCGAGCGATACCAACCGTGGATTACCAACAGTCTTGGTTGTTGTTTTGTGGGTGAGCAATTCATCATAGGCCATGGACATTTGTCTCAAAGCAAGTTCATTATCAACAGGACTTATGGGCACATCACCACAATCAATTACACTTGCCCAATTTTGATATGGATTAATTCCTGCTCTTGAATTGAAACCCCTTAGAGCATTTTGACGTTGAGATGCTTGTCTCAAGGCCCTTGGTCCGAATCGGGTTCCAGGACGATAGGAAACGGCCGTATCAAAGGGCATACCGATAACTGCAATATCGAATTGTTGATCTGGTTTAGTGAGACATTTCACATGTGGGAGATGTGCAAAAGTGTTGATTCCTGAAAATGGCCACTAAATAGCCCAGGTTGTGTTAGTTACCAAAGAAAAGAAAAGGTGAAGTTTTGGCTTACTTACGTCTGATCCCCATAGTTTTTCCAATTCTGCTATTCTTTCCTGATCCGTTGAATCAGCCATTCTTCCATATTGTGTTTGATCAATTAACTTTTCGGATTCTGCCCATGCGTATCCAAATACGAGAAATGGGATAATGGACCAAAATTGTAGTTTCATTTTATCAATGGGTAGGTGTATGAGGGATAAATAAAGAGGAGAAGAAAAGGGGAAAGGAGAAAGGGGAAAAGAAAGATTAGTGTTGGTTAAACGTTTATCTCTTGAATATATATGCACATTTTCTTTTTCTTATGGATATGTTTTCCCACTATCAATTGAGCGATCGATATACGCTATTGATTTCCTCTTGTGTTGGGGATATGCAATAAATCAATCCCACAGATCGATCGATTGATAACACTTACTTGAAGCGTATTATTACATCTTGATCCGTTTCCTTTTCCAATTCGTTTTTTTGGTCTCTTAGATAGACTACAATCGCTTTCACTTTCCATACAAGCTTAAACCAGAGTGTGGCTTTGAGAAGCCTTATCCGGAAGGTGGATTCCCCAATGTGGCTTTCACCTGCCTCCTCCGGACATCCGCAGGGGGGATAGATGATGCCTCCTCCTCCACTCTTTATCTCTACATGTATGTGTACACCGATTTTTGTCTTTTTTTGAGCAAAGCTTTTCATATTTTTATTATAGTTATACAACAAAGTCCTTCTCTAATACAAATTGAGAAAAAAAAACAGTAGTAGTAGTAGTAATAATAATAATCCATTTGGGGGTTGTCTAGAAGAGTGTGTATGGTTTAAAACAGTGTGGGGAAGTGGGGACAAAAAACAAAACAAAAAAAGTAAACTCTTTAATCAAGATCTTTTTAAAAAGGCAAGCAAGAATAGAAATAGAAATCTTTTGATTATGAATGATGATGATGTATTGTGTAAAATTGCCTCAAAAATTATGCTTGTCAAACAAAAGGAAGGAAGGGGGGAAAAGGATTTGGAAAAAATGCAATAAAAAGGATACTCAAGAATCAGAATCCATAAAAAAACATATGGATTCTGTAATAACGCCATGGTGATGAGAGATGATAGTTTTTAAAAAGTAGAAAGAAAAAAATTATTCATTAAAACAGAAAGATAGATCAAACACTTCTCCTTTTGGAAAATCTGCATGTTTCTTTTTCATCATTTATTAAATCTTTAATGGATAGAAGGTTCCGTTTACCATTAGGATTCGCAGACTCAACTTTAACAAGATCTGCTTGTTGTTGTTGTTGTTGTTGTTTTTCTCGTAAAGTCTGCATTGTTTTATCATTATATTCAAAAGTGGTGCCCCTTTTCAAACTGTTGGTGCTTGTTATTAAGGAAGAACAACGTTGTTGTTGTTGCTGTTGTTGTAATTGCTTTGGTGGCGTTTCTAACAACCGAATACCTTCCACAATTTGTCGAAGTATCAATTCACGAGAACCCGTTTGGAATCTTTTCAAAACAATACTCCAATAGAATTGTTTATTTGGTTTTGCACTTGATAATAATAAAGCACTCCATTTGTTATAAATATGGGTGGGGACATTAAGAGTGAAACCAATTGCTTTTAAAAAATCGCGTTCAAATTGGTTGATTTGGACCAAAGGTAAACCACTTATTTTTGCCCAAACTTTTGAAGAATAATGACGGTCTTGTAAGAATTTACAGGCGACTATTAGACTCAACATGAAGCAACGTCTAGGACATTTGAAAACTGGATAAGGGCCATTAATGTTAATAAATCTTTTCAAAGTGAGGATGTAATAGAGGGCGACTTGTAAAGTTGAGTAGGAAGTTTTTGATCTTCTCAAGGTTTCTCGAATAAATGTGTTTAGTGGCAAAGCGTTCGGAGGCATTTTGCTTCTGATATCTCTCCATAGATCAGTAAGTAATTGTTCAGTTGATCGTATTAGTCCTTCAACCAGTTGCAACTGCACGTCGTAAAGTCTTTGTCGAGAAATTGCTGTAGCAAGGGGTCGTCGTTTAATGGAATTCGGGGCGGTGACGGAGACAACGGTCTTGGCGGTCCCCGTTCCCGATCCGTTGTTACTGTTGGATATTGTGATTGTAGTAGCAGTTGTTGAGTCCACAGCGGCGGCGGGTTGAATATAGCGCTGTGAAGATTGAGATTTGGACAGTTTGGGGTAGGCTTCAAGGGATTCATAATCGTTGGGGGGAGTTGAAGGGGCGGTTATGGCGGAAGATGGCATCTGTGAGAAGACAGAGGCCAGGGTGGAGGAAGAGGAGGAGGAAGAAGAGGCTGGGTCGTCGATATTAGGAGTTGGGGTTTGAGTTGTGGGCTGCTTGCTGGGGGGCTCACCAGTTTTTATGGGTGAAGGGGAGAGAGGATTGGTGGCGTAGAACATTGAGGAAAGATTTGTGATGAGGGTTTTTGGTCAAGAGGAGAGTGAGGTTAGTAAGGACTTGATCCGAGGATATATGGGAAGGACAAGAAGGTTTGAGAGAGCGATGAGATTATATAAAATAGAACTGCTCCGAAAATTCAAAAAAAAGAAAAGAAAAAAGGGGAAAAAAATTACTGGCCGGGGCAGCGTGCATGCGGGTGCGAGAATCGGGTACCGGGTGCGGGTGCGGGTGCAAGCAGCAAGAAGCGGGGCGCGGGCGGTACGGAGAAGACCCGAAGGGCTGATTTCCTAAAGCGGCACGGGCGGAAGAGCTGGGCTGGGCTGGGCTGGAAAAGTCCGGATTCAACTCGAGTCGGAGACCACCGAAAGTAAAAGGGACGAGATGAGAGTGGACAAGGCGAGAGTTGACGAGAGTTGACGAGAGTGGGACTGGGAGAGACTAATGGGCGTGGTGGTCTCTGGCAAAGGATGTGCAAACAGCGTATTTGTGGATGTGTCGATCTTGAGAAGTGGACCTTCACTTCAACACTGATCTCCGTAAAACGAACTCTTCAAAACAATCAAAGAGAAATCTGCAAACCACTGGAACCAGGCTCTGGTTGGGGGTTGAGACTTTGAGACTTTGCGGGCGATGAGGGCTGGAGACTGGGGACTGAGAACTGACAACTAGGGACTAAGCAGCACTGTTTGATAATTTTGCCAAGTGGACCTTGTTTGAAGGCTGTGGATACGCTGCAAAATTGAGATTGAGAGGTGTAGTGGTACCGCAGACACAAAAATATCCAGGTTCCTGCTCCTGTTCTTTGTTGGTTTTGGGTTGGCAAAAGGGCGATGCTCCAGGGCAATTCAGTCCACGCAAAGAGTCAGAGTCAGGCTGTAGCTGTGGTTCGAGTTATCTGGAGGTTTTGGAGGATGGATCGCGAGAAGGGAGGGAGAGGACAGCTCGAAACGAAACGAACCGAGATAAGATGCCACAGCAGCAAGCTTTTGGGGGGGACGGAGGCTTGGCGTCTAAGCGCTGTTCCACCCTCCTCTGCTGGCCCAGAGGCTCCGGGCCACGGGCCTTGCCCTCGCCCTTGCTGGGGCCCTCGCCTGGATGGCTCCACGCTCAGTCTCAGTCTATGGTTATGTCTATGACTATGTCTATGACTATGTCTATGACTATGATTGCTCTGGTGGCCGTGAAGAGAGTCAGCAGCCGGCCCGTGGAGCGAGTGCGTGGGAATACGAATACGGCCAGGTGGAACAGCAGTGGCTCAGACAGAGAGTGCGAGTGGGTTGACTGGAGCCCATCCACGGTGCCGTGCTCTCCAGCCCAGCGCTTATCAAAAGGCTCAGAGATGAGCCTTGCTGCCGGGCTGGGTCGCCAAGTCCAAGAGCCCAGAGATCAGAGCCCAGAGCTCAGAGCTCAGAGCTCAGCCCGCCTGTTGGCAGAGCAGACCAGCTGGTCCTCGCCATAGCGAAGGTGCTGGGGCTGGTGCTGGTGCCAGCAAGAGTAAAACCACCCAGTGTAAATCAATCACGGCCGGGTGCGAGGCCTGGCTGTGTCCGGGTCCAATCCCAGACCCAGATCCGTGCGGGACCGGCCCGGCCCGGTCCCTCCGAAGGCTAAAAAATTTTGCCAGTGACGTGAAACGAGAAAAGAACACAACACGAGCCATGTTGTTGCTGTGCAGCTGTGCAGATGGGTGGCGAGTGGCGAGTGGCGAGCCCACTCAAAGCATCATCATGAGTCTGTTTCTTGTCTTGTGATTTGCACTGGCGCTGCACTGGCTACTCTCGACGGACACGGATTCTACGTGGCCTTGCCCTTGTCATTGGTTCTGGCCTTCGTCCTGGTCCTTGCCTTGGTTGGACCGGTAGTGACATCACCGTGTTTCTGGCATGGGCTCAGAAATTGTTGGGTCCGGATCGAGGCAGTTTCTTGTGCTACAACAAGAGAGCACTGGAAGAGGACTGGAGATGCCGCAATGCACCATCTGGTCTTCCCCACAGTCTCAGTTTCTGTATTTGTGATCTTTAATAAAATCACCTTTCTACTCTTTTCCTTTCCTCCTTAGGCTTTACAGGTCCAAAGACGTTTTTATTCCATTTGTCATGCCACCAGTAGAGGGTTTGTCATTCTCAACCATCATCATCATGGGCGCTTAGTCACCGTCATTGTGACCATCTTCATTGCTAATCCCATGACACCCTTTCGCATTCTCTCGGCTCGTCTTTCTTCTGCTCCGTCAGCGTCACAGCAGGTAGAAAAGCTCGGGTGCGGC
The DNA here is from genome assembly GCA_030581615.1 of Alloascoidea africana. Lineage (NCBI taxonomy): Eukaryota > Fungi > Ascomycota > Alloascoideomycetes > Alloascoideales > Alloascoideaceae > Alloascoidea > Alloascoidea africana. The sequence goes on from JAKTTT010000006.1 coordinate 323,336, forward strand.
TAACACTTTTTCACTCTGCGCTGACTAAGACCATGCATTCGTGCTGGACGACTCGTCCACTTTTGAAGTATTTTAATATGGATACTCGATCCCTTATCTCCGAACGCTCTAGCTTTTTAGACAATATGACCGTGATGTCCTAATGCCTATGCCCAGTGAGCAAGCCGGAACGTCATCATGACTGAGAGCAAAAGACCAAACCAGCCTGAATGAGTCAGACATAGCAATGGTTCGCCACCACCTTCACCTTCACCTCCCAGCAAAGACCCGCACCCGTGCCCGCACCCGCCGGGCCCTCCGACGCCGATGTGGCGATGCACCGGGCCTCCACGTCATCCGCCAGTGAAAAGATCTTCCTTGCTCGTCTGAGACACTCACGCCCACGCAAGTTATTCCGGGCCCGAACACATCTAAATTTCAACTGTATCTGAGTACACTAAAAAATTCGCAATTTGTGTATCCATCCTTCCATCCTTCCATCATACTACTCAAATTTTTTGTCAAATCGCTACCTATACTGTATACGGCAAAAGTGCCGTGTGCTAATTTCTCAAATGTAACAAAATGAAAAAAAAAAATGAAACCACACATTACTTGATTCCATGACCTTGGTCACTCAGCCACCCAAACCACTACGGCTCCATCAATTTCGATTTCGATTTCGATTTTTCTTGTTTCTTGAACCTGCTGTTACATGTATCACTTAATCGCATTGTAGAGCAAGAACGTGATAGTGCACCCCCACCATAATTATTAATTATTTTTCAAATTATAGTAAAATTATATGTCTGATTTTATGTGCTGATGATTTCTTAAGCGTCTATCTATCTATCTACTCTCTATCATTTTTCCCATCGTCGTATCAAAAATCATCATACTTTGCCAAGTTGTTTCTAAACTGCATAAATCCATATCCTAATCACTTGACTGATTTAATAATAGTATAATATAGTGTGGTGTTAAAATTATCATGATAATAAAATATCCTGTTGCTTGCAAAATGAAGGCAAGGACAAGGACAAGGGCACCTTCGCTTGTCATTCAGATCTGATCAGCCTTACGTTCATACAACGAACGAACGAAAAAGCCAGCTGATTCGGATTCTAAATTCTAAATTTGACTCGAATTTCGCCCTTCCTCCAGCGCTTAATTTTTTTTTAATTTTTTTTTCTTTGAATTTCCATCGTTCTATCTTTAACACTTACAACGGTGACACATATACACTTACTTCTTGTTTACTTTTTCTGGTCTTGCTGGCCTTATTATTTATATCTTGGCTTTATGTATTGCCACACTATTTGACAAGAATCACTTTGTTGTTCTTTTTCCATCAACAATACACACCATGAACATCTAATCAATCGAAAAACAACTCTCCTTACACTTTTCACTTTTCACTTTCACTTTCACTTTCAAACGGTTAAACCATCCGTACCCAGTACTGGTCCATGTTCATATTCATATTCATGCTATGCTCTTCTAGAAAAAAAATAATAATAATCACCTGAAAAACGCTTCCGGTGGAATATTTGCCTGTGATTGCTTAAAGTTCATAATCGATTGCTCATAGTTGAAATTACTCTGCTCAACAAGCATTCGAACATATTGTGGAACTAACCGAGTATCCTCTGTCAATTTTTTACAAAGCTCAAGTTGTTGTGCATCCAACCCGTTAAACTCAACGGGGACCTGGGCAGAATCACCATTGTTGATAGCCACTGCTTGTTGTTGTGGTGGTTGTCCCATTTTAGCTCCTCCACTTTCCTCTTTCCCAATCACATCCTGCCATGCATTGTTTCCCGCAAAACCCCGGATCAATATCATATCCGAAATAACAATCATCCCTCCTCCAGGTCCAGGAACAATTATAAACGACCGGTCAAAACTTCGGTCTATCGGTTCCACGGCTTTTTGTTGCTGCTGATTTCCATCCCGATTATTATTGTTGTTATTGTAGTGTCCTCCTCTATACCCTCCCCGTTTGTTACCCCCACTTGGCTGAGCCTTCACCTCCTCTTTAAAACTCCCATGAACGGAAATGATTATCCCCGTTGACGTTGGTAGCCTCCATGCCTCAATCGCAAAGTTTTCCGGGTTTGTGACGAGATTGTGCTGTGTTCTAGGGATTTTCATAAGCAAATTGGATATGCTCGTTGTACCTTTAGCAAGCTTGTTTTTCCTCCCTTCAACACTCGTCACCCTCGTCATGTTTCGTGATAATGGAATATACCCAGACCAAGGTGATTGTGTATGTGGACCATTACCACCACCACCCCTACTATAATTATTATTATTCCTATAGCCTCCTCCTCCTCCTCCTCCCCGATAATTGCTGGAAACACCAATGTTATCCGTTTCTGACGGTAATCGTGGTGCATTCGTATCTAATGAAAGTGAAACTGTTGAAAAATCATTGTATAATTGCATCAATTCAGCTCGATTTTTATCAAAAAGATCAAAATAATTCGCCAAAAAATTCGTTGATATTTGTTGAACCTCCTCATCTTGGAAAAAAGTCGTTTTGGACAATAATGACATTTTTAAGGCTTTTTCAACCTCAATTTCATCTCTTACAACAACGCCATCCAATAGTATAAGTCTTGGGAAATTCTTCAACATTTGTTCTTTATAATTCAAATGTGTTGTTATTGGATTTCCTGAACATATCAATTCTCGTAAAAAACGGAACTTATGTTGCCATAAATCAAAAGCTTTCAAACTTGAAATGTTATTATTGGCAAGTGATAAATTTTTCAAATGTGGATAGGTTTGTGCCAAAGTTGTGATCCCACCAATATCTTCCAATTGATTATTTGCCAAATTCACACTTTCCACAAAATTGGGGTTGTTTTGTGATGCAATTTTCATCAAGGCCGGGAATGTTTTAGCGGCTCGACTTGGTGTATTGAATAAACCATGGTTTATAAGATATGGATCGTTTTTCACATTTGTCAAATCTAATAATTTCGTATCTGCATTGAATCGACTGGCCAAAAACCTCGTAAGCATCTCAATCGTTTCTCCAGTGTTACTGGGTCCATCCGCTTTAATGTTAAAATGAAGTGGTTGATCCAAATATCTAACCCCATCCCAACTTTTTAACGAACGCGCATCGTCTTTTGTAACATTTCCAACCAAAACGTTCCCGGAAATGTAAGCATCCCGAACAACAGCCCTTGACTTTTGAGTTATAAAACTTAGAACGCTATCCATACTACAATTCGAATTGCTCCAACCTGTAACTTCAACTTGAACCAATTCATTCGCGTTCCCTCCTCCTCCTCCACCTAATCGACTCCCCAGATTGCCGCCGCCTAGACCACCTTGCGATTGTCCTTGACCCCCCATGCTCATATCAGAGCTACGATAATGCGAATACCCTCGTCGCCCCCTATAACTCATGATTGTCCGTGTTGTAGAATCACTTTGAAATACTCCTCCACGAAAGAGACACGAAAAAGTGCAATCACAAAATTGCTTCAAAAGAAGAAAAAGGGAAAAAAAGAACACACTGAAAAAAAAAAAAAAAAAAGAGAAGTAAAAATCCATACTCTCAGGATTGTTCCTGGTGCACGTGGATGTCTCGTGATATTTTTTTAAGTTTGTTTGGTAAACAATAACTATCAATTCCCCCAAAATGAAACCATTTGATATTTTGATATTACTCTATTGATTGAAAAAGTTTTGTTGAAGATTTGGAAGTTTTTGGCTATCATTGAGAAAAAGGTTTATGATGTGGTGAGTAAAGAAAGAAAGAAAAAAAAAGAACAATTATTTCAAACTTCATCTTAACGCTGAATATCACGAGTTTAAAAATTTAGGAAACTGGTAATTTGATCTTACTTTCCAAAACACAGGGGATTTTTTTTTTTCAACCATATATATAGAAATTGGGGTTTTAATTTTAACCTTGGGATCATTGATTGATGATTTTTTGTTCTCTGAGACAGTAGTAACATATACACAAAAACTAGGGCACTGTGGTTTTAAATGTCTGACCTAATAGTATTTGAAGGCTAGAACCACGGAACAAGTAATAGATTATTTTTTTTGGATTACAAAATCTTCGATCTAGATTGGAAAACTTGTTAAATCATCCAAGATTTATAGAAGGTGTAGGAAAGTTGAAGCATCTTCTCCAAAGCTCTTGTTTTGATATTCAAAGCCCAAATAAAAACAATCCATAAAGTACACAAATATTGAATTGTAGGGAATTTGGTTATTGGCCTAGTGACACTGGACGCCACGAGAAGACCAATCGTTATCAAATTGAAATCATGGACCGGTGCCTACCGGATACTAGCTGTGCAAACCGTTTTCACTCTTCAAAGGCGTCTCTGTACTCCCAGCCGATCTTTTTTAGTACGAACCGGCTACCGCTGTGTTACTAAGGGTCCATACAGTTCTGGCAACTGGTTAAAGAACGGCTACAGTGTGGTCCGAGACCTGGACCGCTTACGTTCTACCCTCAGCAGATTAGGATCGAGTCGGCTCAGATAATCCCCTGATCGTATCGGGGTTTTTACTCCCTTGTGAATATCACTCGACCTGAACGAAATTCCCGGCAGGTCGATTTAACTAGCTCCAAAAGCTTTTCGACCTCCGTTCAACACCATACCAGTTTCTAAACTGGTATAAAAACACCAACAACCAGTTGGTGAATTCTTAATGACAACTGTTTCATTTCAAACAGTTGGTATCATCAGATTTTCGGTTTGTGTCGATCAACTTTGAAACTAAACTCATGGCTCTGGTTAGTGCTTCCACATGATAGCACACAATGCATTGTTACCAGTGGGGAAAACATAGGTCACCTTTCCCCAATACTTTCTAGGTCTTCTACAGTTGTTCATTTGTCCTGCTCCGTGCATGACAGAATCTCTCCCGATTTTTAATGTTGGGATCCTTACCACAGTCTCTCGGAGATTTCTAAACTCGGAAATATCGAGGTTTTCGCTAATGTACAAAAAGAGAAAAAAAACAAACAAACTAAGCAGTTATCGGTGTGTATTGTATTTTTCCGAGCACCCGGTCAAAAAACACATTAAAAATGAAAAGCCAACATTTTATTATGAATATTTTCCCTTGACGAATCATGAAAAAAACATCGCTAATTTTGTGAACGTATTTGGATGGACTAGACTGTGTGATCTGAAAAAGAAAAAAAAAAACAAAATGCTTTGCTTTTGAACACAAGAGGGTGTATTGTGATCCTTTTCTGTCTAATGTAATTTTTTCTCTAAAATAGAGGACCTAAAGCAAGAGCATCACCACCGGGTTAGTGAAGATCAATCTTTTCACCCCCGTTTCCCAAGTTGGATCACTTTCGGTAAAGTCGGGAAATAAAAATGCTTTTCAAAGGTGAACCTTTAAAAATATGACAATATCTAAACTGATCCAGACACTTCACAATTAGTAACTATACGCCATGCTTACAGCGTTTAAGACCGAGCCCCGTCGTCGATCAGCAATAAAAAGAAACTTTGCAGGCGGTTTTTCATCAATTACACAAATTGAACATTTGAAACTAAAGCCTTATGGATGAGTCAAAAATATCAGATTGACATAAAACGAAAAGGAAATATGGCGATGGATGAGGGTAGGTGAACTATCCGTGGATTTTATGGCTATCAAGTTTGGAGATGATTTGCTCCAACATGAAAGCCATAGTCTACTTCAATACGCGTTACGGGAGAAGGTTATGGGCTCGTTATTCCAATTGTTAGCCCAACATTTACTCTTTGCTGGTTTGAGAACTATGGCAGCTGTAGCCTATATAACATGGATGAATTCATTAAGTTTTGTGACGGAATTATACTTCTAGTCAATTCACATTTCAAAACTCTTTGATGTATGTAATGATTCTCTGTTGGTGCTCAATTTTTTTTCTTTAGAAAAAGGGACAGGCGATGTTTCCATAGACGAGAACCAAAGACATCGAATAGCATTTATAGAGATTCGATTCTTCATGTGATCGCAAGACATTACCATGATGATGGTAAGGACAACTGATGAAAGATTCCTATCATGCCTCCAAAATTCTAGAATGCATTAGAAGCTCTTCGCGACTCGAACTACAATATCTAACTGAATCGATATTTTTGTTTTCAGTACTTTGTACTGCTCCCCATTTGCTTGAAATGCAGCTTCGATTCAATTTGGCATAATATTCATCTAATTTTTACAAATGGAAGCTGGAGTTTTTGTGCAAACTTCTTCAATTCTTCTTCCTAGTCAATCACTGAGAAATCCTTCCTCTTACAGCTTGAGTTCGTATTCCGTGTTGTGGTTTACACGCGCAGAGCTGGGGTGCGCAATTGAGAGAACCCGAAGCGTCTTTAAAGACTCGAAAACATGATTTGGCTACTAACAAATTTGATATTTAGTAAAAGAAGGAATTGTAGAGTCTTCTTTCAACCTGACTTATCTGTGTCTAAAAGGTGCAAAACCGTAACTTGAACCTTAGGCGGGCCTGGAGAGCAAAATCTCATTGCCTTCAAAGGTACGCGTAACTGTGTAATTTTCATCATAGATCATGATATCGTACAAATTGAAATTTGTATCTTGTAACAACAACTACTAAAAGACCAATATCACCATGTCCAAGAGATCACCAATTGTGCTTGATGATCTGACTACAAATAATCTGGGAATTTTGAAACAGATTAACAAAGTATCACTCCCTGTGTCGTATACCGAATCTTGGTACAAGGAATCGTTAACGCTTGGCGATAAACTGGTGAAACTGGGTAAGAATAGTGAGACGTGTTTTTTTTTTCTATTCACTTCTTAAACAAGTTCTAATCTTTTTCTCTTGTAGCATACTTCAATGAGATTCCTGTTGGCGCTATACGCTGTTCACTCCAAGTTCCCCCCAAACACACTACTCCTACATCGATTTACATCATGACGATTGCTGTTCTTGCAGCATATAGAAACTATGGAATTGGCACAAAACTGCTGGATTATGTCGTAGAGAGTGCGAAAAGTATGTTTATACACGAGGTTGCTGTTCATGTTTGGACAGGCCAGGAGGATGTCGTGGAGTGGTACACAAAACGAGGATTTGAGAAGAAGGCCACCGTTGAAGGATACTATCGGAACTTGGAGCCCCAAAGCGCATATCTGATGGTTAAAAACTTTTAGTATGAATGAACAGGTTTTTACAACTGTGATTAATCTAGATAAAGGAGATCATCGTGTGCTAAGTTTGTGTACCACCGAGGTACCTTCTCATGGGGGATATATTCTGGGAAAGTTCAGTTTCTTTGTCATTTTTGATCCTCTCATAAATAAACGCTTGCTCTCACGATGCTTTATCTTCCTAAAGAAATACATTTTGGCATTTATAATAGAGAATTACTGGCTTTGTAAACAGCAGAATAGCATTTTCAAACCAAGTGCTTCGAATTGTCAGCAAAACTTATAAAGAGTGGAATAGTAAAATGCCCTTCGTATCGGATAGGAAACAACTTATTCTATAGCCATCATGGAGATCAAAGAAGAAGAAAGGCGGTGCTTCCATTTCTTCAGTTTTCCCAGATAGATTTAATAGTAATCTGATCTGTAAGAAGGATGAATGGCAAAGGGAGTACACAGGGTAGTCAGTCTTTTGAGTTCGCATTTGGATGACATCTGGACATTATTCTTGGCAGATAACATTCTTTAAAAACATTTGTTCAAGAATAACCTCAGTCATGGCGCTGAACTCTGTCCGCCCTCTATTTGGTATTAACGATCAGTCGTAAACATTTGGAATATCAGATCCAGTGACTACGTTTACCACTCAGCGTCTATTTCATGATGGTGCTGAATCAATGCAAACTTTTATTTGTACTTAAGTTTTAAAACGATATTTGCAGAATTTAGTTTGAAGAGAAAACGGTTTTTCGTGTCATGTTTCTAGAAAAAATAGCGTGTCATTGATCGTTATAAACTTTTAGTCTCCTATTTGAATACAGGTCAACTATTCAGAAGTATACAAGTTGTATCCGAGGATTTATAATTAATAATGTTTTTTGCCTCTCAGCAGTGCAAGATTGGACAGTGATAACATTGTTTTCCAAAATAACAAACTCTATTTGTATGTTGGCGATTGGAAAGATCTACCTGTAAAAATTCATTTTGAATATGTCAATTGGCAGAATTAGTCAAAAAAGAAAGAATCCGTTTCTCAGAATTTTTCACTGCCTGCCTCAATTCAGCATTGAGCAAAAGGCTAAGTACAAACCCACAATCATTTAATCTTTTTGCATTGTATGAAGTAAAACATAAGGGCTAAGTACAAACTCATAGTCTTTTCCATGCTTCTTCAATGGTTAGTCCTACCAGTAAACTTGATGATCGACAAGCATTTTTTTTTTTAGCAAGAATGCAACTGTTATTACCAAGAACAAGTCATTACGAGGAATTTGTAATACTTGGCATGTCATAGTTTACCTATAGTTGTAGGTCTATCCACAACAAGAAACACAAACTCTTCAAGTTAGAAGGCATTCTTTATTGTTAAAATATTTAGAGATCATTAACCAAAAAAAAGAACCGAGCTGAGAGAAACATTCAAATGAAAAGAAATGCGATAAGATTTACATTTTTTTATATACCCAGGTTCTATAACTGTATAAGGTTCTATCCAGGGGTACAAAGTAATAATAGAGTTATGTATGCAATTGAGGAGATTACAAAGAGAAAGAGAAAATAAAAAAAAAACACATCCACCAAGATATTTTGAGTTCATTGGCTGTAGTTAATTGCCAATAGTTTAAAGCTGGCACTCATCAGCATTATCATTAATGTTTTCTAAAAAAAATCGCATGTTTCTAATGCACCCCGGCTCTTATGTTGTAAACATTCTGATCATAATCATTGTTATCAATGTAATTTGTTGAAACCATTGAATTCGTCATTGAAGTGTTGGCCCACGTTGAGGTAGTTAAGGAGGGACCTGAAGCATATTGAGCTCCTTGAGACTGTGGAAACATTTTTTGAGGCCCAGCTGAGTAGGATTGAAAGTATAGTCCTTGATATGACTGTTGTAGGTTATTACTGGAAACAGAAGTCCTATAGGAATGTTGCTGCTGCTGTTGTTGTTGTTGTTGTTGAGTAGGTTGGGCTGTTGGGGAAACCTGAGGATAGTTGCCATAGGTTAGCCCAGAAGAGCCTTGCGGTTCTATTGAAGACATTGAAAAAGGTTGGGCTGGTGGCGGATTCAACTGTGGCGAGTCGATACTCAGAGAACGAATGGTAGAAGAGGATGAAAACCCATTTGGCTTTGAAATGTTAAGGTCGTAAGAGTTCAAAACCGCATTGTGCTGCTGCTGTTTGGACGTGTTTATGGTGATATCTGCAGTGGGTCTCATGTAGTCAGTAGTAGTGTTGATGTTGAACGAGCTACTAATCTTAAAGCTTTCCTTCTCCTTGACAAGACTGTTGTTTTGTTGCTTCAAATCCTCGCATTTTACTTGGATGAGCCTCAGTTCGGCATCTTTCATCTCTAGTGAGTCATGCAACTTTTTGATATAATCCAGTACTCTGTTATTTTTTGGTGTCCTTTTAAGTGTCTCTCCAATTAATCTATGATTTATGGCAAGATTTTTTCTTCCTGGAAATCCACCTAGAAAATCAGATGGTTCAAACAATTTGAGGTTTAGTGAATTTGTGTGCCTTCTCGTTTGAGGAGATGTCGAAGATGAAGAAGAAGCATCAGAATTTGCACCTTCATCATTACTAGCATAGCTCCGCTGTTGATTTGGTGAGTTTTGTTGTGAATAGAATGGAGACTGGGCTCCAGTTCCGTTTGCTCCTGACTCATCTTCTATTTCTTCGTTCTCGTTTTCATCATCAGAGTAATCGTACTCGTCCATGCTGGTGTTGCCATCACTCTCTGCTTTAATGCTTTCATTATCGATTACCTCCCCTTTATTGAAATGTCGCTTCTTGAACCTAGAAAGCCATTTATGTCCAATAGTCAATGGAACTGCATCATCGTTTTGTCCCTCGTTCTCCACACGTTTTTCTAGCAATCGTAGAGCAAGCGATCTGATCCTGCTATGGCGAATCGGTTCGCCCTCCTCTTCCTGCTTTCGAATAAACTGAGCAAGAGCTTTCTCCTCAACGGCTGTCAACAATTGTCTGTCTTCTGATACTTTTTGCCTTGATTGTCTACCATTCAGTCTTCCTCTGAGTGTTGTCCTTGCTAAACCATACTTCTCCGCCGCCTCTTGCTGTGTCATCCCTCTATGTACTGCAGCGATCGCCCGTTTGATATTGTCTTCCCGCTTGCGCTTGTTCTTTTGATTTTCTAGTCGCTTTAGATGGAACTTTTCTTTTCTCCCCTTATCCAGGACTTGAAGGTCATTATGCGATTCTAGCGTGCTGCTAACAGTTGTATTATCGTCATTCATTATGGGAATCGCCGGCATCATCAGAACTGACAAAGATAATGATGAAAGTTCAAGTGCCTAAACGGTTTTAATAGGAAATATGACCAAAATAACTGGTTTTCTTCTATGTTGAAGCGAACTCGAGAAAAATTTATGTTTCTGACTTCCCTCCCCCAAATATATATGAAGACAGGCTTCAAGCTTAATAACAATTATTTTCTTGCTTTTAAGCCCATTGTAAACTAAACTTTCAAGCTAAATATTATAAGGTTGTTGAGCGCACTGAGAAATGTTCAATTTTCTAGTTGGCCAGGTTTTACTTTCAGTGATTAAAGTTTTGTACTTATAATGCCTAATTGTTGTAAAGCATCGTTCTGTTCATGCTATACAATTGCTAGCAGGTCCTGCCTTAAACTCACAATCCACATTAATTCCAGGGTAAAATGAAAGGGATGAATCTTTGGCTTCAGCATCTCTCAGAAAGTAGTAACAGAGACCGTATAAAGGATTATACGAAACAGTTCTATTTAGAGCAAAGAGATTTGGGCATTCCCGCCATATCTGTCACACATACTAATTTTTTTAATTACTTTTTCATGATGTTCATGATATCATAAGTATTCTCCTATGGGATAGGCTGAGTATTCTTGATAGAGCCTTGACTCAGTCACACAGTCAGCTACGGCCACCCTGACCATGCTTTAAATTTATCTATATAGTTCTTATTTTGCAAACCTTGGTGGGATTTAACCTTAGATTTTCACATTTATAAATATTCCTACCATGCACATATATAGTTTAAATTAATAAGCTTGGAAGATCTACAGATATTACGCTACTCTATTATTTGCTTTCTCTATCTTGAAATTTTTCTTCTTTTGCTACAAGATAAATAGCAAGAAACGGGCAGAGGTGAGTTAAAAAATTTTCAAATGGGAAATAAACAACATTAAAAACATAGCAGGGCATTGAGGTCTCATATGCCTTCACCTTTAATCGCAGTAAAGTTTTTAACCCAAGAAGAAGGGTGCAAAAATATTATGGGCGGATGGAAGAAACAAACATTTTGTGTAGGTTTCAAACATCACAAAAGAACATGATTTTTCTGGAGCGCTTTAGTACTCAGGCTCATATAATGTTTACACTGTTTTGACTTTCCAGTCTATGGTCTTGATTCAGCCAATAGTTAATTGAGTTTGTTTATATGACAGCCTTATGATTTCCTGGATTTGAACGTCATGAATCGAGTTAATGCTTAAGAACCAACTGAGCTTTTTTAATGACATTTAAGAAGGACGAATGGCTCACAGCTTAAAACAGCCATGACATGTTTTATTAGTTGTCGGATGTGACTGGTCTTGAACGCAAATTGACAAATGTTTCCAATCAAGCATTTCCAGATGAGTCTTTGCGTATCAAAGGAGGCCTTATATCAGAAATGGGCTGGAAACAAATACTGTTTCTGCAAAAATTTCTGTAAAGGAAAATAAAATCAAGAGCGGCAACTTGACCCAACCTAAGAGAGAGGATAGTAGGTTGAATACGGCTTCAAGCTTTGTCTAGGTATTTCTTCCGCTTCTAGATTCCTTCATTTTTTTTCATGATAGTTAGTTGTTGGAGAACCTTGCATATTACAATGGAATTTGAAACGGTGTACTTAAAACCAATAAAGAAAGATAGTATTTGTCTACAGAATAGGTTTATGAGGATCAACGTAAAAGTGACATAAAGGTGTCATAAGCATCTAATCCTCTAAAGTCCGAAGATGAGTTTCGATATTACCGAATATGAGATGAAGAATGGAAATCGATAGCGCCGAGTAAACGCAATCGTAAACTTTTGTTTTTTCCAGGACTTTCTATACGTCAAACATTAAAAAGGAGGAAAACAAGAACATGAATCCTCATTTCTAAAATCTCCCCAGGCCAAGATCGGGGATCGGGATTGCCTTTGCTATCACGTGGTTTATGTCGTCAGGTTTAAGCTCGTTTTGGCCTACCTCAAGCGGCTGCAAAACTCCTTCCTTAATAGTACGTTCCAAAAACAGGTAGGATATGCAATGCATGAATCCAAATATGGAAACATGAAGAAATCTTGATTCTACTTTGTTCAAGAGTAGCATGGCACCGCCAGAGATACAAGATGAGTAGTAAAATCTATAGGAAACACAAATTCACACACCTTACTTACTCTAAAGTGTCTGACATTCCAAACTGACGTGATTTTAGCTTAATTTGGCAGGTATGCCCTTTCTTTGGCGGCGAGTGTAATCTGCATCTAGACAATCATTTACACAAACCCTTATGGTTCATGCCGTGACTGGTTCTCAAAGAAAAACAGAAGCCACTCATGTAGAGGGCTTTTTTATATCCAGTTCTTTAGAAAGATTCTACTCTTAAAAAGCCATGTAGGAAATTAGTGCTGAGCATGTTACGACTATCCAGTTGCCTAATAGTATTTTAGTGAACGGTAAATTGTAGTAGATATTACGGTTCAAAACCTCTGCATTATGGTCATTACATTTATAAATGGCAAAATTGAGAGAGATTGAAAACCGAGACTAGGGATTGTTTTTCTACTTATAGATTAGAATGCCTGCTAGAAACAAAGGGTAAGATGTTGATGCCGTAACACATAGGATTGAATCAAAATTTTAAAGCGGAAAGCCAGCGATCTTTAATGGCAATTGATGGAAGACCTTTTCAAGGAGTAGATTCTCCCTCGTTTAGCCGTTCTTCGAAATTCACAGACATGAAAAAGCTGTCCTCTAAGACATACAAAACATCTCCATATCACTTTCCTGCTAAAGAAACGGGGAAAACTTTTATGAGCATCTAGAGATATTTATACCCTCCTATTATTCCTACGTATTCGCACAGCCTCTGGTTAAATTTTGGAAAATCTTTCCTTGTACAGACTATCAAAAAGGGTTGGGTAAACTCCAAACCAGCCAAGCAAAGATCTCACCTGAAACTGGTTGGTCATTAACTGCAAAAAAGGAATCCTATTTGAAATATTCAGACTATCAAAGTAGACAAGGGAAAGGAGGAGAGGCATATGGAGGGAATGTTATAGCATTTCCCATGTTTTAACGCAGTCTGCTGGAAAGAGAACAAATAAGTATGCACAAACTGTACTGTCCTAATTAGGAAGTGATTTTGTGGTAACTTGGAGTAGACAAAAATGGACTCCTGTCAGGTGCTGGCGTCTTCCAGTAAGGCATTATGGTTTTGACTGGCGTTCCTTAAAATCGGAAACCCTTTTGTTAATGATTATAGGGTAAAATGCATCAGGCTATTCCATCCTTAGTCTTTCATATGACTCTAGAACAATGCATATCAGATTCTGATTTTCTAGTCACAGATCCTGACGATTGCCTAACAGCTTTGGTTGAATGAAAACAATATTCAAGCTCTGATCCACAGAGACTTAATGGTTACTAAATCCGCATATCAGTGCATTTTTTGACAAGATAATGACAGGTTTTCAGTAACTTTGACTTTCAGCAGGTGGGGTCATACCTCCTTAGGTCAGGTTTGTAGCACCTCTGTTGAGAGAAAAAACAGCCTCACTATAAAAGGGGATGTTTCAAAAGTGATAATGAGCATAGCCAGGCCAAGTTTTAATGCATTAAAATGTGGCTGCCTTAATACCTGGTTTCAAAGCTTCAACCTCAGACAGAACCTTTTTTTTTGTTGTTTTATAAAGGCACAAGCAGCTGGGTAAGTTTTGCCTATATGGAAAATCAAAAACAAATTATTTTAACGCGCCAGACAAATATAGAATTGAGAACACTGAGAAATGGAAAAAGATCAAGACCATGAACAGCTTCCAAAGTAAACAAAAGGTAGAAGAAAAAGCAATCGTAACAATCTAGTCTATTAAAGAGAGAGGAGTAGACCCTTGTATTTATCCTTGCCTTGCATTTAACAAAAAAGTGAAGATGCTCAACTTGAACGTTTGATCCGCCGAAACGTTAAGACGGCATTTTAATCGGTAACCAAACGCTTAACGGTGATCTCCTTTATTTCCTTTTGCAGAATCGCTAAATAGGGTAGGAACACTACATTAGCTATAGACTCTACATAAACCTACTAGGGTAGTGGCGCTCCATTTTCATTAGTGAAAAGAAGGAGAAGATGGAAACAGATTAATTCCAATTATGAATCAATATTTCCAAGCAATTGACACAGATATTGCTTTGCCGAACTAAGAAACAAACACATAATCCTAATCCGAGACGCCTAGTCAAAATGACTCTAAAAGCTGCTTGTTTGAGTTTTCTAGTCTCAACCTGATCATGCCTTTTGGAATCAGTAGGGAAACTGGACAACTAGGATTTAATTTATCAAAGTGGGTTCTTTATTCAATGCTTCTACTATTACGAAGTACTAGAAAAGCTCCAAGTCATCTATAACAAATCCGAATAGTTCACATAGGCCTTGCTATTCGTTGATATCCAGAAATCGATGATCACAGTCTTGGAATGTAGTGTTTCAATTATTTAACTAAAAGCATTCCTTTCAGTTGAAGAATCAGGCATGGTATCATCATTGATTGATAGACCCATACATTTCAATTCTGAATAAAAAAGCAAGGTTAAAGCCCTAAGAGCTTAATGATAATTCTATCATATGTAGATCACACGATTAGTAATTGCCTCTTTCCGCCATGGCCTTTCCCTCTGTACCCGATAAGCTGGTATTCTTTATTTGATATACATGTACCTCGTATAACGAGTGCTATTTGCCTTGCAAATAAAGAGTCTTTTGGAGGGCCTGGAATCCTAGGAGAAGTTTTGTTGAAGCAGTATTAAACTAGGTTAGTATTTCAACATATGCTTATTACAGTAATCATGACAGGTGTTTAGGCAGTCTCTAAATTATCGTTGCTTGAAAACAGAATTTTCAAAACGGGTAGACTGGAACAGTAAGAATGGGAACAGTAAGGCTAACATAGCCTTGCTTTGAAAGCACAAGCCACTTCCGAACTTATTACTTAAAACTCATGTTTGTGCAGTCATAGTGTAACGGCTGATATCAGAGAAGGCAAGCAAAATTTAGTACATTTCGGGTACAAAAAGCTCTAATACAAGTGCTCATTGAAATAAAAGCATTAACAGTTTAACAATACTGCTTTTTCTAAACAGTTTGCATATTTTAGGATCGCAGTTAAGAAAAGCTATCCGACAGGTCTTGTCTCTTATCCACATAAAAAACGCAAGCGCTGAACAGAGAAGGGCTGCTTTAATTATTTAATGTCGTATAGTTGGCGCCGATTGATACAATAAAATAAATAAGAGATAATTAAGGCTCTTTATATTCCTCTTCTAATGGCTTTTTACGACTATGTAAAGCGACTAAGCTTATGTGTTGAAAGCAGGGTGCACTTTTCATGCCATTCTGGCAAGGATTTTTTTTGTAAAAGGGGCAACAACACTCATCGGTAATTTTCTTGTCTGTCAAAAAGCAAATCTCATCTATTATGATGAACCATTAATCTTATTCATGTCAATGGTATTGCCGCGGGTGTTTAAACTATGTACTGCTTCTGTGTCGAGAATATGCTTTCCGAGTTCGCATAAGGCAGTTTTCAAAGTTAGGCGGCTAATACAGCGTATACTCTGCGGAGCTCATCCAGATTCATGGATCTTAAATCATCAAAAAGAAGCTTGAAATGCTTTTGAAGAACAAAAGTCAAATCTTTGTCAAAAGAGAGAATGTGACATCCATATATTGGGGCACCTCCACCGGGATTGATATGTATGTCGGATGATAGGCACTGACTCTTATGCAGGGGCAGCCAGTAGGGATTACAAATAAACAGTTTATTGATGCACGTACCCCAACAGCCTCCTAGGGATGATTTAGTTAGCGGTGGTGGGTTTTATCGGTTTGTGAATATGCTTTATCTATAGGTACGCAACGCATTTTGCAGTTACAGGTGCGATACATAGGTAACACTTCCCATTGAGATGTATTCTTGACGTTGTCAATTCTGTTCGGACAGAAATAGATGCCAAGCACATCCTTGACCTATATCACAAGAATGGAAACCAGGAAACCGTTCCCTTACCTTATTTTGCATTTTTCGTACGTGCATCGGTTGTTTGTAGTCAATCTAAACATTTTACCTGCTGCTGAGACATGCTGCTTGGAATCCTCCATTGGATCAGTGGGCTTTACTTTTAAAATCTTCCATACTTTGTCCTGTTTTTTGGCTTTTGGCGCTAGAAATGTATCTCCCTTAATTTCCAAAAGCTTAAATGTAAACCTTATTCAATTGTTTTCCGGGTAATGAGCTGTACTGATCGTTTCTGAAGCCACAGCTGGTCTTAGCATTTCAGCATGAATGTACTTTCCGATGCTCATCGCCCCCCGCCTCAGTTTTCATACCATAATAGTAGAATTAATTGGTTGTGCACAATATATATTCAAAAGAAACCCGTAGTTTATATGATAGAGGAAGCCGGGTATACTGAAGGCAAGAACCTTGGGTTTAAATCTTATTCACCATCTCTTCATTGTGGAGTAGTTCTTAGATATCGGAGCCGGTATAACCGAATTTGTTGTAAGGTCGATAAGAATATCGAGCTTCAAGCGTATTTTATAAACGGTCCTAAAACATATAAAGCTTTGAGTAGCCGTACTCTTAATTGTAGAAACAAAGCTGATTGTTCTTACGGCAAAGGGCATATACGGTATAACCCGCTCTTCCCTCAAATCATAAAATACGGTACGCCTTTCCATTAACTTTCTCTCGGAAGTGTGTGTACTTGAGGTTAAACAAATCTATTTTGGCAGACAAACTTGATTTACTCTATCAAGTAAATCGCCCCAGGAATCATGTTTATGGTATAATACCAGTCAAATCACTTTATAAAGAATGCCTTCAAATAAATCAAAAACTCTACGGATGATCAGGAAAGTTGGACAGTACTGATACTGTGAAACAAACACTACATAATCCATCTGGATTTTACCATGGCCAGGCGGTATGTTCTAGACTGGAAATTAGCGGGGTTAATTGACTTTTTTCCCTCGTCGTTTGAATTTGAGAAAGAAACTTGACGGATTGGAAACGACGCTTACTGTTTCTGTTTTACGGGTAGAAGCATAGAAATAAGATGATGAAGACTAGATCTAAGGTACTGCTACACTGGACTTGTTTCTTCTTATAACGAATCAAAGTAGACCCTTTGATTTCGCAGGAATGTAGATGCCCATACTTTTGTATGCGCTGTTTCGATGAGTATACCCTTCCAAGATTGTTAAATTTCTGGTGTAGATTTTTCCTAACCGTCTTACCTCAAATAGTTAAACAAGGCGGACTTATAAATACTTTAGCTTTTGCGCACCAAATAGAAGGACTATAGTCTGATATTTTCAATGTTTTATGTTATACTCAAATTTGGAATCATCTTCTACTGTTACTGTGTCCTTAGCTAACGATATCTGAGAATCGCACAAAAACTCCAGTAGGTCTTGCTGATTCATTTCAGTTTTCGAGTTATTCGTTTGCTTTAAAGTCTAGTTCTTTTTAATGAGGGTTGGCACTCTCAATAATTAGTATTTTTTGAAATTTCAATGTTTTGCAAGGGTTGCGCAACGTAAGTGTGGAGTTACAAATGTTTCCAGTACTATTCTAGACTAAAAAAGGGAATAATCAAGTCAAAAGTAGCATTCTGCAAATATCAACTCTTCAATGTTGTATTTTTTTTTCCATTTGTATTACTGTTCCTAAAGTATTTACTATGTAGACACACATACTACTCTTACTCGTCTGAGAGGGGGTCAATGATTCACACACATATTTGCTGAATTGCTATAAAATAGGGATCTAACTACTTATATAACTATAGATTGAGATTACCCGGAGTGGATATCACCCGAGTCCTTCCTAACATCACGTAGTTAACGATTTCTAATATTTACTTTCCCCTTGCTATCAATTTCGGTAGTACCTACTAGAAA
Organism: Alloascoidea africana; assembly: GCA_030581615.1. Lineage (NCBI taxonomy): Eukaryota > Fungi > Ascomycota > Alloascoideomycetes > Alloascoideales > Alloascoideaceae > Alloascoidea > Alloascoidea africana. The sequence continues at coordinate 341,691 of JAKTTT010000006.1, forward strand.
CTATATATTTTCTGTTATTTATGCTGAAAGTTGATTCCAGGTAGTTATAAACTTCATTTCTTTCCTGCTACCATAAGCTACTTACAGAACGGGGTCTAATGTAACTCACGATTACCTGTGCTTTCATTGTTATAGGTAGGGAAACGGATGTTGATAGAGCCGGTATCCGATAAAGGAGGTCGCGAGGAGTAAGCACATCTCAAAAAGATAGCCCATCTTCTGTTAAGCCGCTTTAGAAATTAACTGAGCTTATTTAACCAATTACAATTTTATACCTTTCTTCCAAATATTCTACACTGTTGGGATTGCATAGCAGAGATATCACTCTGATAGAAGTTGACAGTCGAGATCAACTCTGGAGCTGTGGCCGTGATTGATTCGGTAAGCATCCGATAACCTTTTGTAAACTTGACCTAGGCTACTGGTTTCCGGTCTTAGACAAAGGTTGGTTGCCAGGCAGATTGGAAGACAGGTGCAGGAAGCATAATCAACATCCATCAAACTTTCGGAAAAAGAATGATTTCACTATTCTACTGGGATGCTTAATATTCTTAAATTGTTACCCCCCGGGTCTAACAACTCTTTGAAAGCGATGCTTGTATGAAGAAATTCACCCGGCGTCTTAGTAATCTTAGGATGTGATCGGCTTTTTAGATGTGAAACGTCTCCACAAGCTTTTACCAATATAAGTTCTACTTTTATCTTTATTGGGAATAGACTAGAATTCTAAAAATGTTATTTTTTGATCGATAGTTTATTCTCCCATGGGAAACGTCCTGCAGAGAATGAAGAACCGAGTTTTATATTTAAATTATTGAAAAGGTCACTTAAGACTTGTTCAAGTCTACAAGGCTCAGTGAAATGATCCAAGAGAAGTTTCCAGGTTATATCGGCTACAAGAAACTCTTGTTAAGTAAAAGGTAGTTATGCAACTGCAAGTTTCCCCATTGACGATGCTGAACTTGTGGGTATTTTGTGGAGTGCTTACCCCATACTCAGGCATTTAAATCAAAGCAATGAATTTCAATTGATCTATAGCGCTACTGGTAAAATTTGATTAGGCACCCCATTAATACGTTCTCTCGGGGTTGTGGTTGGCTATATTACTCTAGATGTTCAAAAGTTCTTTGCGAAAGATAAAAATCAGAGCTTTCACATGGCCGTTTCGAACAAAGTAGCACGCGAATCAAGAGAGCTTGTGAGAGGACGTGTTTTGTATTGATTATTCCTGCAACTTGGGAGGAGCTGAAATTTCTCCTTCTTTTCATCAAGTCTGTATTTCACTATCTAAGATTTTAAGAATTTTTATCAGTCACTAAAACCGGAAGTGATCCAGTTTATTTATTCTCATTATCTGCGATGTCACAGAACAAGCCAGGCAGTTCATGGTTGCAGGAGTACAATAAAGAACAGGGACCATAAAATTTTTTTTAGTTAGGAGCTGGAGTAAGACCGAGAAGTACTACAATCCTTTGGATAAATCTGAATTAGGAAATTTACTTTCTGTTTTTGTGTGTTGTTCTTCCCTTTCCAGTGTCAAAGCAAGCAACCAACCAAATATCAATGTTCTTGTGATTTAGATTATGTCGGCAACATATTGAGCAGGTATATCTTTGAAACAATAGAACCGTTGTATTCCAATTAGAAAGAAAAGTTATAGCTCAAAGCAGGGTTCAAGGGATCTAGAGTTCAATAATCATCCAATTATAAAACCTCCTAAAGGTAAGCAGTTTGTTTACAATAATAAGTTGAAAATCAAAGATGGGTTGGCACAACTCTGTTTCGAGCATTTGAGAACAATTACTACAAGCTCGTGAGAAAGTTCGATTACCATTCTAGAAACACGGAGTTAAAATAATGTTCTATATGATGGCTCTGAAACTCGCCATCGTAGTTTAACTTTTCGTTAGTAGCTCCATAAAAACAATATATGAACTTTTTTGCTCGTATCAATTAATAGATTTAATGTAAGCAAAAGATTTTTGGCTGACAACTTTTATTCCCCAGATATGAAACAATAGATGTCAGTATGGAACATCAGTAGAACATGTCATAGGATACCTAACTTTGATAGTTCCAAAGCAGGCATACCTGAATTTCGTCCTCTATTAGCGCAACTACGGAGTCTAAAAGCAATTCAATCTCCAATATGATTAGAATTATGCAAAACGTGCCTAGCAGATTTAATATGCTGCAAGGATTGCAATAATCGAAGCTCTATTTCTATACCTACCTTCTTAGGGAATTATCATTTGTTTTGCATTTTCAAATTAATTCTCTAACATTTGTTTGAATAAGTAATTATGGCTTTCTTCCTCTGAAACAGATAGTGAGCGATTATTTTATTATTTTATTATTATTAACTCCTAATAGGAAATAATCGAATACATGGGAGTAACCGCTGTTAGATTCTTTCCCAATCAATTAATTATTTTCTATTAATTCAACAAGAGTTTTTGTCAATTTATTTAATAAGACGTGTTTATTAATTTGAATTTCAAAGCTTTTAAAATATCTTCAATGATAGCTTATTTAATTGCTTTTAAGGGAGATGCAATAGAAGCAAAGTTTCAAGCAAAATATCTCCTTGCTGACAAGAAATAGAAACAAACATGAATCAACTTGAAAGATATGCTCTTGAACTAAGCTACCATATCATCCAATCTATGAGGGTATTGTATCTTAATATTATCTTTAAAATACCCTCTTTAATGACTTTAAAAATGGATAATCAGCAAAAGCTGATTAAATAGCTACGAGTTTGCCCATAAACATTTCTTTTCCACCCTGCAAGGCCGGAAAGTATGAAGATATTCATCTGTATCCACAAAACCGACTATATTTAGCTATACATTTTCTCTTTTCTGGTTTTCAAACTTTGGTGACTTGGGTTTAGAACTGGAATCACCAATTTCCAGGTGTTGTGTGCACTGAGAAGAATTTTTCGAGTATTGACTCAGTTTTGTGGCGGGTTAAAATACATACAAAAAGCTACAGGCTACATTATCTGTTTCGAAATCTTACATGGCCTCTTTCTCTTTAGAAGCAAAAAGTTTTAATAATGATTACAATTTGGAATCTTGCTTTTAGACATTCATCAGGTCTTGAAAAACAGAAGCTGCAACATTTCCAAACTCTTTCAATTCTTCTTTCAGATTCCGTTGTACCAGCTGCTGATTTTGAGTATCCTCCAAGCTTCTTCTCAGATGCTTCTCTCAATTGGATTTGATCCGGAAATTAAGAGATTCATACCGAATACTCGATATAACGCGTTTTATCTTGGTGGCTGTATCATACAGACTTTTGTCTTGCTAGAGCATTATATATATATTTCCATTTGTTTTCCTTATCACCAAAGAATCCAAAAAGATTGCACTTCTGTTAATATCAACTGCCAAGTTCTCTTTAATCAGATAATAAAGTCCAACACTGTCCCAAAGCATCGAGACCCATTCCACCACAGAACCCCGCAGTATTTCATTACTTCTTGTACCAATATTTAATTCAATTGTCCTCTGAGCTCTTCCAACTTTCCCCATTTGGCCTAAATCTATCAATATTTGTCTGAGTTAACCAAACAATTCCATTTCAGTCGAGAGTTCAGATCTTGTAAGATTCTGCCATTGCCAATTTAGCTGCGCTATGAACTCAGAGGTCTCTTTAACTTTGAATTGTAGCACTCAGACTCGGTTTTGGTTTTGTAGACACTTCCCCATAAGTTATAGATGTCTGAAGGCTTTTGTGCCGAACCAGCTTTTTCTGTTCTCCCAGAAACAATAAACCTCGGACCATAGTGATTTTTTAGGGGAAAGGTATTGGTGGGCTCCCCCTTATTTGATCCCTTGACCTAATCTTCATCTGTAGTTGTAATACGCTTGCTTTAAAGGTCACTCTTATCTTGTACTCGGGCAACTTTTGAAGGTCAAACATGATTTCATTCTTTAACAACGTAGGAATTGATCTAAGGAACGTTTAAAGTAAAAAGAGAGACATTTTACAAATAATAACGTGGCTTGCCTACAACCTAGGATATTCAACATTCATTGAAGATATAAGTATATTAAAAAAGCTTTACCAGAATCTCTAGACATTTCTTTATTTTATGTACATGCCTCAGAGTAATATCTTGGCTTTCAACAAGTACAAAACCGAATAGTCGCGGTAGCCCATCCCGATCAACCAACTTGCCATTTCCCTAGCTACCTACTCATCTGTGTACTTTCAATCCAGTGAATCCAAAAAATCCGCAAACAATGAGAGCTCCTCCTTTATTTAATCGTGTTTTCTCGACCCTTTGTCGCTTGCAAAGTCTCTCATTTGCCTAGCAAAATGGATTGACCTCGTCGCACAGGAGGGGCACTCCAACTTGAAAAGCCGAGCTAATTTAGCAATATCATCAATAACAGTATATGATGGTGTCTAAAGCTGCTTTGGTGTCGGTAAATTAACCGTCGTAGAGCTTGGAGAGCGTTTGTGAAGTAAAATAGACACAAGAGTCGGCAACTCATGGTTATCAACAATCAACCTTTGATGCTTTCCCTTCTTTTGGGTAGCAGTCTGTTATGAAAATGTTGTATCCAGTAAATACCAGCAGAACTATCCGTTCATCCATTATCCGTAGGCTTATACGGGAGATTGCACTCTTCATATCGATTGCTGAGGCGGGAGCTCCCAAACCCAGCATTAGTTCCCTGCAATACTATATCTGATTTACAAAAGGTCATAAAGGAGTAAACTTGTCTTTCTGCATCACTCAATGCCTATAGCAATTATTGAAGATAGGATCATACTCATCATAAAACCCCGTCTTGTCGAAGTTATAAACATCGCCTTGGCAATGCCATATTTACGTCTTGTGAAGTTTATATAATGGGCTTATTGTGTCGGAACTTTCACAATCGACACTCTGAAAAACATATGAATAATTGTAGAGTGTTTTGGGTTCTGGTTGTCTCTGGATGAGGTGAAGCCAAGCCCAGTGCTTCCCGACTTGCCCAACATCGTGCTCTGTGAGCAGGAGATTAGGCGTTTCCTTGGCTCCAGAGATGGCCATAGAGAATGCCCGGACACCAAGGTCGAGAATGAAATTTACAAAAGCATTCCTTTTTAATTGAGTCAATCTCTTCCAATTCGTATCTGTGTGAGTGCGAAACCCATTCATTCATTCGGACCTTCAATGCACTTCGATTAAACCCAAGAATCTCTCCAAATACCGAGTTTTGGGTCTCGATTGATAGCTCGAGGGCAAACGGATTATTTGCCTCTAGCATTTCAGAAGACATCTTGTGTGATGTCATATGCAAGTTCTAATAGATTATCAGTGAATGTCAATAATCTTAATCACTATAAACTCTGTGATGAGCATCAGCTCTACGATAAGTGGCCCAGACAGGTATACAATTTTAAAAGAAGGGATGGTGAGGGCGGCTCACTTGCATGTAAAGTAAAAACTAGAAAGAAGGCCAGACTATTTTCTGTAAGTGTAGAAAGAGAGCTCTACCTAATTGAAAGTATCTTTTACCAGGAAGCATAGTAAGATCGCATTGACATTTCTGGAATTCTACAATTATTGCGAGTTTGGTTTTAGAGATATGATGCAATAGTTTTTGATCTGTGTGAATGTCAAGCTCTCATTGACCCTCTTATTGTGGTAGATTCATTTCATTGCCTTATACACTCGTCAATTGGATTTTGGAGATACTGCTTTCCCGCCGATTCTGCGTTGGTTTGTGAAAAATTAATGGAGTTGAGGCACCACAAGAAAGCGAAGGTGAATGTGGAAATCACACCCGGAGAAATACTAAAAACAAACCTCTATCCCAAAGCAAGCTCATAGGGATTGAAGTCATTTTTCTAGTTGATAAAAGACAACAGTATATATTACTAACAACAGTCGGAACATAATGGTCCAAAAATATACATGCAACAAATAAAAATAAGTCATAAATACAGCAGAATTGTCTATAACTGGCTAGAAAACCCGCTCGCCCAGTAGGCCCATAGAAGCGATAGCCATACCAAAGTACAGAATGTTTTGCAAAGGATTACCATCCATTGCCATTACCCCATCCGGGTTGAGATTGGCCGTTGTAATTGGCATTTTCCCATCCAGACTGGGATTGATTGTTATAAAACCCACCTTGGTTAGGAGCACTCTGGGTGGGAGTGGAATACGAAGAGTCGTCAATTCCTCGTCCTCCATATCCATATTGCTGTTGGGGAGGTGGGTATCCCCCATACTGAGGCTGTCCGTACCCACCATATTGCGGTGCCTGTTGGTTGTTCTGCTGACCGCTCAGTTTATCCTTGATCTTATGGTCAAAAAGACCAAGCATAGCACCAGTTGCAGCTCCGGATTTGGTGTGGCCGACTAGTTTTCCGAGGACGCCTCCTGCAATTCCTCCAACGATGGCGCCTCCGATTCCTCGTTCGCCTTCAGCAGCACCTAGTTCGCCATCGGGTTGCTGTTCGCTTCGGTAATTATTGTTGTATTGGTTTTGGTGCTCTTGTGGTTGAGAAGTACCATAAAATGAATCTGCTTCGCCCATGCTTTATTGTTGTGATGAGAAATGTTTAGTGTTGGTGGAAATTGTGAAGGAGGAGGGGAGTTGGGTCTCTTATATATTGGCTGCTTATCCGTGATCTCGTCAGCGGTCATGTAAAGTTTGTGCTGGCACAGCCGTTATTGTGGCGCTGTTTGTCTGTGACGCAAGACAAGAATCATTATGAAATGGCGCTAGTTGGTCCCACCACTTGGAGAAGCAGCACAGACCCTTAGATTGGACATATTGGTCATTCTTCATTGATCCTGACTGTGTATTTTGCCCAATGTCAACATGGCCCATCAAGGATCGTATATAGTAAAAATGACACTGGCTAGCTCAGCCTCATTACCCTCGAAACTCTTACAGTGCCCCAATATATGTCACTGGAACATAATAAAGACATTGCAGATTTATAGATTTGTTTGGAGCTCGATTACAGAAAACCGACTTTCAGCAAATTCATGAGACTTAACAGATCTTTTTGATCATAGTTAATCTCCTAGGTGCAGACTGACTATGCACAAATATGATTCTGTTTTGCTATCAACCAGAAATATGGCTTCCCATTTTCTCTTCATGTCAAATAACTGGAAAAAGCTGGAACTTAGCCAGACAATCGAAAGTTCTGGCCATCACATTTAAAGGGCAAATGATATTCAATGCTTCTTTGACCAGCACTTGAATCTAGAATAGTTCTTTACAAAACTGTAAACTTGACTCTCCAACCTCTAATATCTCAATGCTCGCTACTGATTTGCTAGAGCTGTCCTTTGTTATTTCAACAGTTGTGTTCAATTCAAGAGCATTATGTCATGACGAGTTGTAATTTATGCCACAAAGGATAATCTGGATTCTCGAACAAGCAAAGCAAGTTGGAAGCTCTTGCTTCATAGTCAAAGAGAAACTCTAGAATTATGATGCCACGCCATTAGTACGGTATATCAGTATTCTTTATGGGTGAATATTTCTCTCTGATGGTTCCCGGGTGATCTAGCCATTATAGAGGCGGGAAACTCATTCTTATAGTAATTGACATCTCAATTAAACAAATTAAGGAAGAAAAATTCCTACCTTCTTCTATGCACAAGACCAATTTTCTTCTTCCGCTGCCTTTATTCCTTTAACATCACTTTAGGATTAAAGATAATGCCGATATCAATCGTTATTTTACACAACCATGAAATTCCACCTATGTCTATTGAGAGTTGAAACAATACTGGTAGAGTTTTCCAGTTTGTCAGAAGCTTGGCATGAACTTTTCTAGTTGTACATATGGACGTGAGTGACAGGTAACCTTGTTGAAAGCTTGAAATCCCAGCATAACTATTTTTGCCGAAGAACTTTTCCTAATTTTGTTTCGATTTCTAGTATACAAGGTTTATTGCCTATAGTAGACCCAGTACCATCTGTCTGATGTTGATCTCATTCCTACTACTTCTAGAAACAGATTTTTGCTCCGTATTCGTTTATCTTCGTTTCTTTTGCTCAATTGCCATGCCTTTACGACCTTTCTCTTGGTTTAGCATTGTAAATATGTACTCAAATATGTATAAATCCTTTTGCAATTGGAGAAGCCATGCATGATCTTTGATTGTTTAAAAAAGGGTCAAGAACGGCAAAAGTATGACAAAAAACGTCTTTGATAATGAATGGGGCAACTCAAAACAAGATAGTGAATTTAAGGGAAAACTTGTCAAAGAACGCGATAAATAGAAAATCTATCAGCACTTTCAGCTGTCACCAGTAGTGTGGGTAGGTCGTCTTTACTTCACTTAGATCTTCCAACACCCGAAACGGGCAAGAAGAGAGAATCTTACATACTCAAGTTAATTGAACTGGTTATCAAAGATCTTAGCCTAAAGTCCGGTATGCGGACCATTTGGGCCAAGGCATGACTCGAAAAGTCCAGAAAATATATCAAACAAGTGGAAGTAAGACAGAATACATGGGCCGGGTTCTCCAATGTTCTATGCCAGCTATTGACGTAAAGGCAGAATGCATAATGTGTGACGGTATAATTACACATAGTGATGACTTGATAGCCGTGTGCCGAGCCGGGTTGGAGGTCAAATTCGGATATATCGAGAAGGGAAAAATAAAAAAAATCCGAAATGCAAAGAGATCGTTACATATGAAAAGAAAAAAAAAATGATTAGCACTACCTGTGTATGGAGTCCGAAAACCACATGCAAAGTCAGTGGTCATTGTGGTACTATAAAAGAGTTTTGATGAAATGAAATAGGGCGGTATGACATGCCACGTTAACCATTTTAAACTTATCTAGTGTCTCACCGAGGCATTATGGAAACATCGCAAACACAAAATAGAGCATTTCGAGAAGAAAGGAAGATAGTTATACAACATTAGTTGATGTTTTACATAGCCATCGCCAAGTCAAAAATCACTTGCTGGTCAATTTACTTTAGCTATACAATAGTCTCAACACTGTAGACTCACCTTGCATTTATTTACATAGATATTGCTCGCTATTGCCTTTATTGTTGATCTTTACCCCAGTCGGTCGTATTTTCAAGCATAAGGGGTATTGCAAGCGGCATACTTGAAAATCAATTCCGGATTTCCAAAACGAACGCGAACAGCGTCCCATTGCCACTTCTACATCCCAGAAAAGATAAGAAAACGGGTTAAAGATTGTGCCTTTAATTTTGGAAATAGTTTCTGGGGGAATAATCTAAATGGGGTCTTAAATACGCGGATGCTCTTTACATCTGAAAACTGGAAGATTGGCAAATCCTACTCTCCTCTTATGCGGTTCAGGTTCCCAATTCCGCAAGAATTTTCCCAAAAAAGAGATTAAAAGTTATTAGATATCGAAATCGAGAATTGAAGATCAAAAACAATTGAATTTAGAAAGTTCATGATTTATGTCGAAATAGTCGGAGTTATCTCATAGCTCTCTCGTGTAGCCATTCCCAATAAAGTGCCTCAGTGTTTGAAATATAGTTAAAGTTTATAGTCTAATGACCCTGTTTTGTTCACATGCTTGGACAAACATAGATCTCCCAAGCTGAAAAATGCTGAAGAAACCGTGGATGGGTTAAGGGATTCAGGTGTAAATAATGATTCCATACTCAAACTAGAGCCGAGGTCTGAAGACTTTGTAAACAGTTTCGAAGGAATGCCCATGATGATGGCAAAGCATAATCAATTGCTTAAGTTGTAACGGTTCTCAGAGAAGACAATACGTGAGTAAGACACACAGTTACCAAAAACAGAAGACGAAAAAGAACGCATTAAAAACAACATCTACATCTTCTAGTCTCAAATTCGATTCCTAAGAATTTTGCACAATAAGAGCCGAACACCAGGATGTTGAAGGTCATGGTGAGCCATGTGATAAAGGTTTATCTTCCTCTCTATCCGTGTACCTCAGGATCACATTCTGCGCCTTATGCAACATTAAGGTGTATGAGTTTGCACAGGGATGACAGATCGGATCACCTGTGCCGTGTTCTGAGAATTTCTTTAACACGATACTATTGCATCACCAATATTTATTGTGCTAACAATTTTTAATAAAATTTTAAAGGTTTCTCGGTGATATGCCGTACAAAGTGCTGAAGTTCGCAGAAGTCTGTGGCGATGGTGGGAGGAGTTTTCGCTTTTTCAAGTATGCGGCTTGGATTTCGGCGATTATAAAACGTTGATGATAAAATCTGAAGTATTCAAGCCGAGGATGTTCAACACTAAGAAAACATTGTCTGCATACCCAAATTAGAGTTACCATAATACTATGGTTCCCTTCGATGTCTTTCTAAGGCAAAAAAATTATCTTGGTAGCTAAGCTTTTTGAGTTCTAATATTGTTTAGCAATTAGACATAAATAACCTGTCTTATCCTTTCTATTTTTTTCATTCTTTCTTCTCTGCTCGAAACAACATAATAGAATTTCAAATAAAACGGAGATTGGAAGAAGCGGTCACTTACGACAACATCTCCCACATAACCACAACATTAATCACACAACAACCGAGGCATAATGAGTGGCAATCCAAGGAATTCAGTAGGCTCAACATCAGCTTCGCTACCCTCTTCAATAGATGAGGGAAACCCTGTCCAAGCTCAAGACGAATTCAAGACACCTAAGGAATTTGAGGGATTACCCAGAGCCGATGAGGAACATTTAGAGAGATACACAAGTCGAGGAAGTCGGTTGAGCCACAGAAGCGGATCCTTTAGTGAGATTGCTAGAGACGATGATTTGACACGAACCATGTCCCATATGAGTAGAATATACCACGAAGAAGAAGGCGATGAGAGTGAGGATGAAAAAGACGAGGGCATTGAAATAGCCGACTTGGCATGGGACAGTCCAAACGACCCAGGGAACCCATACAATTGGTCCACTGCAAAGAAATGGTACTCGACTCTTGTGGTTTCGCTGTTATGTCTGGTAGTTACCTTTGGTTCCTCGTTATATGTGTCGGGGATTGCCCAAATAATGTTCAAATTTCACATTTCACAAAACTTGGCAATTTCGGGGCTCACTTTTTATTTATTAGGCCTTTCCCTGGGCCCAGTGGTAGGAGCACCTCTCTCTGAACTGCTAGGACGAAAGTGGGTCTATGCCATTTCCTTACCAGTCTCTATGCTTTTCACCCTTGGCATCTGTTTGGCACAAAACATTGAAACCATTCTGGTGTTAAGGTTCTTCAACGGCCTTTGTGCATCCCCGGCCATGGCAGTTGCAGGAGGAACCGTCACTGATATGTGGGGTCAGGATATGATTGGAATTGCAATGTCTCTCTTCTGCTTAGCACCATTTGCTGGTCCAGTTCTTGGTCCTGTGGTGGGTGGTTTCATTGCACAGAACGTTACCTGGAGATGGTGCCTTTGGGTCCACCTTATCTTTTCTGGTGCTGTTCTCCCTCTTGTGTTTGCACTTCCCGAAACTTACAAGTCTGCAATTTTGAGAAGGAGGGCAAAAAAGAGAGGCATTAAGGTCAAGAAGCCAAAACTCACTGGCTGGCAATTGGCCAAATTCTTCTTTATGATGGTGGTGGCCAGGCCTATTCAAATGCTCTATCTGGACCCAATTGTCTCTGTTTTATCAATATACACTGCATTTATTTTTTCCATTCTATTCGGGTTTTTCGAAGCCTACCCTTTAATTTTTGTTGGTGTTTACCACATGTCAGAAGGTGTTTCTGGTCTCGCATTTCTCGGAATTGGTATTGGACTTGGATTGGGTACGGCTACCTTCATGATTATTGATAGGAAAATGTACTACAAGAAGAATCCAGATGGAACAAGAGGAGAAAGGGACGAAAATGGAGAACTCACTTATGTCGAACCAGAGTCAAGAATGCACCCATTCAAGATTGGTTCAGTTCTTTTACCACCATCGTTGTTTTGGCTGGGATGGACTGCTAGGCATTCAGTGCACTACATGGCACCCATTGCAGCTGGTGTACCTTTTGGAATGGCATTGATTTTAATCTTTTTTGCCGTCATGTCCTACTTTGCCTACTCTTACCCACCATTAAGCACAGCATCTGCATTGGCTGCAAACAACTTTGCACGATATGTTATTGCCAGTGTTTTCCCACTTTTCACAGTTCAAATGTACAAAAAATTGGGCATAGATTGGGCTTCTTCCTTTTTTGGGTTTGTCGCCCTTGCATTGGCGCCTGTTCCTTGGATCTTTGAGCGTTGGGGTCCCAAGCTTCGAGAAAGAAGCACTTTTGGATATACTGCTATGAGACGGAAAGCAGCAGAAGAAGCCAGACTTGCAGAAGAAGAGGCCAGGTTTGCACAAGAAGAGCAAGAAGCAGCTAACAATAACAATGAAAAGGTCGGAGATTCACCTTCTACCCCAAGCGTTTCCAGTTCAAAGGGGAGAAAGGATAGTAAGTCTTCTTCAATCGATGGGACCTCTGATGATGACTCTTCGGTTTCAAAGAAGTAGTAGCATTTCGAAAGTGATATATTTACTCCAAAAGAGCAACAATAGGCATTTTGATATGTTGCTCTTTAACCAGGAGTCCATTTATGTATGGATGAACCACTTGCTTTCTTTTGCTGTTGTCAGCATTTTCACTTTATATATTGTGTTTTGTCTTGCTTTTTGGATGGGTTTGCAGAATTAGATTAATTACTATTTACACTATTGATCAGTTTATTACACTAATCTCATTATCAATTGTCATTGCTCTTCATGTTAGACTGTAGTTACACTAGCGCTTCTCACCAAGAGATAATCAGTTCTCACATACAGATATTTACAAAGAAAAATTCTTAGCGGAATTGACATGCTCCTGTAGATCTTCTAACGGTTTCGCCTTCTATTGTAACGAAAATAGCCTACCAAGTGTATCTTTATTTCTTGGCTAAGGATATTCTATGAATTTCTTAGATGGTCTTCTCTAATCCAGTGATTTCGAAGGCCTTTATATAAACAAAACTTATAAACATCGGTCTAGGCGTCCTTTCAGGATCAGATTCGGTATAATTTCCTTGACCTGAACCTTGTCCTCTTGGCGGGTAAGCGGGTGGCGAAGGGAACATGACTGGTGAACTATTCTTACAATGTCACCTCTAACAAACCTGCTAACTGTTTACTTCAAGATCAATTGTATTGGTCTCAGGGTTATAGTCAACGGTGGATAGCACCAAATCCTCCAAATCATGTCCCCATATTCCATAAGATCCATCTGTTCTGTTTCGATTAAGCATTCCTGGAAGGTGTCCTTCTTCGATAGTGGCTGTTTCCCTTTCTGTCTGGTAAATCTCTTTGTAAAGGTTCATAATCTTTTCGGCTATTTCAAACAACGTGACACCCGCGGTGCGATCCGCAGGTTCAAAGTCGAAATAAAAGTCGTCCTGTAGTGGATAGTCTATTAGAATTTTCAATTTTGTACTGGTTGGAATTGGACCAGAGATGAAAATTTCCGTGCTGTTGTCCAATTTGGCGAGTTCTTCTTTCGGATCAGCAGATAAGAGAAGAGAAGATTTGGGGTATTTCTCGTCGCCTGTAGAGCATTGAACAACTTTTGAAATCACCGTCATATCTGCAGGTTAGAGAAACGTATATGATTGTTGCAATTGGAATGGACGATTTTTTTTTTCACGGAACTAGAGGATTTATAAATGGATGGTTATGGAGGACAACAACATGAAAGTCGTTGTTAGTCCGTTTTAGTCGATTTGACTTGCCAAGACTGGTTTTGTTCACTTGCGGGTGAAATGAGGGACAAACAGCACCTTAATTCTCACCAGAAGTTTACTCGTAAACGGCAATGGCTGTCAAATAGACCTAAACATGATTTGATGAAATCGACTAACTACAAGATACTCAGTCTAAATAGCAATGCATCACGTTTTTGTGTGAAACATCTTTCGATAGTATGAAGTGGGACTCCTGGTAGCCTCATTCCAGGGACCTGTGTAAACAAAGGAGGACTTCAAACTCAACGTCGAGTTCAATAGGTGCAGCGATTGGTTCGGATTATTTCTTCAAAACTGTTGGTAAATTTCCTAGTTTGTTGTTACCTCCGAGCTTGCCTAGTCAAGTAAAATGGATCTCGTTGTGACCATGAAGGTTAACAATTCTGCCTTTTATGGCAAACATAAACTGGAATTATAATACTATTAAGCTAGCTAAAAAATTAAAAATTCGGTGTGAGTTTTCCTAGTCCAATTATCGAGAATTTTTTATGACTATTTCTATTAACTAAATGCCCGTTTATGCTTGTATGCCGGTTTCATATTCAAAACCAAATAGGTAATTTCGATCTATGCTATAAATTTAAAACATTTTTCAAAGTAAAAGTGGCAACAAATGGAAGAGAAACAAGTGTGACTGGATATTGAATCATCAAATTCAACCCCATCAAATCCAATTGTTCATGAGTTTTGCTCAAAGGCGGAGTAAAAGAAGCCGTCAAGTATATTAACATTGTAGCACTGGGTTGACCACTTGAGATTATCAATATGAGAATCAAAATATGGTTGTCTGATTCGATCCAACCAATATCTCTCAGCCGTGTTACAAACCCAATAGCGATAATGGGGAGAACGCAGATTTTCACAATTGATAGAACAAATAGTATAATGTAATATCGCCAGGGATAACTTTTCAATTCTATTTGACCCATGGTGGCACCAAGGACTAAAAGTCCCAGTGGAACATATGCTGCACCGAGGAAACTTGTAACGTCTATAACAAAGTTCAATATTGGCAGTTTGTCTGGAGCATCGGGGAGCGTTACATTCGAAGATACAAAGAGTCTCCGGGTCCATGGGATCATCGTTATCGTCATTGCGAGTATAACGGATATTGGCTGGGGTTGTATGGTCATTTGGTAAGCCTTTTTAAGCCAACTAAACCTTTCTCGCGAAAGTGGAGGTTTCGATGCAAGGGATATATTTTGAGTCTGTAATGATGATGATGAAGAGGAGGCGGACAGAGACTCTATTTGGTTTGCCAGATTGGAATCCAGATTGGAATCCAGATTGGGGCTTTTTCTAACACTACATTTTGATTTTGGAGACCGATCTGGACAATTGGTATCAAGATCGGTATTCTTCTGTCTTGTTTTTTCAGTTGTATTCGAATCCAATTTCCCTTTTTCAAGTTTGTTTGAATTTTCGAAAATTGCTGTTGATGATGACAGATTATCTGTGGAAGAATTTTCCCGCCCATCTTGGTGGTTTGATTTGAGGCTAGTTTTAGGATTTTCAAGATCGGATACTGGCTGTTGTTTAAAATCGTGTTCTATTAACTTGTAACCACCAATGTTGAATACAGTAAATGCGAGCCATGTCAAATACATGGTAGAATATGCTACTCCTCTATCACCTTCCTCTTGAGTTAAAACATAACCTGTTGCGATGGTTTGTATATATGCAATTGGCAAGTCACCGGCATTACTCCAAGTGGTTGCCGCCACAAGTCCTCCCCTCCATGATTTGGATACAGGTGTGAAAACAGAAGCGGCTATTCCTGTTATCATCAGGACACCATTATAAAGAAATGCAGACAAAAGTACAATTCCTAGATTTTTGATTTCACTCCCATCCAGATTCGAAACAACTTTGCTAAATATTAGACTTGGTAAAAAGATGTTTAGTACTAAAGTTGAGCATGTTCTACATCCAGCCACTGTTAAAAGTTTCCGTTTTGATAAGATTATGCCAATTCCAATGATAATATAGATTTTCAATATTGGTTTTATGCAAATGAAAATAAGTGCTTTTAAAGGTATGGTTGAGGTTTCCCCATTATTAGCCATGTTTAAAATTGTAAAGCAGAAATGTGGAGAGCGATGCAAGAGGTTATGGACCAGAAAGGGGAAAAACAAAAAAAAAGGAAAAGCAGTGGTATTTAAGACAAAAAGTTGAAACTATACAAAAAGTATTGTTATTGCGCAATGCACAGTGAATATATAGTTCTACAGTCTATGCCAGCAATAGATTGGATTCATATTTTTTGGGTCTTGTTTGACTCACAGTCTCGATAGGTGCTCGGGCCGGGTCGGGTTAGACTTTACCTTTTGTAGAAGGCTATATGATGGTTAAACTATTGCTCTGGGGTACCCCAAGTTCAATAATCTCTTCTCGACCATTATCTTCGCTTTCATGTGAATAGGAATAGGCTAGTTAGCTGTACAGTTTACGATTGGAATAAAGAGGCTGATTGAGATTGACTGACAGTAGTATACTAGGAAACTACAATTAATGATAACGTTTTTGGGCCGATCCATTAGCATCATCTCAGTTCAATTTAGAGCGTGCTCCCCATCTCAGAAGTTGATGGAGTTTACTTGAGGCCGGCTGCGACCCGATGCTCAGCCGAGCCGAATCACCGAGTCATTAGTGGCATTTTCATCGAGTTGGAAACACCGAACGCGCTCTTGCTCTATGCGCTCATAAAAGCATACATTATTAGACTTGAGACAGACTATTCGCCTTTCCATTAACATTAACAGCTGTTAATTATGATGAATTAATAAAGGACACATTCACGAGAGACAAAAAAAAAAAAAGAGGTTGTATGGAGTTGTAGAAATCTCATCGATCGTTTTCAGCAGACAGTAGTTTATCAATCCCGCCTTCATTTCTCCTTTGTTCGTCCTCTTTTAGTATCCTTTTTATTTTCTCACTAATTTCCTCAACAATATCGTATGCCAAATAACTACAGTTCAAAATCGTCATTGCATCAATCGGTAAGCCTCCTAGTTTGGATATCTGACAAATTTCTCTGTTTTTGTTAAGCGTTATTGTCAAATAACCCTGTTGTAATTGTTCTTCCTGCCATGTTGCATCGACTATACAAATCTCTGTCAGCGGCGTTTCCTCGTCAATTGCCATTTGCTCCTCATCTTCCTCATTCTTTGTAGAGGATGATGTGGGCGCGGCGGCGGCGGCGGTAGCGGGACCTTTTATGTTGGTTTCCATATCACTGGGATTAAAGAAGGAAAAACTGACGCATATTGGAACATGCAAAACAGAAAGAGGAACTGGATCTCGTTCTCTTAACGAATGAACTTTTATGACATTTCCTTCAAGAATCGATACATCGGGTCTTCTAAAATGGAGTAGACCAGTGATTACTCCAATGCATCCAATATCGGTAAAGCCTCCATCGTAATCGAGAAAATGTATATCTGCTCTTATGGACCATACTTTTGAGCCTGAGATGATGCACAGACTCTCCAGATCCAATGCTCCTGACCGACGAACAGCTTTTTCAATGAGCCTTGAAATTAAAACCTCGTCTTCAGATTGTCGGCCATTTTCAAAGATGGGTGAAGCCATGGGACTGATTTCTGTTTGTACGGTGAAAAGTCCTTCAAAAGGGCGGTCTTCGCGTGGTTTTTCAATCAATGCTGATATCCTCACGGCAACTCTACACGTTTTGTGAATGTTAGTACAGTCCGATCAGACACAGTAAGATGAAGATGGAAAAGTATCTTACCTTGTTTTACCAAGCCGAACATCGACATATCCGTACTCTTCTCCCAGACTAATCTCGACATTTCTAAACTCCTTGAAATCCCTGCCATCCTTCCGCAGCCCCTGCTTCAGCAGCTCTATCCCGAAGTCCTTCTCTGCGGTTGAAATCTCCGCTCCTCTGTTCATAGCCACGAATATCGACTTTTCACAGATTTTGAGCACACACACACATAAGCACACTTTACTTCAAAAAAGAACACCACCAGGCACACGTGTATAGCACGTGACACACTACCTACCCATTACAAATCCGCAATCCCCCAAACACCCGTGCACCCCACCACTTCTCATCATCCTCCCGTGGATCTCCCCAGAATGAGTTCACGGACTCTGAGAACTGAATCGACAGTGGCAAGCTCCATAAAAAGCTCCCCCCAAAAGAAGAAAGACCCCAAAAAAAAAAAAGAAACATATATACATAGAATGGTAAGCGTGTGACGTTTTACCTGTCTTTGGCATGAGCCTGGCTGTCCAGAGCTCGTGGACCGCGAGAACAGAGCCTAACCGAGATGTTTTCGTCGTGAGAAGAGCACAGGTCTACCGTCCGGGTGGGAGATCCGCGTATCCAAGTCTCGCGGGCTCCCTTACTTCTTCAACGCGGCCACGAGGGACTCTGTCTGGGAGCCGCCCGCGGGCACGGATCTCGAGGCTCTCCACGCCTACCAGGCCCAGCAGCCCGCGACCAAGGCCAAGCCCGTCAGGATCCGCGCCCGCCACCTGCTGGTCAAGCACCAGGGCTCGCGGCGCCCGGCCTCGTGGCGCAGCGCCAACATCACACGCACCAAGGACGAGGCCCACGAGATTCTGAGCGGCTACAAGGCGCAGATCGAGAGCGGGCAGTTCACGCTGGAGGAGCTTGCCCGCGAGAACAGCGACTGCAACAGCGCGAAGCACGGCGGCGACCTGGGCCCGTTCGAGCGCGGCCAGATGCAAAAGCCGTTCGAAGAGGCCGCCTTCGCGCTCCAGGTCGGCGAGATGAGCGGGATCGTGGAGACGGACAGCGGGCTCCATCTGATCGAGCGCACCGGTTAGCCGTAGAGGAAGATTAAAGATTAGTCCCGGTAATTTTTCATTTTTCACTTTTTCATGTTGTTTGCTCCACACCCGTAAATACACACACTCTCCTCCTCCAGAGCGTACCAGCACTTTCCCAGGAGGGCCTTCCCGCAAATGAGCTTGACGAGACCAGTTAGGTTTGCCACAGACCCGCGGGTCGCTGGCCTGCCGTTTGCACGCGTGGCCGCGGACTTAAGAGGAATGCCCCGTGGTGCCGTTCTTGGGCGCCAGCTGCTACTCCGGCTGGGGCCAGCAGCCCTCGCTTCCCATTCCCATTCTCTCTCCCCTTCTTCCTCCATCGCTGCCCGTCCCCGAGCACAATTCCCAAAGCTACTTCCTCTCCAAGTGGCCAGGCCCGTTTCTAGTCTCCCGAGACCCCGTTGTTACCCGAGTCTACTTAAATCTCTGCGCTCCCCCCTTGTCCACCGCTATTGTTCTACCATGTGCAACAGCAGCAGCCAGCAAATTTCTCATCAAAGGGAGCTTCTCCCGCAAAACGTAAAGCCCCTGAACTACAACGTCACTCTGGACCCGGATTTCGGAAAGTTCACCTTTGACGGCACCGTCGTGATCGATCTCCAGGTCAATGAGCAGACCGACTTTGTGGCCCTAAACACCTTGGAAATTGATATCAAGTCTGCCGAGCTGATTTCGGATGGATCTGCTGCCCAACCCGCCACCTCGACCTCCTTTGATGAGCCCAAACAGACCACAACTTTCAAGTTCGCCAATGCGGTGACCCCGGGTTCCAAGACTCAATTGAAGTTGGAATTCGTTGGCCAATTGAACGACAAGATGGCAGGCTTTTACCGCAGTAGTTATGAAGATCAGGATGGCAGCGTCAAGTATCTGGCAACGACCCAGATGGAACCTACAGATTGCCGTCGTGCTTTCCCCTCGTTCGACGAGCCCGAGCTCAAGGCTACGTTTGAAATCACCTTGGTTGCGGACACAAAGTTGACTTGTTTGTCCAACATGGACGTAAAGTCCGAGAAGGACCTGGGCAATGGCCGCAAAGCTGTCGAGTTTCACAAGACGCCACTAATGTCCACCTATTTGGTGGCATTTGTCGTTGGCGATTTGAGATATATCGAGACAAACAGCTTCCGCATTCCTATTAGAGTCTATACCACCCCAGGATCCGAACAAAAGGGCCACTTTTCCCTCGAGCTCGCCGCTAAAACTCTCGATTTCTTCGAAACCACTTTTGACATCCCCTTTCCCTTGCCCAAGATGGACATGGTTGCAATTCCAGACTTTAGTGCCGGCGCCATGGAAAACTGGGGGTTGATCACCTACAGAGTCGTTGATCTGCTCTTGGACGAGGAAAATGCCAGCCTGTCCACGAAACAGCGTGTCGCCGAGGTTGTCCAGCATGAATTGGCCCATCAATGGTTTGGAAATTTGGTCACAATGGACTGGTGGGAAGGCCTTTGGTTGAACGAGGGCTTTGCCACCTGGATGTCTTGGTTCTCCTGTAACCATTTCTACCCAGATTGGAAGGTTTGGGATCAGTATGTCATCGATACTTTGCAAAGCGCCTTGTCTTTGGACAGCTTGAGAAGCAGCCATCCAATTGAGGTCCCTGTTAAAAGAGCCGATGAAATCAACCAGATTTTTGACGCCATTTCCTATTCCAAAGGTTCCGCGGTTTTGAAAATGATTTCAAACTACCTCGGTGAGGACGTTTTCATCAAGGGAATCTCAAATTATTTGAAAAAACACGCCTATGGAAACACTCAAACTGGTGATCTTTGGGCATCACTCTCTGAAGCAAGTGGGAAGGACATTGTTGGCGTTATGAACACCTGGACCCAAAAAGTCGGTTTCCCCGTGGTTTCTGTTACTGAAAAGGGCAAGACTATAACTGTTGAACAACACCGTTTCCTATCCACTGGTGATGTTAAACCTGAAGAAGACGAGACCCTGTATCCCGTTTTCCTTGCACTTAAGACTGAGAATGGCATTGATGAGTCCTTAACCCTAAACCAGCGTTCCGCTTCTTTTGATTTGGAAGGGGACTCTGATTTTTTCAAGCTAAATGCCGATCAATCTGGTATTTATAGGACAAGTTATGCCCCCGAGAGATGGAGCAAGCTTTCCGTAGCTGGAAATTCCGGTCTTTTATCATCACAAGATCGTGCTGGTCTTGTTGCAGATGCCTCATCACTGTCCAAATCAGGTTATCAACAAACCTCTTCTCTTTTGGAACTTGTCAATCAATGGAAAAACGAAAGCGAGTTTATCGTTTGGGACCAAATCATCACGAGACTTTCTGAGGTGCGAAGCGCTTGGGTATTCCAACCCGAACCAATTAAGACCGCTCTAAAAGCATTCCAACGTGATTTGGTATCACCAAAGGCCAAATCTCTCGGATGGGAATTTGGTTCTGCTGCCTCTGGTGCTGATGACTTTTTAACACAACAATTGAAAGTGGTCCTTTTCGCTGGCGCTACATCTTCCGATGACAAGGCTGCAACCGATTTTGCCATTGATGCATTTAAGAAATACGTTGCAGGAGATAAAAAGGCAATCCATCCCAATCTGAGAGGATCGGTGTTTGGTACCGCAATTCGCAAGGGAGGTGTGAAGGAATGGGAAGATCTACTCAACATTTACCAGAACCCTGTGTCTGTTGATGAGAAAAACACTGCTATGAGAGCTTTGGGTAGAACTTTGGATCCTGAACTGATTCAAAGAACTTTGAACCTTGCCTTGGATGGAACTGTTAGAAACCAAGATATTTATCTCCCTCTAGCGGGTGTTCGAACATCAGCTGTTGGCATCCAGGCGTTATTCAAATGGTTTACTGACAATTGGGATACAATCTACAAAATGTTGCCACCTGGTTTATCAATGTTGGGATCTGTTGTCCAGATTTGTACCTCTGGATTGGCCAGTAAAGAAGGTCTTGACCAAGTGAATGCTTTTTTCAAGGGAAGGGACACAAAGGGTTTCGATCAAGGTTTGGCCCAAAGTTTGGACAATGTCAAGGCAAAAGTTCAATGGATTGAAAGAGACTATGATAACGTTAAAGAGTTTCTTGTTAAAGAAGGATACCTGAGCGAAGAAGACCAGGCAAAGTTGTAAATATTTGTTTGATGGTCAATATTTACTGTTTTGAACACACACATATATATATATAAATCGCTATGTTTTAAAGAAGAAAAAAACTATTCTTATCAAAGTTGACAAAACTTATCACAGATTCAAATTCTGTTTGCATTTGCTTTATATGTAAGGGTTTTTTTATTTATCCAAGTAAAAAAAAAATCAACAGACAGAAACAAAAAAAGAAAATTAATTTACATAGAAACCTCTTCCAATCACAAAAACAAAATGAAAAAGATAGAGTAAACGTAGATAGTCAAGCATGAATGGGTAATCAAAATCTAGCACAAAACCTGTATAAATTGTTAAAAAAAAAGCAGATTGAAGAAAACAAACATGAAAAAAAGCAAATGAATATAAAAAACCGAAAAGAAAGACAAATTGAAGAAGATTACACTATGCTCACATTGTTATCTTCATCTTGACTAAAGTCCCACAAAGCTTGCCTAGATCCATAAGCACAAATCTACAAACTGTTCTTGCCAAGAATTTTAGCATTGATTCGATCCTCTCGTTGATAAAGTTCAACAGTTCTATATGGAGTTGATCCATGCTTATTGGATTGGAAACAAGTGAGGTTGATCCAGAGATGTTTGTAGAAGGTGCAGATTCAGATGGGGTCAACTTCCCAGCTTCATAAATCTCGGTGGATCCACTCTCTATTCTTGTTGAAAGCTCATTGATCTTCTTTTCATTCGTATCGATAATCTCAGCCAAGGATTTGACAATGTTCAAGAATTTTACAATCATGTCAAGATACTCTTTCTTTTCAGAAACAACCAGTTCATCCTTTGTCGCTTGACCATCATCTTCATTATCATCATTGATCATCATCATGTCCATATCCATAGTTCCTCTGCCCATGTTGATAAACGCATCGGTGGGTGTTGTATGTGCAGTGGAGACAAAAAGATTGCTTTCAAAGCTTGGTTGAGAAGACAAATCACTACTGATAATGGTAGCACTGGATATACTATCGCCGCCAAATCTTCCAGAGATTGCAGACTGCGATTGAGATTGTAAAGAATCCGTCTCGTTCTCGGTGTTTTCAACCGCAGCGGCGTCACTGCGATATGGATCACCAGCAGTCTTGGATTCATGTCGATGTTTTTTCGATCCTCTTTTCAAAAACTCTTTGAAACGTGTACCCAGTAATTTTTCCTTCTTGTTGCCCTTGGATCTGTTGCCGGTCTTACCAACATCCTGGTTTTTATGCTTGGAAGAAGCTGCTGACTTAAGTTTACCGTTATTGTTAGTGGTGGGGGAGGTGAAAGTAGTTGGGCTCATCGTCATGGCCGTCGTTGCATTATTATTATGACCGTTCAAATTAATCGAACTGCCAGTATTCAAATGTCTTCGTCGGAGAAGATCCATGCTACCCTTTCGTCTCGTTTGCTTTCCTCCAAGTCCAGTCGCCGTGGTGTGTACCTGCTCAACAGGTGTCACAAGTGCAGACCTTGTAGTAACTTGTCGTCTATTCTCTCTAAAATCAACGCTCGCAAGATTCAAATTCTTGGGGTTTCTGGAATTCCCTGCTGCATATCCCATGGGAATCATCGCCTTGCCACGGGTTGTTGGTGACTTGGAACCAAATCCAGATTCTGAAAGCATGACGGTTTGAGGTCGTGCCATGTCAAAGCCAGGTACGGATTGCTGTTGGAATAAACGATGGTTATTAGATGTTTGTAACTGCTGTAGCGATCCAGATTGTTGTACCTGTGCTCTTTTCAGCATACTAGCATCAAAAGTCTCAAATTTGCGATCGTTATGAACCTGCCAACCAGTGGATTTATCATTAACTGTCTCAGCATTACCATTTGAAAATGGAAATCCCGCCCCCATGACCCGGCTTTTCGAGTCATTATACTTGTCAAACTCTTGTTGAATACCCGATGAAAACTTTTCTTTATTATCAGGAAGATAAACATTGTAAGCGTTGAGTAACTTTTCATGAAACTTGAAAACTTTCTTAACCTTGTCTCCCTGGACCATTATCCTCTTCTCATGTGCATGATGATGATTCCCATTCGTAGCTCTATCGTTAGCAACTGAGAGGAAATCCTCCAATTCAGTGACAATATCTTGACTGATTTTCAATTTGATGTCAACGTCCGAAACACGCATTCGCAAGTCATTAGACATCCATATCTCATATGACAAAAAGATTTTCGAAGTCAAGAATTGGCCCTTTGCCGGATGCTTTGGGTTACTGGAACCTGATGGTGGAACACTGAGACTGAGATTGTGGAAAGGAGAAGATTCCACAACATGCTCTAGAAACCATTGGGCATAATCCTTTGCATTTCTTGGAGGTTCAAGCACACTTGTTGTCTCTTCCACTTCCTTGTTTTCAGTACAAATACTCTCCTCGCTTTTAACATCACTCTCTTTCCCTGACTCCTCTTCAGCTTTCACGACGCTGAGCAATCTTTGACCATTGTATATGACCGAAGTAATGTCTCTTTTCGCTCCATTCACATTCGACATTGAGACCCTACGTGCTAACATTCCATGTTTTGCTGTTTTTGAAACTTCACTGTTCAAAGATATCAATTCAGTCATAGTAGTAAACCCAGATGATGAAGTGGTGGCATTTACTCCTGATGAAGCAGTAATAGTACGAGTCAGTTCTGAAGTGTTGTTTATAGCACTGGCATTACTGGGCTTTACTGTCACCGATGTTCTACACGAAGCAGTACCAGATAAATCTCTACTGAACCGTTGGTATGATGCAAGTGAAAGCCTGTTGTTGGCGTTGCTTACATTTCCAGCCGGTTGGTAGAGATTTGAAGTCGCAAGGGATGACATGCTGACAACGCTATACCGGACTGATGATCGTGGTGATATTACTGGATGAACTACTTGAGACGTATCGTTGGATGCCAAAGTTTCAAACCGCTGTTGTTGGTCTGAAAACGGCTGGAAAGCTTGTAGGTAGGATAAAGAATACTCGTCTGTGGGCAAAGCTGGATTGAGCTCCACCTCAGGGGTTGTTGGAACGCTAGGCAGTGTTGGTTCATTTGAAGCATCAAAAGAGTCTGAATCTTTAGGTTCAAGAGAAGAGGAAAAATCAAGGGTCTTGTCAAGGGCGCTAAAGTCAAAGTCCAGGTCTTCTCTTTTGAGCCCCGATAAGGGACTACTACCATCGTCAATAACATAACTAGAACGGATATTAGAGTAAACAGACGAAGATGGCAATAGTATAGGGATCCCAGACGACGTAGACGATGAAATATTATTGTGCTTATTTGATGCCGATTTGATAGTGAACTGCGACATACGATTAAGATCTTTGTCATCACCACCACGAATGGAAAGCGCTTTTCGTGAGTTTTGGTCTTCAAAAAGACTCGCATAGCACAGGTACTTGGACTCGATATCTTCATCCACAGCGTTTGGCACTTCCTCGGTCCATTCGTTTTCGGTAGGGACAGAGTAACAAGAGCTCTGGCCTGCTCCTGAAGACATGAGAGAAGAGCTGATAATTGAGCCAAACTCATTGCTGTGACCACTTTCCTGAGACAGCGAATGTAGATGCTGCTGTTCTGGTTCCGGCTCGTCTTCCTGGACCTTGTCCTGCTTCTGCTTCTGCCCCTGCTTCTGTGCCTTCTGCCGCGGTTCTTCTGAAAGGATGTTTGTTTCAAGCCGCGAAAAAGCAGGCACATGACCAGCTTCCCCTTGCGCTGAGAAATTTGATGCTGAAGTCAAAGGAGATTCTGGAGCTAGAGATAGTTTTGTACTGGGTGAAACTGAATTCTCTTTATGGTTGGAATTTGGAGCATGACCAGGTCCAAAATAACGATTCTCATTACCTGTTAGATTTCCATAGGTGGTAGGTCTGTCGAAGCTGGCCACAGAAGGAGAATTTCTCTCTTTGGAAACGAGTTTGTAATCTGAGACTGAATCCTCATTTTTACTAGCGTTTCGAAATGGCGCGAGTAACTGTGTACAAGTAGCTTTTTGGCATTGATCTTGATCCAAATCTTTCTGGCTAGAGTAATCCTCATCGGAGGCCGATGCAGAGTGATTTGGCACCTCTATCCCATCCAAAGGTAAAACGACTAGTTCAGATTGGTGTTTGGAATGTCTCTGTCCAGCAGGTCTTGTGCCAGTAGCTGATGTTTCCATGGCTTGGTTGTCATTCTGTACTCCTGACTCGGCTTGAAGGTCAGGGGTAAAAAGAGACGAGTACCTCCTATGCTCTTTCATACGGTCTTTTTTGGACCCCGTGGACCTGTTGTTACTGTTGTTGCCATGGCCGCTGCTTTTCTTAGTTGTTGTGGGGTTAAAGTTTGAGTATGTGAAAAGATCCCTCTGTAGTTTCTTGATAAACGCTTCGGGCTCATTCTGAGTAGTCAGCAGGTCGCTTTCGTCAAAGCCAAAGTCGACGTCTGTCCAGTTGAGCTCGTGGTCATGTACCTTTATTATCGACTCGGGGTTGTATCTTCTTTTCTGGTAGACCGGCTCGTCCATTGCCGGGACCTTAATGATGGTTTTGGAGGTAGGCGACGGTTGTTGGAACGGCATGATGTCTTCCCAAGTAGAGATCGGCGGAAGGGTGGGCGTAAGGAGTAGCACCTAGGTCAGGACCGGCACCAGAGGGAGTGTGAAAAGGCAGTGGGTAGAGAAAGGAAAGACGGGAAGGGAAGGGGAAGAAGAAGAGGGAATGGAGATAGGACGGGAGAAGGTTTTGCGTAGGTTTTCTATTAACTATGAGGAATAGAGTAAGGCAGGCCATGGGCCACTAACCAACTAACTGATCATAATCTAACCGGATATTCCTATAAATACACACACCCCGTGATTTCGGTCGTAAACAAAATGCTTCGATGCGTTAGGGAGGGGCCTGTTAAAACTGCGACTCAGAGTTTAGAAATTAAGAATTGCGAGGGATGAAAAAAATAGTATTGTGCAGATCGAGGAGCGTTGGCTGGTAGCATCCGGTGCGTTTTTTCCTCGATCCGTATTTTCATTCTGGGTCCTCATTTCTGTGCATCTCCGAGGCTCCAGTAGATGAATGAGTATCGAGAGAGAGAAAGGAGATGGTATTTTGTCCTGACAGACTAGCTGGCAAGTGGTTCAACATGCTTTTAACCTTTTTTAATTAGGGTGTTTTAGCACAAATGGCAGTGAGACACATACATACATACACACACAAGCTCTCAAGTATGATGATCTGCTCAGAATGCCTGGTCATCCTTGGGTGAGAGTGTCCTTGATCGTTACTTGTGCCGAAAAAGTTATGTGTTTTTATGGATAGATGGACTTTAATGTGCTTTGTATTCTATGTAGCATTGATGAGTGGGAGATCTGACAAGTTGGATCTTTGAAATATGCGCCATTTGCCAGTATTCAACGCATACCAGTCTAAACCATCCACACAAAAAAAACAGATTAAGCAACTGGTTTGGAACATGTTTTCTGCTTCCTCAACCTAAAGAACTCCTAGTGTTCAGGCCTTTACGATAAGATAGTCTGCTTGAGAAGGCAACTTTATCTTAAAGGCAGTACTTTTGGTTTCTATGTTCTTCCTCCTTCATTCTTGTTGACCAGTACAAAATGCACTACCGCACACAAAAACAGATCATTTCAATGTGTAAAGTAACAACCCCCAAAATGAAAAATTGAAAACGCCTTTACTTCTCCCATCAAAAGCTTCGTCATTTGGGACAATACTTGTTCTTCTTTGTTCTTCATTTAAATTTTAATAAAACAAACAATCCCATAGAGATGTCCATCTATAAAGTTTGATTGCCATGTGTGGGAGCAGATTAGGTCTACTGTAGAGAAGACGCACAACTATACAATTGCGTAGTCGATATTTGCAATAACACGGATCAATCGCTAGATTATTGAATTGGATTTCTCTCTTTTTGGGATAGACAATCCGTGGTGTCAAAAGTTGGCTGAGTATATGTTCTTGACTTTTGCCTCGGCCAACTACTGCCAGCAAGAAAAAGAAAAGGAACAGAACTGGTTTCAGGCAAACACTTTTGGAGTATTTACTTCTCCAATATAGTGGATGTGCTATCTTTATCGTAGAGTTTAGAACCAATCCCCCAAATTCAATGGAAATTCAACAAATGATTTCGGTTAATTCACACCAGTTCCCGCGTTTCTAGACCCTTCTGTGAATCTCAAATAGGGATCACCGTCCTTCAAACTGACTAAACTACAAGGAAATAGATTAGCAAACAGCGGTTGCTTTTGTACTTGTTTATTGTTTTTTTACCCCTGGACAGATCCACTTACACCATTTAGGCTATATGGTTAGCCATATCCTGGAATATCTAGAAAATTAAATTTAGTTTAGGGCTTACACAATATGGGTGAGATCCATAGAAGGTTCATTATAATTATCCGATCTCCACTATTATTTCTGCCTACTGTACGAGTAATGGATGACGACTGGCATGTAGAAAACATATGCTGCCTGATTCCTGCTCAGCTCACGAGCACAAATAATATGCCTGGATCTTTTTTGGTTGATTACTCTATTCGACAGTATGGGATCAACCCAGTATTACAGCAAGTGGGATAGGCTTACTAGGACAACGGGCATTTGTTCAAACAGCAACCGGTTTCTTTGATTGGGCACTTGGAACAACTCTAAAACTTGAATATGGATACCATCGCTCGCCCCAAAAATAAAATATTAATAATTAAGCAGTTTTCTCCTTATTGATCTCGAATAGCCGTGCATCTAGTGATATTAGGCTGTTTATGAAACAACAAGGGAGAGATTCAGATGAAAGCTAGGGAGCTGAAAGCGTCCGAATGAAAGAAAAAGGAGATGCATCAAAGGCCGATATTCTGATACATCTCCGTTGTCAACCGAGTCCAATTTAATACAAATGCCGGTGGGTGTACCGAGAAGATACGAAAAACGACAAAACTCATTGGAAAATAGGAGGTCGTCTCCCTTTTTATCTTGACTTGACTGGCTGTATACGTACAGAGATTCGTAGACTTCTCCATTTGTACAATATATGCAACATCTATCACAACGTTACATTATTTTTCAATAAACGGTAGTGTCGATATTACAAACTATTTTTTTGTATCTCAGGGCGTTCATGCTCTTCTCTTGCTTTTTGTTTTTCCATTGTTCAATAACTACAACAGGTCCATTGATGGTTTAATCAGGAAGAAGGGCAATGCTGGAATTAAATAAAAGAGAGGACAACAAGAAATACCTTGGTGTAGACTTCAAACTACGAATGCTCTCCAATGTTGAAATGAATTGTGGCATCAAGTGGGAAAAACGGAACGGATCTCTTTGCCACTGTTTCTGCATTCTCAAATCTTTCGACTGCCAAGAGTGATAAACAGAAAATGACAAAAAGACGGTTTTAGAGCCTCTAAATCATGTTTTCATACATTCTTTTACTAAACAAAGCTTGCCTAAGCCTATTCTAGTCCAATATAGACTGTTATGATTCATGGAACAATGGGATAAAGAAAAGCTTGGTATCTTGTTCAACTCACACTTTAATGAACAGTTCACACAAATTGTGTTTTTTGAAAATCATTAGTAGCAATTGAGTTCATCAAAATTCGGTTTCCTATTTCTTCCATGCCTATTTGACTGTAAGCTTTCAGAAAAGCAAAAAAATCGGGATATCTCAGACAACGCTGTATACTGCGAATAAAAAAGCATCCCAGGAAAATGTTTTCAAGTCTATATAACCATTCGTTTTTATTATTGTGGAATATGGTTGATCATATATGTACGACTCACTTGATAGTTAGCCCACACGATCCGAAAGCTATAACAAGAGTCAGAATATCCCAAAATCTCAAATCTTTCTGCAATCTGACATCTGAGCTTAACGGCAACAACGTGAGAAGCTAGTTGCGGTTCGGAGATCAGAGTTCGGCTTTGGCTATCAAATAGCATACGCAATACTAAACTTGAGTTGTAATTCTCAATACACTGAAAGGTATGGACAAGAGAATAGAAAGGAAATTATAGAACCACTAATATTTAGTCATGGCTTAAAACTAGCAAGGAAACAGAGAATGAGAGTCACTATATTTTGAATCTTTTCTCAATTGCATAGTGCGCGCAAAGCTGTATTTCACTTCGAAAAAAGACATGTCGAGTTGAACTTCTTTTAGATGCCAAGCTCGACTAACAATAGAATTTGGCATCGGAAAACTTTTTTGAATCATGCTAGCATTTGAGCGAGTTTCATCAGAAACGTAGTCTAGTCATTATCAAAAGGAACACTGTTTTTGGGATCAGAGCCAAGATTGCCAAATGTGGATCAAGTACGTTGACGAAGCAATGATCTTGACAGTAAACAGAACCAGGTTTAAAAAAGAGTAAGAATCAGCTGCTTAGCCGGCTTTTCTAAAAAAAACTAATCAAAAGCTTGCTGCCCTGACAGAGCACACGCTTTGTACTTTTTTCCCGCCTTAAAATATAGAAAAAGAAAAAGTCCATGAAAATGTGCATTTATGCGAATGCAGATCGGACACTAGTGTCAGTTACTCTGTGTTTTGTGGTGTTATTTTTGCTGTTCTCAAACATTGCACTTTTGTCTTTACCTTTGATCATTGCCCCAAAAATGAAAAAAACAACAACATATGAACGAAGTCTGGCGTTACCAGGTCAATTTTTTTATGAAATAGCAGGGACTAGCTAAAACCATATACATTAGAACTATCTATAAAGTTACCAGTACAAGTTTTTGAAGAATTTAGTTGTTAAAAAAGAAAAAATTGCGTTCAAGTATATATATAAGCCAGTATATAATAACAGCAGGTTTGTAGTCAAGGGTAGTAATATCAAATTCATCGAGAAACAAAGCATAACTCAAGGACGATAAAAAAAATCATACTTAAGGAAACAAGAAAGTCAGAAAATAATAATAATAAGAGTAATATAAAAGAAAAAACAAGTCAAAGCGCAGAGTGTGTGGAATAACACATTTATTTCATGGACAAAAGAATTCTTTCTTTGTAAGTTGGCCATCCCTCTCCTATAAAACTAACAAAAACAGTAAAAAACGAGGAAGAGGAGGATTTATTTTTTTTGACCAAGGACATAAACGAGTGCAAACAGATATAAAATAAACGAAAGTCGTTGAACATGTCAAAACCGATTCAAACCAAGTTATAAAACCAAGATGAAAGAAGATGAAAAAAAAGGGACATAGAGGAGCCCAAAAAAAGAGAGAGATGTGACATCATTGAGGTACCTTTTGATAATAATCAAAAAAAAAAAAAAAATGAGTGTTTGTCCAAACGTTTATACTCATCATCTGTTCTTTAAAACAAAAATGAGAATCGACAAAAAAAAATAGAAGATGATCAGAAAAACATGAGATGAATATAATGAAAGTCCTTCAATAAAATATAGGTGGTGGTGGTGGTGGTGGTATGTACAGTAAAAACATAGAAACAGAAAATAATGAACCAACTCAAAAACCAAGAGAGGTTTAAGAATTGACAAATGTGGTGGTGAATCAATCAATCGATCAATTTTAAATACAGCATGGATGAGAAAAAGATCCGTTTTACTGCACTCCAGGATGGAACTTTCTCATATGAACTTTCAAATTATCACCTCTTGTAAACCTTTTACCACATTCTTTAACACTGCAAGTAAAGGGTTTTTCATTGTTATGAGTTTTGATATGTCTTTTCAAATGCTCGCTTCTAACAAATTTTATCCCACATTGGGGACAAGTATGCTGTTTTTTGGCTTTTTTCTTCAAAAGTGAATTTGCAAAAGAGATACAACTTGAAGAGGATCTTGATATAGTACTGGCACTTGTGCTACGACTGAGCACAGGCGAAGATGAGGTAGAAGGTGACTGAGATTGCACTTGTCTCAAAGAGGCCGATGTCAACAACCCCTCTCTTGTAGGCGTAAGCATCGGTGCCTGGTCAATCAACATCGAGGATGATATGGGAGTATTTGCATGGCTGAAACGGTTCAACGAGGGAGTAGTCAACATTGATGGCGTCGCAACCCCACACGTACCAGCACTACCGGGGACAGCAGTTGAGGCCAAAGAAGAAGGCGTCATTGATACCATGCTTAAAGGAGAAGAGCCACCGGGAATTGGAGGCAGTAGCGAAGAGGCTGCTGATTGTTGGGATTGAAGCATCCCCGAATGGGCCTGTGTCTGGAAATCGGACATTGTTAATGAAGAATACCTCATTGAGACCCCTCCTCCCATATTTTGGTTCATATATGGACCTTGCATAGAGTGTTGCTGACGAACAAATCTAAAGTTTTGCTGAGGAGTGGTGGTTCCTGGATGAAAGCTATGGTGCTGCTGGGGTTGACTATTCATTGCGTGTTGGGACAAAAACTGGGGACATGACTCGGACTTGACCATCATGTTTTCATCAATCCTGTTAAACATCTGGTTGTTCACGTTTAACGTAGACATCATGAGCACATTAGAATTCGAGGAATTGTTGGTGATGTTGTTGTTGTTGTTGTTGTTGTGGCCACCCATTTGTAAATTTTCATCGATTCCCTTCATCGATAGAGACTTTCCCGGTTTCAATTTTGGAGTTGTGTTATGTAGAGAAGATGAAGACATGAGCGGAGAGTTTGAAGTGGAGCTCGAAAGATAGGCATAAAACGGATTGGAACCATTGAGCGAGAGTGACAATGAAGACTTTGATCTCTTGATGCGTGGTCCATTTGCATCGAGGCCACTTTGGAAATGCTCACCGTGTTGTTCGTTCATTGATAATTCACCATGATTTGCATCTGTCATATCCTCATCCATTCCATTATTATTGCTCCCGGTTTTCCCCATAACTTCATCTACATTCTCATTGCTTATTACGTCAACTATAGTCCCGGGGATGATCGACCCATGATAAGCATGTTGATTTGAAGACGTCACAACGTATTTATTACTGCCCACTCTACTAGAAGAGGAGGAGGAGGAGGAATTCGAACGCACAATTTGATGAGGAGACACTCTGAGAACAGGGCTGTTGAAAACATGCGAATGGGATAATGACTTTTGGTGTATTTCAACTGGATCGTCATTACTGGTTAGTGATATCGGGTTGATAAGCCCTGAAGAGGTTGAAGAGGATGACGAGGAAACTGGACACATGTTTGTGGACAATTTCTTTGCATGTTCCAAGCTAAATTTTGGAGGACCCGGCACAATCTGGGATGTGTGTGAGGAGAATCCTAGTGAAGGGCTCTTACTGCCGCTGGTGGCCATGCTTTGCTGCTGCTGCTGCTGATATTGCGAAAAGGACCTGGAAGCCTTTCTGCCGTGGTGGGGCTTTGGAGCCTCTGAATCGCCAATAGTGGTTGTACCAGATTGTCCATTATTATTCACTTGCTGACTTTTTTGCTGAAACTGATTAGCTTTTTGAAAAGCAGAGATTGAAGATGAGCTGGTTGAGGAAGGAGAGGTTAGCGGAGTAGTACTGGTTGTACCAAGTGAAGAAAAAGAATGGCCAGCCGTGCTCGAATTACAATTGCTTCCTATGGAGGTGAATGGCGATAGAATATGGGATGAGATTGAGTTGTTGGAATAATCTCTTGGGAATTTGAAAGAGCTGGCGCTGGAGGATGAAGGCAGATAATCGCTATCCATGCCGGTACCGATTCCACCACCGGTCACAATTCTTGGGTTGATTTCTCTTAAAGGGGATAAACTGGATCTATGAACGACCGATTTTGGTGTTGTCAACAGCCGATTTGAAATCGAGCTTAGAGAATAATTATCCACAAGTCCGTTTGTGGTGGTGGGATCGATATCGTTGATGCCCATGCCCATATCCAAATTCAGTCCGGATCCCATTTCCATGTTCATGCCCATACCAGACCCCAAATTCAGGTTTATATTGGAATGGTCCAGTTGCAAAAGATTGGAGATCGAAGTCGGACTTCCTCTGTATAGCAGGACGGGCTGGATTGTACGGGAGGTGGAGTCTCTGGTTGGAGATAATCTATCAGCCAGCCCAATTTTGCCACGTCCAGGGGTTATCATTATTGGATTATCAAGCACGGATGTACCCATGGAGCGGGCCAGTCCAATAGTTGATTCGTCAACGTTTTCCTTTTCATTATCGTCTATGATGTTATTCTGTTTTGAAAGCTTTAGGTCTGGGTGTTTTGTGGGTCTATCGTTTTCTTTTCTTTTCTCATGCGAATTATTATTATTCGTATTTGTGTTTATTGAATCACCAGATTTTGACCGGGTTGCAGTTATAGTTGCAGGACTTTTGCTCTCGGATTCAGAACTAGAACTAGAACCAGAACCAGAACCAGAACCAGGCTTTGATTTAACCACAGCGTTGGTAGAAGTGGATGTAGAAGGAGCGGTTGACGCGGGGGTTGCCGAGGAGGAAACTGGATATGTGATTGTTGAAGTTGAGGTTGAGGTTGAGGTTGTTGTTATCGTGGTCGCAGTATCCGTCGTTGCCATTTGCTTCGTCGTCGTCGCTGCCACTGCCACTGCTTCCGATGTTGCTTCTGCTTCTGCTTCTGCCTCTGCTGCTGTTATGGATGTGGATGTGGATGTGGATGTGGCCGTAAGCGTGGCCCCAGTTGTGGCCATAGGCAGAGCCGTTGTAGCGGTAGTCGTCGTTGAGATCGAAGGGATACTTGCTGTTGTTGAAATTCCATTAATGTTGGACCAATAGTTGTTATTGCTCTCCTCAAAATCCAAAAATGCTTCATATTCGGAACTTTCAGCAATGCCAGTTCCGGTCGTAGCACCACCAGGAGGAGAGAGGTTTGCAGAAGGGGAGGTTGTAGGAGGCGCGAGTTTCTCCGATAACGCAGCAAACTCGCCGTCGAGGCTCAAGTTGTTGAACGGCGAGGACAGAGAGTAGGAGGATTCGTGGCTGGCGCACGGGCGCGAGAGCTGTTGGTGCTGATGGTGTTGGAAATATGGCCGTGGGTGGGAGTAATCGTAGGAGGTCTCGGTGCTCCCGCTATCTATGGTGTTGGCCCTCGACCTGGCCCTGGACCTAGACCTGGACCTGGACCTGGCCCTGGTTCTCATTCTCATTCGTGTTCTCGCTCTCGTTCTCGAGCCCGGTCTGGTTCCGGGCCCAGACCCGACCCCAGACCCGACTTCTCTCCTCGTTGTTGTCATTGTGGCAGAAGAAGGAGGAGAGTGGTAGAGTTCCATCTCGATCTGAGATCAAGGGAGTGAAAGAAGGTGAGGTGAAAAAAAAAAAAGAAAAAGGAAAAAAAAAGAGAGATGCAGGAAGCAAGAATAATGGATCTGGTACAAGGGATAATAGAAAAGAAAGAGAACACGGTATGGCCGTTGGAAAGGGGGAGAGAAGGAGAAGGAGAAGGAGCAGCAGTAGAGGGCGGAGGGAATAAGAATGGAAAAGAGGGAAGAAAGAAGATGAGAAAAGAGAGAGAGAGAGAGAGAGGATGAGAAACACCAAGCAGGTTTAAAAAAAAGCAAAAAAGAAACTCTTATTTTTATTCCTCCACACTCTGATTTTGCTAGTTTGGTAGCTACACTTTTTTCCACTTTACTGTTATTTTATTCTTCTTCTTCTTCTTCTTTTTCTTTTTCCTATTTTTTTAGTTTTAGTTTTATTTTTATTTTTTTGGTTATTGTTTTTCCTATTTCGCATCTTCTCTCTACCATTAGTACCAAGCAGAAATATAAACACCGGGCAATCTATCGCCTGGCCTGGCTGGCCCGGAGCCATGCCTCCAATCCTGCTCTACGGGGCCAACGAGACCGGCACGAGCAGCGACAGAAACAAAGTCGAGGGCCCCGTGTCGTCTGGCCGTGTCCCGGTGGGTATGGCATCCAATCGGGCAAAATGGCAGTAGATAGATAGACTCCTCCGGCCCATGTCGCTTTTAGGCTCTCTGGCAAGTGCCCCGACACGCTCGCACGCCAGCGCGACTCGGGCGGTCTTTCGCTCGCACCTGCTGGGACTCGCTCTCGCTCTCGCACTCGTGTCCAAGAAGCTCT
The DNA here is from genome assembly GCA_030581615.1 of Alloascoidea africana. Lineage (NCBI taxonomy): Eukaryota > Fungi > Ascomycota > Alloascoideomycetes > Alloascoideales > Alloascoideaceae > Alloascoidea > Alloascoidea africana. The sequence goes on from JAKTTT010000006.1 coordinate 377,329, forward strand.
GCCCGTCCGTCTCCCGCTCCAGCTCCAGCTCCAGCTCCAGCTCCAGCGCCCTCCCGCTCTGCCTCCCACCGCGGACCTATTCAATTAGGTCTGCCCGCCAGGAGAGGCCTCGCGCCGGATCAGGTGACCGCACCCGACCCGGTCCGCATGCGCGTCGCCCGGCCGCGTCTGCCCCGATCCGGCAGCAAATTGGCTGCGGGCGCCCGAAAAGAGAAGAGTTTCCTAAAAGGGAAGACCTGCCTATCTGGTTATATTGCAGCCAGTCTGCAAATCGCCATTAAACGCCCTCTTCTATTAATTAGTCCCAACATGATAGACACATACGATTTGTGTCTGTCTGTTTCTGTTCCTCACGGGATTTGCCTGTGCTGCTCGGGCAGAGCCCATAGAATCCCAGAGTTCTCTACCTCAGAGCCCACCTTCAAATCTATCCCAGCGCGTCGTCTCTGGCTCTGTTCTCCAGCGTGGTGGTGAAAATTCTAAACCAAAAATCATCCCCCCCCTTGTTGATGAAAAAACCTTAGGCACCACGCGCACCTCCGTGTATATACAGACTGGATACACAACGGGGGAGAAGGATCTGTTATTTACCTTTTGACTCTCCCTAGTAATTAGTTAATCATCCCTAATTTTCCTACTTGTAGTTTCTAGAACACATCTGCTTCAAAACGCCCTACCAATGGACACTGGACAGTCACTTTACAACGCAGTTTTGACATGGCATTATCTCTTTCCAGCCTCATCCTCCTCCCTGAACATGACATGTCGTGGCATATATTACTGATGCTGATGCCAGCGTATGTGCACAAGCAAAATTACAAAATCAATCAACCTCAATCAATCACAGAATGAATCGTCATAGTCGTCAGGAGGATTATCGCCTGACGATAATAAATATACAACTCTTGACACGTCCTAACCAATCGTCTCTTGGCTTTGCTAGATAGAATCCTTTTTTTTTTTTTTTTGGAATTCACTTTCAAGTTTTGAACTTGTAAAATCCACTCAAACACACTGCCGGTCGCTCGTAATCCATGATCCTATTCACTGACCCACACCACCCCGTCCTTACTGTGTGAAATACGATGTAAAACCATGACGTTTAACTTAATTGTCATGAGTTTTCTCAAACGTTTTAGTAACTGCTTATTTACGTATCGTTTATATCCCATAGCTAAAAAACAAAAACAAGCACTGAATTGCGTTGCGGATTTTGCGGCCGGACTCTTAAAAACTAGCTGAAATCCCTTCCGTTTCCCAGGTTTTCTCGTGTCTCAGGATACGGCAATTGTTCCCAGGGTTAAGCTTCTTGGAGTGGCTGGTTGGCTGGCTGGCTGGCCGGCCACTTGCACAAAAAAGAAAGAAGAAAAAAACGCTCAGCCTCAGGGAACTTTTAGAAACCTTCGGGAACACTATATACGATCGTCGTTTCTACTCAGCCTAATAATAAAAAAAAATAAAAAAAGAATAATCGAAAAAATTTAGACTGAAAAGTTGTTGAACTTTTCCCAATTTGTTAGTCTTCCATCCATCGATGCATTTATTAGATTTTGATTGATTATGTATAGCTAGAATTCTGCAATCCATCCATAGACAAATATTCCTAATGCTTTGAAAATCTATATCCTGCTTTTTAAAATGTTCTTCCAGGTGCATTTACCACTAATAAACTATTTACTGGTGGGCGCTTCTTGTGCTGAATGGCAGTAACATAGCGCCCAAACTAGATTCACTCACAAACATGTGAAAAACTGAAAGTGCCTGCCTATTTTAACACATGGTCCATGATCATTGTCAATCCTATACGCCATTCATGCTAGATCTGACAGAAACAGAAACGAAATCCTCACGGTTTTGTGGCTTCCGTTCAAAAACCTTTCTGCTTCCAGAGCTTGCCTCGTTTTGCAAACATTGGAGCCAAAGACAGATCTCCGCGATATGTTCTGAAATATACGCAGATACAGGGTAATACTCGGTACAGACTTACCAACCACAATTGCCATCTCATCACGAGAACTTGCTAGCGCCCATACAAGATAACTGATAACTCATGGACATTCAACTTTTCAGTTAGATCTTTATTCTATCATCTAAATATCATGGCAACAACAACGTCAGTAATAAATGGTAGTACGAATGCACGCTATCGCGATAGCGTTGGTGCTTCGAATGGGACGAGGATAATAGATCCAGTGTTGCAGGTGGTGCGACCAGACTTGTCAAAGCTTTCTTTCAACTTTGAATCCTTTCTGAGGAAAGAGTTTCACTTTGGGTTGGACCCTGGTACGTACTATACGGTTATACTCTGTGCAAATAAAGTTGTCCTTTTGATTTGATTTCTCTTTTGATAGGAGCTTTTTGTTACTAATTCTATATCCATCTCTTTAGATCGACCGGTTTGTAAAGATTATCTACAAGGGTTTTGTCCACTTGGTGATGATTGTCCAAATAAGCACGTTGCTTCAAATTTTTCAAACAAGTGAGTGATTTCAAACAATATTTCAATTGAAACTGAAACGGGTCACTAACATTGAGAGTACAGAATTGTTTGTAAACATTGGCTTCGAGGCCTTTGTAAAAAAGGAGACAAGTGCGAATTTCTCCATGAATACAACTTGAGAAAAATGCCCGAATGTCAATTTTTTTCCAAAAACGGCTACTGTACAACCCCAGATTGTCAATATCAACATATAGACCCAATGTCCAAGATCCCACCATGTCCTAAATACGAGATGGGGTTTTGTCCACAAGGTCCAAAATGCCCAAAAAGACATATCCGCAAGGAATTTTGCAAATTATATCTTACTGGATTTTGTCCTTATGGTGGAGATTGTGAATTGGGGGAACATCCAAAATGGGGATTTTTAAGTGAAGATATGAAGATTCGACCCAATGCTGCTGCTACCACCACTACTACGGGTGCTACGGGCGTTGGAATCCAGAACTCGAATCAGAATGAAAGCGAAAAATCAAATGCAAGTTTAAACGTAATTGGGAATGTAAATGGAAACATTGAAAACGTGAATCAAAGTCTGACGCAAAACGGACATGCTATTCTTGCGTAAAACTGGTTGTAATATAGTGTCCAGACAAACAATTTTTATGCCTCCCCCCCCCCCCTATTTTATCTGCTTTATTTTTTTTTTTTTACAGTATCTACATCTACATGTTCATAGTCATAGCCATAATAAAACCATCTTTTCATTTGTTCAAATGGAGAAACATAAAAGAAGAAGAAAAAAATATGCAATAGCGTCAGTAAACAATATTAAAAGGCGAAAACTCAGTTTGAAGCTCGATGGGCAAAATCCCAAATCTCAATGCTGCTGGTATTAACTTCCTCACCCGTCTCTTCGTTTACAGTGCTTCGTTGAACGCAAGCGATGCATCGTCTCTCATCGAATCCACATTGCCAAATCCCACTTTCGGAAGAGTCAACCAAGATTCTTCCTCGTCGCCCAAGGCCGGGATGTTGCTGTTGACGATCATGTCGTTGCCGTTGTAGCATTCTTATTCCTAACAGTTCAAATTCATGAAGTACTCGTTGACGCCGTTCTCTCCGTTGCTGTTCATCTTCCCGAACAACCTCGACAGCTCTTTGAAGGTGCAAAGGAGGAGGCTGTGTGAATCTGAAATGGATCGGAAAGTTCCTATTATTGCGCCAATAGTCGTTATCTTCATCTCTCGTGGCTCTTATCCCGCCCTGGGGAATCATCATACCTTCTTCCCTATCATCCGTAAGCATTGGAACATCCTCATCAGTGTTAACATTAACCACCTCAGCCGCAGCCTCACCAGTTTTCCCACCTTTATCATTAAGCAAATCTCGAATGCACTCGCCGCTTTGAATGTCAAAAATCTTTAATGACCCATTACTCCCACTCAACACTTTAAACTTATCGTGCTGGAAACATGTAATTGCACCTTTATGCCCTCCTAAAGTCCTTAAAAACTGTCCCGTATCAGGATCCCAAACTTTAAGAGTCGAATCCGCCGCTGCACTAACCAGTTCGTGATCCGTTAGTCCTAGAATGCCCACGAGAGACGTGTGCCCTTCAAGAGTGTACAGACATTGGCCACGTTCGAGATCCCAGATTTTGATCAACCAATCCAGTGAACCCGAAATGCATCGGTTTCTCTTCTTGTCTATAAGAATGCTGTAAATACGATGTTTGTGCCCACACAAGGTGAAGCGACATGTTTGATCGTGGATGTTCCATACCTTGACTAGGGAATCGTAGGATCCTGAAACAACAGTATCTCTATACGCAGCTACTGTTCGAACAGAGTCTTCGTGTCCTATCAAAGTCCCTATGTAAAAAGGATTCCGTGAGAGATCGCCTTGTTCATGTTGTTGTTGTTGTTGTTGCTGTTGCTGTTGCTGAATCACCGGCTCATCATAATACTCTGGGTCCTTGTCAACATTTGGAAGTTTCCAAAGCATGATTTTCCTATCTCGAGACCCAGTTACAATAATAGGATACGGCGGCTCCATTATATCTTTCCCGGTAGTGGGATCAACCCCGACTTTTACAGGCTCCACGGTATCCAAGCATCGAATGGTGGACGCATGGCCAGCAAAGACATGGGTACATTTCCCAGTTTCCAAGTTCCAGATACGGATAGTCTTATCAGTGGAGCCAGTGACTAGCGTTTTCCCGGTATATTTAAGGGCCCAAACTCCTCCTTCATGGCCCTTTAGTACCATTGCCAGTTTACCTGTTTTGGTGCTATTAACGTGGATATCCGATATATCTGAACCAGTAATGATCTTGTCCTTGTCGAATTGAAGACATGTTACCACTTGGCCTCCATGTGCTCGCAAGGAGATATGACGAGGTTTAAAAGAGCCGGATGTCCATCTCGTGTGCATTATTCGGAATCTTGTGTGGATGGCACGATACAGGTTCATTCGTCTTTTGTCTTTCCTACCATCGTCATCGTCATCCTCTTTCTCATCATCGTCATACCATCTCATCAAATCCCACTTTTCGCTTCTTGCTCTTTCAACAACAGATTCGTCTAGGTCAAAGTTGTCGCGCTCACAAAGGTACTTCCACAGCTCATCAGATCCATTTATGATTTCGTACCATCGTTTGCTCACTAGCATGGCATTCATAAGATCTGGAAAATCCAAAAGTCGAAGTACCTTGAACGAGATCTCAAGTGGTAGATTCCGTATTAGATCGTGCTGTAATGCAGGCAAGATTTCGTTGAGGACCGCGCTTAAGGTTTCTCGATCTGTTTTGCGTAGAAGCTTGAAAAGGAGATTTGGGTGGGCATACACTGGAATGACATTAAATGTTTCTGTTATCATCTTGGTTTTTGTCATCTGAGATTTCAAGCTTAAGCCGAATGGAGCTACTGGCGCTAGTAAAGGAGATCTTCTATAGGAACAATCATTGTCGTCGTCACTCCCACAAAAAGTTTGACAAGAGTTTTTGTGAACTTGAAAGTGATAGTCCTGCTGCACTTTTTGCTTCTGCCCACCACACCTGCTACCCCCAGCTTTGTAGCACACACCACCCGAGTGCCTTCGCTGGCCCAATGAAGAGGACGAGGAGGCGCCGGTTAAGCTGTGAAAGGGGCTCAACGGGGTTATAACATGGCCTCCTGCTTGGACATCGGATGGGGGAGTCCTGGGTACAAAAGCTGTCGCATGGCTATCCAGATGTAGCTTTTTGCGATTCCCAGCTCCATCATGGAACTTCATTTTCAGCTCTGGCCCGCTCTCAATGACTCTGCCCCCGTCCTGGGTGTCGCCGGGAAAGGAACCGCTGGAAAGTCGCTTTCTGTGCCCCTTGCTCTCACCCTTCTCTACCGAAATCTGCGCAGCGAGACACCAGCAAACAGCGCATTAGAACCGAGCCCTCGCTCCCCAAACGTGCAAAAACAACATACCTGGTCGCCCGCAGCGTCGTCCCGCGAGTACCGGAACAGCGAGGGCGTGGGAACGCCGGCCAGAGGGAACCAGCCAGCCTCCAGCCGGTCCAAGTCCAAGCGGTCCAAGTCCATCATGTCCATGTCCGCAGAGCTCGTTTTCGCGGGGAGCCCGCCAGCCCAAGTCCCCCAGGAATGTCACGTGTGCCCCAACACCCGTGCACCCCTGCATGGGGGAGGAAAATCCAGGCCGCCGCGGATCTCTCCGGGCAGCTCCTTCCTCCTTCCTCCTTCCTCTTTCCTCCTTGCGCCCCCGTGTCGTGGCTCTCACCTGCCTGTTTTTCCTCTCTCTTGCCTCCAACTCGACACACACTCTCGTTCTCCAGCAGCATAGCATGTCCACCGTCGGCCCGGGCGCGATGCCAGCGCCCAACCAGTCCTCCAGGCGCGCTCTGATGAGCGAGGGAGGGGAAGATGTGCTTCTTTCCCAGGATCCCTCGACCTGGGAGATGGCTGACCCACAACAGCAACAAAGTCATGGAACAGCAAGTAGACAGAGACATCCTCCACCCCAGAACATACAGATCAACGGCGGCGGCCAGCAGGGACGAGGCTACCACTATGATCAACAGATCTCTCCCGGATCTTCAGGATACCCTAGCGGGCCCAGCCCCGGTAGTGCCTTTGGCAACCCTCCGAGAACTTTTTCTCCTGCGCCCTCATATCGAAGTTCTGGTCACTCATCGGGAGGAAATGCGAGCTTCTATGGGAACGGAGGCTTTGGTCCCCCTCAGATGCCTCTGCGTTCCTCCACGTCTTCGGGGCCAGGCATAGGTGGTAGACGGTCTAGTATATCCTCCACGACTTCTAGTTCCACTGGCAAGGGCTCCTTTTTCAGCAGGAGAAGACAAAAGCAACACCTCACCGAGAAGATGATCGATATAGGAGGTGGGGGTGGTGACGGAGACGGAGACGACTCTGGCGATGAAGGTGGCCTTATTCCCGAGAATATGGGGATTGGAGATGTTCGAATAGACGACATCAAAACGCTCCGTGGAGGCATGAACGGATATAGCAAAAATGGGAGTTCGCAAAGCAGGTTGGTAAATGCAATGATTGGGGGTGGTGATTCGACTCCTATTGTCCCTACAATTCTATCGATGCCTACAATGGATTCTGGGCCTGGATCTGCACCCGTTAACAAAATGGGAAATAACACCTCCTACCGGAAACAAATGAACAACAGCAAAAAAATGATGATGAGTGCTGTTGGCCAGCAACAGCGACAACAGCTACACTCTTTAACAGGCGCGATGAACGATTATGGTCCACAGGGCGTTAGAGCTGGCCCTGGACCGCAACCAAACTACCCCAGATCAATGTCTCTGACCAGTAGACCCCAGATGATGAACCATGGTGGCCCGCCTCCTCCTAATGGGTTTCCTAATGGTGGGGGATTTCATAATGGCGGACCTCCTCCTCCAAACTGGGCCCCAAATGGCAGAGGACCACCAACCATGGGGCCCGGTGGACCCGGGACTCCACCAGGGTATGGACCCCCATCAAGATCGTTTACCAGTCCAACGCTTCCTGGTGGTGGCATGAACGGTAACATGAATATGAACATGAACATGGGCATGGGCATGCCAATGAATGGAACTGCTACTAGTCCCCCGATTCGAACCATCCACGAAGGTTACCGTGAGGAACAACCGAGACACCAATCTCAAAATTCCATCCCTACAGGTTTGAATCGATCGTCCCTCTCCAACGGCGGGTACATTGCGGGTGAGCACACGCCTCATCAACAACAGCAGCCTCTAGATGGGAAGGGTCATCATCACACATCTTCACCACCTTCTGTTTTTTCGAATCAAGACCAAGCACAGTTGCAACCACAGTCTCCTATTTCTTCGCCTGATCAGACCGGAGTGCCAAACGATAGCTCTAAAGAAAGACGACAAAAATCATCTATGCAGAAAAAGCCACCTTCTTTAGACGACGATGATAATGATGACGACGACGAAAGTGAGGTATCGCCTTTTTCATCAAGTACCGGTAGCGCTATTGGCAGGGGAAGTTCAGGAGAGCGGTATCGTACCAGTGCGGGCTCTTTTGTGTCGAACTTTAGTCCCCATTTACACAAGGCAACCACACAGCTGTCTCTGCAAGTTGAGGAAGAGGAGGAAGAAGAAATTGAAAACAAAAACAAAAATAACAATAAAAAGGCTCTTTCAGAAGAGGACAAGGCTGCATCAACAACTGGTCTTGGACTAAATGGTATGGAACTTGATTTTGACAATGATCATTTACATGGAACTAGCAAAAATTCAGATGAATCTTCAAGCACGAGTGAAGATTATGAACAAAAACAGAGGACTCATTCAAGAAGCGGATCTATAATTAAGTCAGGCATGCTAAAATGGGCCAAAAAATTATCAAAAGGCTCAAAAGATTCTCTTGAAGACCCGTCATCTGGTTCACCATTGTCACCTGTGCAACAACACCAGGTACAGAAAACCCCGAAACTTGAAAGAATTGTCGAAACCAGTAACATGAATGTTCAGACCAGTCCTGCGCAACTAATGAGCTCGTTCATGCAAACCTCTCCAAAACAGACCCAGTTAGCAAGTTCAAAAATCCAGACAAGCCCTATACAGCTACGAAGCAATAAAGTTCAAACCATGCCGGTTCTTGAACCTACTGTTGAGACCAGTGATAGAAATACACAGACCTTAGAGCCAATATTTATGACACAGGCTATACAGACTACGCCTGTTTTCATTCCTCCCACGACACTACCTAACAAACCTGAGAGAGATGAGCTTGTGAAAGCCGTTCCCGTCGTTGAAAGGAAAATTGTATTAACACCAGAGCAAACGGGTATATTCCAGAATAGTCAAAAGCTGATGAATGATCTCCAACTTGTTTCGAACGAGCTTGCAGACTCGATCCATCGAGAAATCGAGTTGGAAGCAAAATTGGATATGCTGCAACGGGCATTAGCTGCGAAATCGAAACAGGAAAGCAAGTCTCTGAATGGTACAATATATGACGATGATGATGAGATAGACCTAGACGAGATGCCTTTGCAAGATCTGGATACCAAATCTGAAAAGACCGAAAGGAAATTCCAACGAAAGGAGTCAACAGAGATGCTCCAACTAATGCAACAGCTAACGTTGGAACGCGAAAAACGAAATGTAGCAGAGACACATGTTCTCAGATGGCAGAACGGTGAAGAACCTAGCAGGCTTGAGCTTGCATACAATTCTCAGGCATTGGAATCTGAACTAAGAGATAAAGAATTACAATTAGAAAGAGTTAGACTTGATTATAAAGAAACGATATCAGCACTTGCAGGTACAAAAGAACGATATGAGCAATTACAAAAAGAGACTCACAAATTGAAAGATATTACAGTCCCCTTGCTTGAAGGACAACTTAGTGATTACCAGACATTAAAACTGATCGGTGACCCTGTAGAACTACAGGCTGAAATCGATGAACTGAAACAAGAAAACAAAAAATTACGAGACAGTGCATTTACAAATCAATATGGCGACAAGATGAGAGCAGTTGTTCAACAACGAGATGCACTGAGAGAGGCACTGAGAACTCTTAGAGATAGGAAAGAGCATGAGATGAAGGCACTAACAGATCGGCTTAAAGTATCAGAGGCTAAAGTGGAGAAACAGAGAACTGTTAATTTACAGCTTACTAGAAAGTTGGCTGGGAATGGAAGTGGAGGAGGAGGAATTTTAGATTCCCCCACTGGATCACTTTCTGGACGAGAAAATTATCTAGCAGTTAATGGTTCGTCATCTTCTTTAAACAAGCAACGATCAGTGTCCTCACCCTTTGCAATTTCTTCTGGGGCTGGTGATTATTTTTCAACCTCTGCACCTGGAGGTGGAATTTTTGGGCATAACCATTCTCATAGCTCAGCAACTTCGGTATCCACGGGCTCCAATCCAGCACTCGGATTCAATAACGGATTTGCACTCTCAACACCAACTGGAGGAACAGGACTGCCTTTGATTGCATTGAATACAAGTGGTAACAATTTCAATTTGGATTCAGACAGGAAACACGATATAGCCATGGGGAATTTTATGATGATTAAATCCAGCATTAGCAGTAAGATGAAGAATCCAGATGGAACTATACCACTAAGTTTGAGTGCAGAACGGGTAGCAATGTCACAGTTTAAATAATCAAGAAGAGCTTTTTTTGAAGTTTTGATTGGAAAAGTTTACGCTTTTGTTGATTCGGCTCATCATGGCCACTAATTTTTTGGAATCATGTCTTTTTATTTTTTGTCATCATGAAGAAAGCTGGGAGGGATTGGCCAATCCCATTTTATATTGTTTTTGTATTTATTTTCTATTGTTTTAATTTTTTTTTCAGGCTTTTTTTTTGTTGTTGTTAGTAGAAAGATCATCTGTCTTGTCAGGATTTATAGAATCTCAAGAGGAGCAATTCAAGAATCAAAAAGCATGTATATGTGTGAAAAAATGGAAAACTTTTCGAAACAATTACAATTACAAATACTAGTATTATCATCTACATCCCGTTTAATGGTGAAAACGATTCTCCCTTTTTTTTTCTTTTTTTATATTTTATCAATTTGTATCCATTCTGGTACATATTGTGTTTTTAGAAAGTTATTTGTGCCTTTTGTAAACAGTGGGTTTATACAAAAACTTATGTATATAAAACCAAAAAATACTGCCATTTTTGTATTTGGGATACATAATTTACCAAATTCGTCTTCTTGAATAAAAAATTAAGCCTTACCCTGACAAATCTGGGTTTCTTTACACACGTGACCACCCCTGAGCCAGTTGTCGAGCTACAAGACCCTATCTGGTTTCTCAAAAACTAATAAAGCCGGTCTTGGTGGAGGATTGGCCCAAGCAGAGTTAAAGCTCCAAGAAATCATGGATGCAGTAAGTTTATCCAAAATGTTAACGTCTTTTAACTATATCCAATGCTAAGAAAATGTTATAGAAACGAAGTATCGAGGAAAAAAGGAAACGAGATGCAGAGGACCGGCAGACCCAAGAAAAGGAACTGCTTGAGAGGGAGGGGGAAGTCTGTGAATCCTCCTCTGCGCGTTTGAAGAGACGGCGAGTCCTATCACGAGAATTGAGCTGGCCTGAATCTATTTGGTATTCATCAAGTCGTTCACCAGAAGACTGCCATTCACTGGGTTCACAATCCCAAAGAGATTTGCCAATGGTAACTACGCGTTCGAAAAGAGATTTGCCAACGGTAACAACGCGTTCGATGCGTGGTCCAGGGAGAGGCATGGAGATGCGCCTGCTACAAATAACCGCTGAAAATTCTTTGGAGATAGGTGCTTCCTTGAAAACTATCGCTCAAGCTTTCGCAGCAAGACGATCAAACAGCGATGAAATCGAACAACGGTTGACAAGTTTGGAGTCCAAAGTCAAGGAATCGAATAAAATATTGGAAGATAAATTGGCAAGCTTGATGTCCAATTTAAACGACTCAAATGATAAACTAGAAAGATTATTGTTGATGGCCCAGAGTTTGGCGAAAAACAATTCGGTTTAAGAAGGGGAAGATGTAACAACTACCAGAGTATAAATTCTAAATAGCCTAGTAGTTCTTACATAGCAATAGAGGAAGCATCAAGAAAGTGTGTGAATTGTGAACGTTCAGCTTCCCGAACCCTTACATATATACCCCTATATGATATTAAGCGTAAACTAAACTTCGTTTTGATCTGCCTCAGCATAGAACAATGGATCATTGATATAAGCCTCCATTAAATGCTTGTGATATCTGATTGGGTTCAGAACAGTTGAGCAGGTTTGCCAAAAGAACAGAAACCAGATACTCATTTCCAATATAGCTATTATCTATTCGATTCTTTAGATAATAGCTAATTTTGGCCCAATTTGCGTGAACTGATCTGAACGCATTTTCAACGGCAATGCGGACTCGACTTTGTGCCTTGTTCGCCTCGCGTTGCCATGGGATATTGTTGGAGGTGGTTGGATATGGTATTTGAGCTTCGATGATAACCCTTATCTGCGTAAGCAATAAATTGCCTACCATCATCAACTAACTTAATTGAAAAAAATAACAAGTTAATCAAATTAAAAATGTAAAAACGTTAACTGTTGTGTATTACTATTTCTTCCCAAAATCCCAAAATCCCAAAATCGTTTCCATTTCAGTAACCTTCATTAATAATAATAATATAATAATAATAATAATAATAATAATAGTAATAAAAATTTGTGTAAACTGATAACCCATAACAATAAACATAATTCATAAAAATCCCATTCACTTATTTTTTTTTGTTTTGTTTTTGCCAATACTCAAACCAATTTGATTTATTCCTTATTCTATAATTTTTTTTTCATCCAATTCCGGGAAACTCATACATAATCTCCGTGTATCCTGAACATAGTCCACATCCCATTCATATATCCAGTATATATGTCGAAGTTGATGGACTAGGAGGAGGAGGAGGACTCAAACTTGATTTCGAATGGGGGACTTGAAGATGGTGTTAAACTGTGGAGGTGTTGAAAAAGAGGAAAAACCTGGAGGTGAGGTTGTAACTGGTTTGCATTCTTCTCCATCTGATTTTGCTGGTGTTGTTGTTGGTGTTGTTGCTTCTGATCCCCATGTTGAGGAAAATGATCCATGTTCAGTTTCTAAAAAAGGTGAGGCAAGAGTCCCATCTTGAACGGTTACAACCCGTCCTAAAGGACTTAAAACAGGCAACATTTTGGGTGATATTTTTCTATTCGTTTTGCTTTTGAATTTTTTATTCTTCCCCGGCTTTTCAGAACTGGAGATTGATTTCCATCGTCTTCTCATGGGTGGTAAAAAAGGTGGAGGGAATGGGAAAGGAAAGGGGAAAGGAATACAGAGTTCTTTTTTCTCCACATCTCTGTTTTTGAAATGGGTTTTGATCTGATTCGTAGTGGAAGGAAGCCGTCTGTGGAAAGAAGGAACAATTTTACCAATGTGAAGCCAAGAAGGAGCGTTCTCAACATTGATTACACCCATGTCTACCTCCTCCTCCTCCTCCTCTTCTTCTTCTTCTTCATCCTGCAGACTCTTGAAGTTTTCTTTACCAATATCCGACGAGGACCATAATTGGATCAGCTTTTTCCTAACCAGAGCCAAGGTTTGGGGACTCGTATAGGCCAGTTTTGTAGTAGGACCAAGTGAATGTTCTTCAAGTCGAACTTTTAACCGAGATGCCTCTTTCAACGAATCTTTAGAAACTCGTCCCACCAGTCCTGGAGGAGGATATCGACCTGAAAAGGGTGTCAGCATTGGGTTTGAGAGGTAGGTTTGAAGTATTGAAATCAGAATTTGTTCAAAATCATGGGAAAAGATATGTATATGATCTTTACTTTGATTCAAAGTCTCATTGTTACAAGGAGTCCGTTGTTGTTGTTGTGTGTTACTTGTGAGAGGTGAACCAGGCTCCTTAAATTGATCATTTGAGGAGTTGTCATCATCGTCATACTGGCGGCGATCAAGAATCTCGATATTCGACTCGTTCTCATCAATGCTTGATGCCAAAGACACATTTGATTTGTTCGAAGAAGAAGAAGAAGAAAATCGATAATAATGTTCCCCGGTTTCAACTTCATTACCCACCACTTGTACACTCGAGTCCTGGGAATTGGCATATAAAATAGGGGTAGACGATAGGATCTGGTCCAATGGCGTCGATGGTGTCGGTTTTTGACCAGTTTGTGAGCAGTGAGATTCACCAAAACCAAGAGAATAAATATTCTCAAGAGGAGTGCTTAGCTGGCCTTGACACTGACTTTGATCATCCTCATCATCATCGTTGTTGTTGTTGTTGTTTGTTGAATCTAGATATATCCTATTTGCGAATTCATGATCCGGGGTTGAGTTTCTTAATGACATGATGTTACGCGCCAATGTCGATTTCGACCTACTTTTAACCCCCATTTTACAACAAAAAGGAATCTTTGAATTTTTTGAAATAAATATCTGGGGAAGAAAAAAAACAAAATAAAAATAAATTTGGGGTGGAGAAGAATTAAGTGAGAAAGTCCACACAACGCGTATCGTATCTTGCCGTATCTCATAAGGAAGGGGCTATTTTTTTCTTCTTTTCTTTTTCTTTTGGGATTTGTCTAGTGGTTCTTTTAGTTTTTTTTTGGGATCTTGAAGCGCGTACATTTTAAACCTTGTTTTGTGCACCCACCACCATCACCACTTAGTACTGGCACTAGTACTAGTACTAACATTTAAAGTAACAAAACGCGTAAACAAGAGAAAACGAGACAAAAGAAAAGAAAAGAGGGCAAAATCGGATACAAAATTTGACAAGTTTTTTTGCTTATCTCCCCTTGCGCCATTGATCTTAACCTTGAATAACGATAATACACTTTCTTTCTATCAAAAAATCACAATGTATGAAAGAACAATTTGAAATCCCATATCCTTTCATTCTCAACAATAAATAGCTATATAATAAATAAATAAATAATATTTTTTGATAAACTAGAAAAACTTAGGAGAAAAACCCAGTCTGTTTCAAAGGCCTTGTCTCCCGTTTCAACCACTTTAACGCAATTTCTTCTCTACTGAAATATGACATGAGAACGTTATACACTGTAGCATGATAAGAATCAATCCATTCAATCTCATCTTTCGTCAACATTGAAAGGTTAATCAGGTTTCTATAGAAAGGCGCCATCGTAAGGGTTTCAAAACAGAGATAATGTCGACCGGTTTGCGAATCTACAAGACCTGTATCTTGGACCAAAATTGCACTTTCAAGACGGATTCCAAATTCCCCATCTTTATAAAAACCAGGCTCGTTGCTTACTATATGCCCCACTCGAAACGGGTAGTTGAGAAAGGCAGGACGGAATCCTATACCTACAGGACCTTCATGGACGTTGAGAAAGGAACCAATTCCATGTCCAGTCCCATGTCCATAATCAAGTCCTTTTTGCCAAAGGTTACAGCGTGCCAAAGTGTCCAACATGTATCCATTTGTACCTTCTGGGAAAATTGCACTTGCAATACCAACATGACCTTTCAAAACAAGAGTGTAGGCGTCGATTTGTTCCTTTGTGGGTTTTCCAAAATGGAACGTTCGTGTGGTGTCTGTTGTGCCGTCGTTAAATTGGGATCCCGTATCATGTAGATAAACCTCATCGAGCTTGATCAACGAACATCTGTCTCTTTCAGGAGCATAATGATTGATTGCAGAGTTTGCTCCACTAGAACTGATTATTGCGAAACTGGGTTCCACAAATCCATCCATCTCGGAAAGAAATTCATGGGATTTTAGCACACCATCGTATTCCGAGATGAATCTGTTGCCATTGCGCAATTCGGACTCGAGCCAGGCCCAGTACCGAATAAGACCCACACAGTCTTTGATTTGTGCATTTCGGAATCCGGCCACTTCGACCTTGTTTTTCCTAGCCTTGAAGATTTCCACAGGCGAGGGCACAAGCTTAACATGATTGTCGTTGTCGTTCGAAGGACCACCATGAGAAAGAGCGTTGACGAGAGCCCATGACGCAACGTCGGAGGTAAGAACAAGCCCATTATCGTCATTGTCATTGGATTCAAACAGTTCCAACTCCGACTCTGGAATACACACTTGGTCCGAGCTTTTCTGGACCAGACGATGCTTTTCGGCAAAGGCGGCGGCGGTTGCACAGGAAGCGCCCAGCATGGCAACGTCGGACCAAAACTGGGCATACGGTTTCACCACCAGCTTTTCCACCTCGTGCAGGTGCTCCATTACAAGCTCTTTCCCGGATTCCGACCCATCTCTTGATTCAAAATCCACATACAGGGACACGGAGCTGGGCTCGACAATCGTATAGCTGTAGAAAACGGGCAAGTAAGGGATATCCTTGGCGCGAAGGTTGAAAAGCCAGGCGATTTCGTCCAGAGCCGTGAGCACCAGGGCCCTTGGACCGCCTTTTGAAGCCCTTGCGAGAATCGAGGATTGGATTTTTGCCACTTTCTGGGAATGTCTCACACCGGCGTACTTTAGGCTGTGGATGAATATTTCCGAGTTGGGTCTTTCGGGTCTGGTTTCAAACTCCGACCAGATCAGATCTACCAGATTGGGACTTTGGGGCTTCAACACGATCGAATTGGCAAATCTGTTGCATCTGTACCTGTAAGCCAGCGAGTCCAGTTTCTGCTGGATTTGCGATTGGATGGCGGACGCATAGCTTGAAGAAATCAGCTTTGGGTCCACGCCGATGCTCACCGGTTCGTTGCAACTGCTCTTCGTTTCAGTCACCAGTTGCAAAGCCCTCGAAATGGCAAACTGCTCTGGCGTGAGGGTTCCTTCCGTGCCCTGTTTGAGCAATTGCCAGTTGGCATCTATCTGGCCGTCCGCTTGCAGAAAGTAGCGCGAGTCGGTGGCCAGTGCAGCCTCTTTCTGGGACACGATAGCGATTCCCGCCGAGCCCGTAAATCCTGTAAATTATGTAAAAGTTAGTTTATCTGCGCCCAATTGCCCGTGATTGTGTAAGATTGGAGAGAGCTTACCTGTGATGAAAGCACGCCGCTTATCGGCATTTCCCACGTACTCGTTGTGATGCTCATCCTCGGACGGGATAACTAACAAGGACAAAAAAGGTTAGGTTTCTGGGCCCACGTTCTCTTCTCTGTTGGAAGCCGGGGCTTACGGTAAACGTCGACACTCCAGGCCTCCATCTGGCGCCGCAAAGCCGCTAGCCGCTCCGTGCTATCGAGTCTCCGATATCCCGACGTGGCGTGGCTCTTGAGGCCGAAGCCATCGTGGTGTCCATCACAAGGTGCAGAGGTGAAAGATAGGGCCGATGAGACGGAGCTCGAGTACGAGCAGCAGCACGATGCTGACGACGCCGGCGAGGACGCTGGCAAGGACGAGGACGAGAGATCCAGGGGTGTGCTTGCTCCAGAGGTCTCCATACCAGCTGTTCTGTCCACGAAGCGCGAGAAGAAGAGAAAAGGAGAGAAAAAAGCGTTTTCGCTGTGCTCGCCGGGCCCATCGCGGCGACCCGATAGCGGGCGCACGGGTGTTTGCGACGGGGACCGGGGACCCGGTATGGGCCCTGGAGCTGGAGCTGGAGCTGGAGCTGAGGACAGCTTGAGCGGGAGCGAGAGCGATAGAGCCGACTTGAGCGAGAGAACTGAGGACAGCGGCTGGGGGAGACAGGAGCAGCGGGAGCGGTTCTTGGGACGGTTGCGGGCGTGGAGCAGCGGCTCTTTCTCGTTCTCGTTCTCGTGCTGGAGCTCGTGCTGGAGCTCGCTGGAGTGGAGGGCCTTCATTCTCAGCGTATTTGGATACTTGGATCTGGGGATATTCGGATACTTGGGTCTGGGAATTGTATCTGGAGGGCTCCAAACAAAAATAGGCTGCTTGCAATTGCCCGGAAAAGTGCCAAAACAAGCGGGAAATAGAGCTATGGGAAAGGGAAAAAGAGGACGGAACGGCCTTTTATACTTATTGGCAAAAAGCCACACGCTTTTCGCTTTTCACATTCGCTTTCGTACCGCATCCCGTAATACTTTCAACAGATAAGATAAATAAATAGCTGGTATAGATACACAATTGGACGGAAATGCCATGAAAGAGAACTATCCTCGACTCTCACTTCTGCTCTGGCTTTGGCTCTGCGATCTTTGTATATTCCATAGTAATTTCGACCCCCACGCGTGTATCTTCAGAAACAGTTTCTATCCAACATGTACAGGTTAGTGATAGTAGAAAAACCAATTCTCATTTACACAGGCTCTTACATCGTCGTCTACCAATTGCACAAGGCTCCGCGGGCTCAGCGAGAACACGCTTTTGCGTAGAAACCGATCATGGCTCTTTAACAACTCGTTATCGCTGTCTCTTTGCTGCTTGGACCGTTCGTGTCCATGTCCATGTCCATGTCCATATCCCTGACCTTGTCCTTTCTCCCGTTCTTGATCCTCTTCTTCCTGATCCCGCTCCTCCACAAACAGTGCCTGTTTCTTGATGCTGAGAATCAGCTTTTCAAACTCGTAAACGACCAGATTCCAAATCTTAACAAGCTCATTCTCGCTCTCCGACATACACAAAAGCGCGTAGGTCCGTTCCTCGCCCCGGGCACAGCGGTCTCTGATCTGGAACGTTATCGAGATGACATATCCGATCTCGGCATCTCCGAACAATAGCGGCTTCGAGTTGGGCAGCGTATATTCCACCGACAAACTACAACATGGACAATTGAATTAGTCTCAATCAAACACCTACAACAGCGAGCTGAGTACTGGACATACCTTCTGACCCACGCCTGCCGCAGAGCAGAGAATCTCCTCTGTGTAAACGGGTACTGCGAAGACACGTACTCGGTCTTGTTCTTTTCATCTCTGGAGCGAAGCATCGTGGGCTGTTTCCTTTTCCCCGGACTTGTCTTTGCGGTGCTGGATGAGGACGGCTGCGGTCTCGGCAAAGACGTTGAAGAAGATGAAGACGAGGAAGAAGCTGCTGCTGCTGCTGCTGTTGGTGAAGACGGTAAATCTGGCCGCGGCGGGAGGACCAGACGACAAGACGCGCACGTCGACGCGATCTGCTGGGGCGAGCACGACTGGGACGAGCCGGGCGGCAAGATCGCGATGGAGGCCGGGAACGGTGAAGCTAGAGCTGAAGACGAAGCTGAACCTGAAGCTGATAGAGGCAGGGCCTGGATGCACTGGATCGAGGTTGGGCCGTGCTGCTCGCAGAAGTGGGCCAGGCAGAGCTATCAAACAGGCTGGTTAGTTCTGGCACGAACAGCGCACCGGCCAGGAGCTCTGGCACTCACCATGAAGCTGGAGGCCGCGGACATGTTGGTTCGTGGAGCTGGAGCTGGAGCTGGAGCTGGAGCTGTGGTGATGGTGGTGGGAGGCGTGCGAGAGAAGGAAAGCCCTCCATCCCGCGAGCGAGCGTGTCTTCACCAGACCTTCACCAGACCCCAGAGGACCAAAACCAGAGGACCCAGAGATCCGAAATGTACCACTCGGCGCCGACCTCGCCCGTTCTGACCGACGACGGAGACGACGACCTCTTCCGTTCGCACGGGCCCGGCTCCGTTCTGGACTCGCCAGAGCTGCCCGTGCCGCTGCTGGCCCCAGAGATGAGACGAGTGCGCCATATCGCAGGCCTTGGGCTGCGAAACGTCTCATTCCCGGAGGCAGGCTCGTCGGAAGAGACGCCGCTGTCCGGCTTGTCTGGAGCAGAGAAACACACAGGGAAAAGGCCTTCTCGAAGACGATCGAGCCTGGTGAGTTTGAACAAAAACAAAGGAAAGCAGAAGAATCTGGCATGTGCGCATCCCATGCCCGATAACAAGACGAGAAAGCCCTCCTCTGATTTTACAACTCCAAGCAAAGACCTTGGCCCGTTTGAATTGTATTTGGAGACTACTCGTCTTGATCAGAAACGTAAATACACCAGCGGCGGCAGTGAGGCCACAAACAGAATAAGGGAACGAAGGTCAAGCTCAATGGTCACAGATCTAGATCCAGAGATTGCAATAGACATTGGAATGGGAATCGGAGTAGGATTAAAGCCTGGAAGAATCCAAAAGGCAACTTCAGCAATGCTATTCGATACCTTTGTCAGCATTCATGTTGATTCTCAGAGCGGTACATATCGGCTTTTCTTGTAGCTTTTCACTTTCATGTATATACTAACCGACTGCTTGATAAAAGACCCAATATACATCAGTGAAGTGATTGAAAAGTCAATGGTATGTTATATCGTGCCCACCATCCATAGAGAAACTACAAAACTACAAAACACTAACATATATCCAAAAGAACCCCACGTTTCGCGAAGTCGACTTTACTGAAATTGCATGGCGCCAGAAAAACGCGATAACGATCAAAATATGGGCTCAGAAAACGTCCCGAGTGCGAAAGTGGTTTCTCCTGAACAGTGTCCATATCCCGCTTTCTGATCTTTTATACCTGGGGGGAAATGTATGTTTTATTCAATTCTATCTGTCCTGTGCCTATTTGTCTAATCAACCACGAAACAAAAAAAAAAAAAGATTGATGATGAGCTGTTACCACAAAACTCGATTATCGTGATACTTAGTGATGGATACTACACTTATCCACCTGCCAAATCTCCCTTTTATCGAAATTCATTCTCTGCTTCATCTCCAGATCTACTTCAACACAGAGAACCCAGAACATCCACTTCGCGAGAAATCGAACTCAGCACAAGCATCGCTTCATCATTGGCATCGATGAAAACGCTATATCCAAGCTCTTCACTTCAAGCGGACTCTGCAACTTTCAATTCCATGATGAAGTTGAACAACCTGGTATCTATTCTTAAAGATACAACAGAATCGAATTTTGAATTACAATCAGAAATTGATAAAAAATTGGAAACCCAACGGAAAGAGAAGTTTGGTTTGGCACTCACTTCTGGAAAATCAAAGGCGAAGAGATCGGTTGCAGAACTTGAAAAACTGATTTCTTTAGAAACAAACAGAATCTCAAAATTACAGGAAAAGATCCAAAGCCTCCAAAAGAGACTCGAGTTCACGTCACAGAAGCATCATGAAATGTCACAGTTTTTAGAAGACGATTTACAAGATCGGAGTACAAAGCGTGTGGAATTGAACCAGAGGTTTGAAAACTGTGAGAATGTAAACGAGTGCATCACTATGGAAAGAGCCCGAATTGCAGATGCTCTATCTACCATTTTCCCCATTGATCTGTGGACTGTGGACCCGAATTTTTACAGCATCTGTGAACTGCCATTGATTAACCAAATCGGTCAATGGTCAGGCTTGGGACCACTATTGACTCGACCTGGATCTGGATCTGGATCGGGGTCTGTTCGTAGTTATCAAAACCCCCGCCGTCGTAATGATCCCACATTTTATCCTCATTCTCACCATCGCAGCCAGAGTCAGAGTCGGATCCAGAACCATCAGCGGGCGTCCAGTACTTCAAGTGGAATCATGAACAGGAAACCTACAACAAAAGATTACTCCAATTACGGCGATGAGACAGTGGCGGCGATTTTCGGATTCATTGCCCAACTGACACTTTTACTTTCCCGCTATCTCTCCGTCCCGCTTCGATACACCATCTTCCCCTTTGGCAGCCATTCATACATTGTGGACGAGATTAGTGACCTCAAGGGCGAACGAGTCTTCCCACTCTGGCCCCAGGAGTCTCTGGGCACGGGCGCTGGCGCCGGCGGCACGGGCACGGCAGGAGGCTACAAGTTCCAGTACGCCGTGCTCCTTTTGAACCGCGACCTCGAACAACTGCTCGAACGCTTTGGAATCGCAATAGTCGAGGTTGGGAACTCGCTGGGGAATCTGAAAAGCCTGCTTTTATACGTTTCGGCGGGAAGAGTCCAGCGCTTAACGTTTGTGGGGCGGGTAACGCGCCCGTGAAAAGATTTTTGTCCAACTACTAATTTTTTTTTTTGGGTCTATGTGTGTGAGGGAGATATAAAAAAAGTGTGTTTGTATGCCATTAGTGGACCTTTATTAATGGCTGATTTCTCAATCTTCTCTACCAGCCCAACCCAAAGACGTTTCGATATAGCAAAGATATTCCCAACCTCTATTCCAGTTTCGCTAGAGGAGTTTCAACTGCTGCAAGAAAAGGCTTGCGTTCCCCATGCAGTAGTAGTAGTTCACCAACATTCACAAAGATGCAGAACGATATAACACAAACTGCAAAAATTTCGATGAAGAAACGTTTTGCGAAGAATCCCGGTGATTGGGATTTGTCTTTTAAAACCGAGGTTTTGAAAACGAATCCTGATTCAATTCATTTCACTCCTAAAGATCCCAATTCGAAACGCCTATATACAGAACAGCAACTCTCGATATCTGATCCTCAAACCTTACAAAACCTGGAAACGGCAGTATCGTACCTGAATAAGACCGAGATTCCAGTATCGTTCCCTACTGAAAGTGTTTATGGACTTGCTGCTTCTAGTTTTAAAACAGAGGCTATTCACAATGTTTACAGAGTCAAGAATCGGCCTCTTGATAATCCACTCATCTCACATATCTCTTCGCTGGAGATGTTGAAGGAAATTGTTGGAGATGAGGGAATCCCCGAGATTTACAATGTCCTGATAGATGCCTTTTGGCCCGGCCCATTGACAATCTTACTTCCAGTTCCAAAAAAGAAGAAGCCGGATCAAAAAACTATTTCACCTGCGTGTACGGTGAACCAACCCACATTTGCAGTTCGAATGCCATCTAACAAAGTTGCACGGGCTTTGATCCAGATGTTGAATGAGCCTGTTGCTGCTCCCAGTAGCAACACCTCGACGCGGCCAAGTCCAACACGAGCAGATCATGTCTTGCACGATTTGGGCGGCAAGATACCCGTTATTTTGGATGGTGGAGAATGTTCAGTAGGCGTTGAAAGTACTGTTGTGGACGGTCTTGTTTCACCACCGTTGGTTTTACGTCCAGGTGGTATATCTATAGAGCAGATTCGTAAAGTTGGGAAAGGAACAATTTGGGAAAACACAGTTGCATTTCAAAAACCTTTGAAAAAGTCACAAAAGACGACAGAACAGGAAGATGAAGATGATGTGCCGGTTAGGACACCAGGCATGAAGTATCGACATTATTCACCAGATGCAAAAGTGGTTCTTTTCATCCAATGTGGTGATGGCCAAAATGCAATTCAAGAGTATTTGGCAAAGTGGGATCGTGAATTAGAATTAGAAGACAAAAGTGAAAAAGTTGTTGCTGTTTTGAGTACGAAACATTTTAATCCACCATTTATGAATGGTAGTACATCTGTTGGTACAAGCAATTCTTTTTCCAAGAAGATTATTAGACGAAATTTAGGCACAACAAACCAAGAAATAGCCCATTCTTTATTTGCCACGCTGAGAGATATGGATTTGGAGAAAGTAGATTTGATTCTTGTGGAAGGTGTTTCTGAAAACGGAGGAGGACTTGCGATTATGAACCGTTTACGGAAAGCAGCTTCGGAGGTTGTTGTTGGAAATGCTTCTTTCCCTGAAGATGAAGAAGATGTTTAATTGATTTGGCTAACACTATTCTTTGCATTTACATGTGTGGTTTTGTTTTGTTTTGTCTTTTTTTTTTTTGTGTAGTATGTATACTCTAGCTCTGATTAGGAAAATAGTAATACGCATACACACACCTAGAATTATTCATTACATATATAGTTAGATAATAGTGGAAGAGGTTTACAATAATGCGTATTTCTATGCCTGCGATTTGTGAATATGAAAGGGAGGAAAGCCGAGGATTAAAAAAAAAAATGATATTATGTTCTGTTTTCTTTTCCGACAAAAGCTGTTGAGGAGTCGTGATAATGAGATGGTGGCGGGTGAGGAGGAGACTGTGTTGGTGGTGGTGGTGGTGCTCACACCAAATAGATAAGAAGTTACCATGAACTCCAATAGACATGTGCTCCGATAGAACGGGGTGTCTCCTCTGCTCTGTGGTTTGAAAAGGCAAGCAACTGGAAACCGCAAACGCAAACGCAAACGAAAAACCTATAGTTGGATAGGTTTATACCGCAGATGAATAGCCCAATCCAGTCAACTTTCTCCTCTTGTAAAGTTTTTTCAACTCATCTGCAATCCAAACAGAACTTGTCAACATGACCAAAACAACCAAATCTTTAAAATAGAGCGCCTCAGTTTGGAAAACTCTTTGGAAAAAAGGGACGTAAATAACGGCAAATTGACCCAATATGGACAATGAACATGCAACGTTAAACATTAGATTTGAACAGAGACCCAGCTCAAATGTCGATTTGGTTGCTGAACGGCATGCTAAAGCATTAAACATGTCAAAAAAGACAAAACATGTAAACGTCATTGTTGTATCTCTTTTCGTTATTACTCCATCCTTTTGCATTTCCGAAATGTAGATAAAACAGGTACCAGCGATAATTATCCCAGATGCTTGAAGAATCCGCTTCAAAACCGCTTTCGTCAAAATTTGATCGTTTCTTGATCGAGGAGGCTTGTTCATGATTGAATGATCAACAGGCTCAACACCAAGACTTTGTGCAGGTGGTCCATCCATAAGAATGTTAATCCATAAAATTTGCATTGCATTTAAGGGGTTTGGAAGTCTGAAAAAAGTCGAAATCGCAATCAGAGACAAGGCTGCAATTGAAGTTGATAATTGAAAAGTTAAAAAGTTTTGAATGTTGTAAAAAATGGATTTTCCTTCCTCAATTGCAGTAAGTATTGTACTAAAATCGTCGTCTGTTAAAACCATATCTGCTGCCTCTTTCGCAACATCGGTGCCGTTTTTACCCATACTAATGCCAATATCTGCTAGTTTCAAAGCTGGGGCGTCGTTTACGCCATCTCCTGTCATTGCAACAACGTCTCCACGCATTTGTAGCGCTTCCACAATGATCATCTTGTGTCTTGGTGTGGTACGCGCAAAGACAGAAACGTATTGAATAGCATCGGCCAATTGCTCAGGGTTCAATTTATCCAATTGGTCTCCTGTCATAACAGACCTTTCGTTGTTCTGAACTGGCATACCGATATTTTTCGCAATATTCCGTGCAGTGGCTTCAGAATCTCCTGTAATCATAATCACCCGAACTCGGCCTCTCATAAGGTGTAAAATACTTTGCTGAACATTGGGCCTTGGGGGATCATACATTCCAACCATGCCGGTAAATGTCAAGTCCTTGGGAGGATCATTTGGATTCTGTTCGTCGACATGCGTTGCGTTCGGTCCAGAACCATGTGCGAATGCCAATATTCGAACACCATCTTCCGCCATTTGTACAGAGTTTTCAATAATATCCTGTTTCATTGCCTCCGTAAGCGGGACCAACGAACCATTTTTCGCCATGTAGTTTTTGCATAGATCCAAAACCCGCTCAACAGCACCCTTTACAAAAGTCGTCAAAGTGGCTTTGCTACCATTATGCGCACTTACTGCCATCCATTTCCGGGACGACGAAAAAGGGATTTCAGCAGTACGCACTTTTGTAGCACGTTTATCCTCAAGGTCGAAAATAGAAAGAACATCGATCAGGGCAACGTCCGTTGGATTTCCCAGGTACTTGTTGGCCTCTGCGGAAAATCTCGAACCATTGCAAATATTACCAGTTTCCAAAACCTGGCCTATCGCCAAGTCACTTTCAAGCACGCTTCTCTCTACCTTATGATGCTGCTCACTGTTCAGCTTTAACCAATTCCTAACACCCATATCGTAAGTCCACAACTTTGTCACTGTCATTTGGTTTTTGGTCAGTGTCCCTGTCTTGTCACTACAAATCACATTCACGGAACCCAGAGTCTCGACACTTGGCAAGCGGCGAACGATGGCTTTCTTCTTTGCCATTCTCAATACACCAAGGGCTAAAGTAACTGTGACAATAATCGGTAGACCTTCGGGAATAGCAGCAACCGCTAGAGAAACAGATATCGTAAACATGTCCAACCAAGATCGGCCCTGGACAACTCCGATAAGACAGATAACGCCGATGACGCCGAAGCTGAGAAATGACAAATTCTTCCCCAAGCCATCCATTGAAATTTGGAGAGGCGTTTTGGGCTTATCAATCGAAGACATAATTTCAAACACGGACCCAAAAGCAGTATTCCGCCCAGTTCCAACCACGATTCCTGAGCCACGGCCATCTCTCACCAGTGTGCCCATAAATGCAATAGAGGTTTGTTGGCCAACAGGAACACCATGATCAAAAGGGTTTTCGGGGCTGACTTTAGGTTCCACCTTGTCTGCGGATTTTGAAACAGGCTCGTTTTCGCCTGTGAGGTTGCTCTCGTCGATGCTCAACTGCACAGCTTCTGTCAGACGGACATCAGCTGGAATTCTGTCCCCGATGCCGAAATGTACAAGGTCACCTGGAACTAGAGATGAGGCGAGCACGGTCTGGGTGTGACCTGCTCTGGTAAGATGCGCTTCATTTGGCACCAACTTGTTCAAAGCCTGCAGAGATTTTTCGGACCTGTATTCCTGTACAAAGCCAACTGTTACAACGATAAGAATAGCCAGGGTAATCGAGATGGCATCATCGGTATTCCCCATGTAGAAACTGATGAATGCGGAGGCTATAAGTAATAAGATTAGAGGATTCTCGTAAAATTGCTTGAGAAACTTTATCACAATGTTTTCGTCTTCTTCAGAGGTGAGTTCATTTAGACCGTGGATGCTCCGTCGGTAGGTTGCATCCTGAGAAGGCGTAATTCCCTGAGAAACGTGTGTTCGCAACTCAGTTACCGTGTCCTCAACGCTGCGAGCGCAAAAGATGGCTGAAGGGGTATGTGAGGTGGCCGATGAAGTCGCAGCGGCAGCATCCGCGATGGAACGCCGTCTCTGGTCCTCAGACAAGGGCAGCTGGTCTTTTTCCCCAAGCGATTGTCTTCGCTCAAACATGAGGAACCAGAACCAAAGACAGATAAGGGAGGAGAAATGGAGTAGAGGTGGTAGAACAAGTCCAAGGGTTTCGTTTTGTCCTTTTTGTCCTTTTTTTTTTTCGTCCTTTAGTAACGTGTCAACAGTGAACGAGTGGCTCGTTTGTCACGCTCTCAAGGCACACTATTTCGCAGCACTCAACAGAACAGAGCCAGAAGCCACAAGGAGTCAAAAGGTCGAAATGGCGGTACACAAGCGTTCGCAAGGGCAGAAGGAAGAACGGGCCTGGCAGCGACTTGAACAACACAGGCTTGTGGTGTGTGGATGGAGAGGAGGCGACCCACCACCGACAACGTGAAGAGTTACCCGGGCATGAGCAGGCCCGCCGCAGCAGGCCCACGCACCGTGCCCAGGTGTACGCACCGTGCTGGGATATGCTCATCCACGCTCTATTGCGACTGATTCCTATTACTAAGCGCGTACGTAACGTATCCACTCCTCCCACTGCTACGCCTGCTGGACGTTGTAGCGCATCCGGATGCCCATCGCACTCAGCTCCGAGTCCAGGTACTTGAGCACGAACGGGATGGCCACCGTGCCCGTGTTGTCACCGCCCACGAAGCGGTTGCCGTTGCCGTCCTCCCACACCTCCGACACGTCCTCGACCCGCTTGCCCTGGCCCACCGCAGTCGCGCACCGGCGGCATCGGACCACGGACGAGGCGCCGATTCGCGGGATCGTGCTCTGCGTGGTCAAGAGAGACCCACAGCTTCGACAGATGCTCACCTGGGCATAGTCGCTACAGTTGAGCAGTCGGTCCTGGAGCAAAAAGGCTGCTCCATGTCCGATCAGAGCGTCTCGCTCCATCTCTCCCACTCGGATGCCTCCCGATCGCTTACGGCCCTTGACTGGCTGCATCGTAAGACTGTTCACAGGGCCCGTAGACCTCACCTGGAACTTGTCGTTAACCATATGTCTCAATCTCTGGTAGAAAACAACCCCAATGTAAATGTCTGCTCTGAGCTCCTCGCCCGTGGTTCCCGAGTACATTGGCTCATTGCCATGATAGTTGTAGCCTGCCTTTAGCAACTGCTCACCAAAGTAGTCCGCAGGCGTGTCGTCTTCACTGAACTGCCATGGAGTACTGTCTTGCGCTACACCGTGAAGCGCTCCAGCTTTACCAGCCAAACTCTCCACAAACATGCCAATTGTCATACGGGAAGGGAAAGCGTGGGGGTTGATGATGACATCGGGCTGCATTCCGGATTCACTGAATGGCATATCAATATTGGGCCATTTTTGAGAACAGACACCTTTTTGTCCGTGTCTTGATGAAAACTTATCACCGATAACTGGAGATCTTGTGATTCTGAACTTTATAGTCAAGTTTTGGAGTTCAGAGTCACCACGCTCATCACCAATCATCTTGACCTCCTCAATGTAAGCAGTCTCACTGGATTTGTATATTTTCACTTTGGTCTTCCCCAACGTCTCGTCATAAAAAGCACAGATTGGGTCGCCTTCTTCAATCTTGACTCCAATATCAGGAAGACCATCCTCTCCAAGCTTCTCTCTCCATGTCTCGGGCCACTTATCCTGTCCAAATCCAAAGTGCTGTGTAATTGGATCTCCTCTTCTTCGGCCTTCGCTCAGATCGATCTTTTCCACTTTGTAGATTGTTCCGTGTCCAAACCCACGCTCATGTGCCGATTTGTTGATAATCATCGCGTCATCCATATCGTATCCTGTATACGAAATTACAGCAACCACAGCATTCATCCCGTTCGGAAACTCGTCCATTCCGTACTCATCATACAACTTTGCGCGTACAATAGGCGATTGTCCAGTCTGAAGTCGATAAATCTTGTTATCCGATCTGTGTACAAGGGCTGTTCCAGGCGTACCCATTGCCTGTTTACCCATCTGACACTGGTACATATTTCTAGGACTCTGGTTAAAGTCACTATATGGAGTCAGGTTGGCCAAAATCGACAAGATATTGGTGGGCGAGTACTCCACATGTGTATGGACATTTGACTGAATCTCATCAGGAGTCACTGAAACGTTCATATAAACCTGTTCAAATGGACCCACAAAGTCTGCTTTATCCAATGGCAGATATCTAACGGGTCGGTACATTCTAGACCTGCCGCCATATATGAAGAGCCCAGGGTACTGGCCTCGAGCTGACGAGGGTACATATCCAATTTCAATATCAAGCGGGATCCCATGGCCTCCTTCAACCTTCCAGAATCGCAGTGTTGTGGCAACAATTTTGGCCTGTGGATGAGTACACCAACCAACAACTTTACCATCAATCTGAACACAGCACATGTCTGGCCCAGCTGCTAGTGTATGAGGAGGTAAAACGCCCAATTTCTTCAAAAGCCCTGGAATCTTGCTCGTATCACTTGCAACAGTTGCAATCTTACACTTGTGGCTCAAATGATTCAACAATCCACAAGGAGATCCATCAGGAGTATGTACCGGACACAAAAATCCCCAACTTTCAGGTAACAGTTTTCGTACAGTTGTGGTTTTCAGCTCTGCAAAGAAAGAACCTCTATGAACCATACGGAAATGGGCCAAGAAACGATGGAAATTGATTTTTTCTGCCACAACTGTATAACCACTGATCTGTTGCAAATCCAATTCTGTCTGTGGAACCAGGTTACCTGTAGACAAGAAATATTGCAGTTTTGATCCAATATTCTCATTGGTTCTGGCAAACACTCGTTGGATGTATTTCGGATTGTTGAAATCAACTGCTGCTCGTCTGTTCAAGTCTGTTTTAACCTGCTGTACAAAATTATCAAGATAAACTTCTAGCTTTTCCTTTATGATCATCCCATACAAAAATCCACCGAGAAGAATCTCTTGGTGTTGGGTAGCATCTGGATTATCTGGACAACAGTCTCCAGCCACCAAAGCGTACAACTTTCGAATCATAAACAGCAACAATCTTGACTTGTCGTCATTGTCAGGTAAATGAACAAGAACAATTTTACGGATTAATTCTCGCCCCACATTGATATCGGATTCGTTTGGTGCAGAGTCCATCAAAACTCTGAATTTGTCACCGAGATATGCAAGACATTCTTCCTTTGAATAAAGTCCATAGGTCTTGAAACTTCTCAAAAGAAGCTCCATACGATCCGTCAAGAAAGAATTCTTTGTTTCTTGTCCGACAATTCCATCAAAAATATCTCTATCGTTTGTCTCTTTAAGAGCCTTCAGAATCAAAATTACTGGAATCAGGTATTCATTCCTGTGCATAGTGAATCTGAAAGTAACACTACCATCATTCAAATAATGGAGAACATTGGTTTGTGATGTCTGATCCTGCCTTACACATCGAATCTGTAATCCGAATTTCGAGTAAGAAGCGCCTCTATTTGTAAAACTGTTTCTGATAATTGCCATTGGCGAATTCCTCCTTTGAACAATCAACATACGGATAATCTTGTCTATCCCGTTAACGACAAAATATCCGCCCATCTCCTCGGATTCTTCCCGTACATTGACGAGCTCTGCAGGAGATAAATTCTCGAGATGACACCTATTTGAACCCATCATGATGGGTACTTGACCTGCCTCTCTCACCTGAGTAAGCTCGGGACCATCGTTTACTCTCCACGCTACATTAAGCATCATTCTGGCCCTATATGTGGTCATCCTCTCACGACACTTTTCCCCAAAGGTTAGATCTTCTCTGATGTAAGAAAACAAATTGAAAAAAGTTTACTACTCACCTCTGCAGGATACAATCTCTGGTTCTTACTGGTTTTATCATGAAGAGAAACAGCAGGTTTCGCAATCTGAACGCTTTGTATCCGTACTAAATAGAAAACAAAAATTTGTTAGGAATGGTCATTACAAGAGAAACAATAGAGTAACGCTTAACATACTACTCAGTTTGTTTCCCAATCGATGGGGGTCAGTACTATCGAAAACAACTTTGCTTCCAATGTCGGCACAAGCAACATTCAATAACCCCCCATTCTCGCCCTCAGTAAGCTCATTAAACGAATCGATGTGTGGTTGAACAGCCTGTGCTAACAACGGATATATAGATTTATCCTTTGAAGGATGCTTGAACTGCTTTTCCCTCCGCAGCGTATGAAACGAAGCGCCAGTCGACATTGTGTTCTTTGTTCTCTTATTTCCCTTGATGTCTGTTGCTCAAGACCCCGTTGTGAGTGTAATCGTACTGGAAAACTTGTAGAACAAGACACTGGGTTGGTGCACACAAAGTTCAAGAGATGAGAAAAATCTTTCCAGATGCTCGCATATTTTTTTTTTTTTTGCCCTACGCATTGGATAATTTTATTTCACTTTACTGGTGGTAAAACCGTTACCCGGTGTGTAAGTCACGTGTATAACCTGTTTGATTCAAATATTAACTTCTAGTTACATCTTCTCTTGGGATATAGGAGGGAAAAGATAGAGCATGGCAAACTCAAGGCATGGAAATTAAAATAGGCATTTAGTCATGGGTATAGACAATTGATTAACCATAAACATTGCACAGATTTGAGTACGTGAAAGCGTTTGAACGAGAAAACTACTTACTGCCCAATTCTTGGATCGTTATAAGGGTTGATGGTCGAGGATTTCACAGGTGTGTATTGAATTCATGAGCACAAGGAAAAGGAAAGTTATTATGATGATATGTTCAACTAATTATTATGCCTTTTTACTAGGTTTTCCAAAAAATACAACTTTGAAAAGCCCAATGACATACGAGCACTGAATCTGATGAACAAGGCAGCTGAACTTGTAATGCGGGATATAACAGATGTGATACTGGCGTATGGGGATTCCGATGAGTATTCGTTTATCCTTTCAAAAGCTTCGGAGTTGTTTGAGAGAAGAGAGGCAAAGTTGATCTCAACTTTTGCAAGCACAATAACTGCGCATTATATCAGGCAATGGCCACTATATTTCAACAAACCTGGGGAAGAACTACAATTGGATTGTCTGCCGACATTTGATGCGAGAGCAGTGGTTTACCCAAGTGTTGAAAACTTGAGGGACTACCTGGCATGGCGACAGGCAGATTGTCATATTAACAACCTTTACAATACGTCTTTTTGGGCGCTTGTTTTAAAAGGTGGACTGTCGACACAGGAAGCAGAGCATAAACTCATGGGTACATTAGCAAAGGACAAAAATGAACTGTTATTTTCACAATTTGGCATCAATTATAACAATGAACCTGAGATTTTCAAAAAAGGGACAGTTATAATACGAGATTTTGAAGATCTTAAGGATGAAGGGAAAAAAGACTTGTCAGAGAGACAGAAACAACGTCTTGAGAAAAAGAAAAGGAAAGTGCAATTGGTTCTGGAACATGTTGATATAATTAAAGAAGACTTTTGGGAGAAACGCCCCTGGTTACTACGATGAATGATACAAGTAAAAAAATTTAAAAATGGTTTGTCATTTGGTCTTCTTTAACGAAAACTTGATCGTAGCTGTTGAACCCTTTTGTAACTTGTGAGCCTTGTCATCCTTCAATCTCGACCGGGCATAAACCTCACTCTTTGTCCCCTCCAGTGGATGTTGTTCCTGTGTATCGATACTATTTACATTCTTTTTCACTTCCTTGGGCTCCTCACTATTGGCTTTCTCTGATGTCTCTGCTGAAATATCCGCTGCGTCCCCTATTTTTTCATCCTTCTTCTCCAAGAGCTTGGCATAATAGTCCTTCTCAAATGACGATAACTCTTCTCCATCGTATTCTCCAAAGCTCGGTGGGCTGTGAAGCTCTCCTTTCCTCTCATCATCGATATCTTTGGTAACATCATTTTGCCTCTCGTCATATAAGGATCCATAATTGAACAGCGCGCTCATCTCTTCGGTACCGATGGAACTCTGTCCGGAAATGACGCTGAATTTTTCTCCTAATGCATTTGCACCAGTGGATGATTTTCTCATGAAAAAATTTCGAGATTCCCATACGCTCAATAAAGAGTTGATTTGTCGTTTAAAATTCTCGCCGCGCATTTTTCCCCCTTGTTCAGATAGAACGTGTTGGAACTCATGTAGGAGCAAGAATGTCTTGGGCAAGCGTGCTTGGAAAAGGTCAACGTATATCCATGGCGTCACAACTTTTGGCTCGTTTAGGGCAGCATCTGAAGATTGTTCTAGCGAAGTGTACGAGAATTTCTTGGAAGAAAGTCCCGAGATTTCGTTTAGACAACTGAGTATGTCGTTTATAGCCCATAGTCTTGCGACTTTTAACCTGGATAATTCCGAAAGAGATAAACCCGGTTTCCCATTTTCTTGTATTTCTGAATTTTCATCGTTATTGTTGTTACTTTGCTCAAACTCCAAACATTCGATACTCTGACATACAAGTTCAACTATTTCACTTGCAAATCTAAAGTTGTTTATTGCAAATGCCATTACCCTTCCAATGCTCCCTCTTCTGTAAGAAATATACCTCAGAAGGAGTTTCAAGTGTATCAAATTCCAATGGTCAAGCGTTTTAAAATTTCCAGCAGGATAAGGAGAAACATGTTTATCCATTTCATAACCACCACTGCTACCGGTACCATTATCCAGTAGAGTTGCACCGGTGTCTTGACCCATGGAACCAAATTCTTCGTGCGATTCGTCATTTTCATCTATATCTTGACCAATCATGGTAAGCTGATCCTCAAGCGTTGTGAATGGCTTTGGAAACCTGAAAATTATAGGCAATTGGGATGTCAACGGCCCATTTTTGAAAAGTTGTTGACTGTAACCGATTTTGCGTTGTTTGTAGATGTTTGTTCCATTGTACATTTTTGAAATTCGAGAAGTATGTTCTTCATGTTGGGGCCATTCATTAATTCCCAAATCGGTTGGGTTTTCACCATCATAGGTCTTTAACCTTAGAGTCTTGTATTTTTGAAAAACAATGTATAGTCTCCAGCGGTAATATCGATGCAGTTCTGAGTTCCAATTGTATAGAAATTCAAACTCTGGGTTTTGTTTTTCTCGCTCCATCACAGCCGCTTCAAAAGCAGGTCCATGGAGAACCACATTTTCAATCATCATGTGGATCAGACGTTGTTGTTTTATTGTGGGAGGATATTGGATTTGGACTTCTGCTAGAAGCGCCCGTGGCTTTTCCGGTTCTTGTGGAATAGCGGGAAAAGAATGTGTTTCCCCAGATCCAGAAAAGTCTGTTGATGACTGCATTTCCATATGTTCGCGTCTTGCTCTGAAAACAGACCGCTTCAACTTTCTATAATCCTCCATTGCAGATTCATACTTGACAGTGTCGGCCTTGTTAAACAGCTTCACAGCATTAAATGGCAACATGGAACTATCAAAATACGAACTTGCAGATGCATTCTTGTGAAAAGTCCGCTCGCCGAATCTTGACTGGTATCCTCGTCCATAGTAGCCATATCTTCGCGATGAGGCCTGTGAAGCAGTAGTATTTGGAGTAGACGGGAACATTAATGAACAATAGGTTTGCATCTCAGCCATCTTTGAAAATTCGATTTTCAGTCTGTATCCTTCTCCAAGATAGATTCCCGTGAGGTTATCCATTATCAACTCACAGGTCTTTCGACTCAATAACTCTAAGAAACAGATCGATCCAGTGAGGATGTCCCATGATATTGGTTCATGTTGTGTCCAGTGTCTTCCAACATGCTGTTCTGTTTCTTCGGCCCGTTGCCTTTGTAACCTTGTTCTTGTCTCAAGAACATTAAACGAAATCCAATGGGATTTAAGAACCAGATTCTCAAATTTCGAATCCTCTATGGGACCAGTTCTCTCGTTCAATTTCTGTACAATCACAGTTTTCAAAGCTTGGATCGTGAGAGATTTCGGGATCTGGCTCAGTTTCAAAATGTAAATATCGTCATTGCTTTGCCTAGGTTGCAAGTTCGTCGTTACCTTCTCTCCTTCAAAGCTGGAGGCAGAAGTTCCAACATCATTGTCAATAGCATCGGATATGGATGCCGAAATACCTGAGGGAACTGGTTGCTTTTTCACGGTTACAGGAGCCGCTTGACGCCCCAGTTTTTGCTGCTGTGGATCTTTCAACTCCTGGAATGCCTCTCCAACGTTGATTCTGGGCTTCAGCTTTGGTCTTGTAGTCGGTTCAGCCGCTCGTCGACTGTACTGCGATTCTCTTTCTCGATGCGCCTCTGTATACGAATCAAAACCAGAACTAAAAGCTGTTACATGCTGCCCTTCGTATCTTTGATAATTGGACTCAGGCCTGGTCCCATTATCACGAACCTGGTGCATGAAGTTACCACTCCTGTTGGCGGCCTGACCCACTGATGGTGGTGCTCCTGGGTCGTAATACCCATCGCTTGTTCCACGGTTGTAGTCTCTATCGGGATCACGAGGGAACCCACTGGGCCGAGATGGTAAAGAACCATATCCAGGTGTGAGCCTACTGTTGTTGTAGCCAGAGTTGTTTGCCCAGTATGTCTTTCTCTGTCGTTCATTGGTGTTGTTGGTACTGTCTACATAAGCATTCACATTCGAACCAATTTTAGCATCGTTCCCATCTCCATCTTTATCGAATCTAGACGTTGTGGGGCCGGTCTTGAGCCTTTTCGTAAAGTGTCGAGCGGGTGGTGGCATTTACCATGGGGGACGTTGGTGCTCTGCGTCGAGGAGAGAAATAGAACTCTAGACTGCGAAAGGATGGGATGTTGGGAAGCAGCTGCAGTAATCAGAACGAATAACAATTGCAACACATTTAGCCATTTTGATTTTACAAAATCATAGTTGATAATGTATATACATGTATGACGGAGTAGGACGATAGTTCAATGTCCATGGCTAACGGGGAGGATACATATCAATCGTTTAAATTAAACTAGCTACAAAACAGCCGCGAAAAGCTCTTTCAAAACTATAGAATTTCACGGGCGATATTGCGGGCACCGAGCGTTTCACTCGTTTGGAATTCCTGGTTTTTCATGGCTGCAAGGGCGTAAAAAATGGCCGCAAATGTGAAGAAGATGGCACAGACGAGCAAAGATGTGACTTGAACCGCGAGGGACACGTACTGGATCACGGCCATGAGAAGGTAGAACCCGGCACGAGGCCAGTTGTTGTTGAACCGTGACATGATCGAGATGAATCTATCTGATAGTGGACATATTTTGAGCAGGAATGGGATTTCAACAAAAATCAGAACCAGTCCTTGGACACTGTTTAGATGGTTAGCAGCGTTCATGTTTTTTTGGTGGTATGTATATGATCTTACATCGCGATGACCGAAAAGACAATGACGACCGAAAAGTGGAAAATATTTGCAATTCCAAGTGCCAAACACAACAGGATCGTAAGTATTCCAGTCCTTTAAGGAGTAAGAGGTCAATGATATTTCGTGTTAGTGGGTCAATTCAAGTAAACATGCGAATGCAAGCACAATAATGTTGGTGCTTTCTATCCTCGCTTCTTCCTCAACATCCTCTTTTCTCTAATAATACACACCATTGACCATAGATACTACAGACACATCATGATTCACAGTTAGAACAAATCGGATGCTTCCAGGAAATTACGTAGCAAAAGGTGAGCCGGAGCTGTTGAGCAGCTACGTGTCTGTTGAAGTAGGTGGATCGAGAAGATAGCCAAAAACGGGGAGCACGCTCGCTCTCTCGGCTTCTGTATCCTCTTCCCCATATTATTATTTTATCTGGTTTCGAACATACCTGTAATTCCTACTCTTCAGGTCTCCTTTAAAGTTCTCAAGAAATGCCATGTTTTGGGTGTTTTCAGAGTTGGTGGTAGTCAGTAGCTACAGGAGAAGCACAGCCATTTAAAGGAGAAGGGCACCTGTGTGAAAACGGCTGTGCTGGGAAACAACACCTGGAGCTGGAACGAACTACAACAGAACAGCCACCTGGGAATACCACACCGTGATGATTTTTACCACAGTGTATATCTTGAAACAGGCTATCTCTTGGGTGGTGGCAAAGTCTAAAAAGTGAATGTTTGGAATACGAAATCCGTCATGTCAAGTCTAGTCTAATATATATATATAATGTATAGTATAGCCAGGAAGAACATGAATTGCATTTTTCCTTCGCACATGCTTCTCTTGTCAATACTCGATCATTTTTTTGACGGAGAGCAAAATCCAAAGTCCGAGCCAAAGTCTGGGATCAAGAATGACAAGATCTCAGCAAAAAAAGCGAAAATGTAAGAAAAAAGTACTCTAACAGGATATAAAAAACAAGTCAGTTTATGAAGCAGAGATGAACAAGCAATCAAAGAAAAAAGAAAAAAAAAGAAGGGGGAGGTCTTTTATTCTCTTGAAATATCTCTTCCAAACATGCTGACTTTGAGCCAATCCAACACCACAAGCACCTTATTCCTTACGCTGAAGCACATGGAGACATAGGCACTCCTCCAGAACAGAAACGTGAGGGTGCCGCCCGTGGACACGTTGGACCATTTGCCCCAGACAAGATCCGCAACGGCCTTATCAGAGCCAATGTAGGCCAGAGAGCCCTGGTGCGAATACTCAAACTGCTTGAGCTGTCTCGTCCGGCGTAGTTTGCGTGCCTTTAGTTCAACCTCGTCAAGCACAATCTTACGGTCGTTGTCAGTGTTCTGGGTAAGCGCCAGCTTCTGGAGGTTTGCAATTTCGGTCTCGAGCTCGTTCGCCTGCGAGATCTGGTTCAGGAGCCCTGCCAGGTAGATTCCCTGCTGGGCCGCGACCTGGGCCGTGGGAGCGTACTCGGTCGAGGTCGAGTCGCCGACTGCCCAGATGCTGTCTGCGCCTTTCACAACGAGGTACTCGTTCACAATAAGACCGCGTCGAGAGTTTTTCTGCTCGGGCAATTTCGAAATGAGGTCTCTGACAACGGGCCTTGGTGCGTTACCTGTGGCCCAGACAAGCATCCCGTAAGGGATTGCGGCAATCTCGGTATTTCCCTGATGATCCGTCTCCTTGGCGTAAACATAATTTTCATCAACCTTGTTCACCATGGTCTTGGTCTTGACGTCGATTTTCTCCTGCTTGAAGATGGTCTCGGTGTACTGAATCAGCTTTTTGTTGAAAGAAGGTAGCACGTTAGGCAGGGCCTCGATAAGAGTCACTTTAAAATCGTCTGCAAGCTCGGGAACCCATTTACGAAGGTCTTGGTCAAAGAAATCTTGTAATTCACCGGCAAACTCGACTCCAGTGGGACCTCCACCAACAACGACCATGCTCAACAATCTCTTGCGCTCTGGGTCGCCTTTGGGCTTCAAGAGAGCAGCCTCAACGCAGTCCATAAACTTCTTTCTGACCTTGACGGAATCGGGAATCTCTTTGAGGAAACATGCGTGTTCCTGTACTCCTGGGATGCCAAAAGTGGAGTTCTGGGCACCTACACCAACAACGAGATAATCGTAGTTGATGGTCTTTTCTTCAATCTCGTCGCTGTTGTAGCCCTTGACCAACACAGTCTTGTTCTGAGGGTCGATGTTGGTGGCCTCTGCTTCGTAGAACACAACGCTGGTTTTCTTATGTCTGATGATGCCACGGATGGGCTCCATGATAGAGCGGTGCTCTATTGTTCCTGTAGGGCAGGATGGCAACAATGGAGTGAAGAGGAAAAAATTTCGGGGTGAGACAATGACGACATTGTAGTTTGAAGTGTCCAGTTTTTTCAAGAGCGAAACGGAGCCCCATCCGGAGCCTAAAATGACAAGCGTTTTCTTTTTGGGGTCGGCTTCGACCTGGTTAGGTGGAGAGCGGGTATCGATGATTGTGTATGTGAGATAGGCCAGGCCGGCAAAAAGAGACAGATAGAGGACTCGCCAGGAGGTGCGGAAAAAGCCTGCTTTTAAAGGTTGCTGTTGATGTTGAGTTTCAATTCCACTTGAAGTCGGCTCGTCATCCTTGGAAGTTTTCGAAGGTGAGGCTTTGGATCTGAAATTGGTAGATAGCAGTCGGATTGTGGTTGCTGGTACCGGTCCGTGGACGTCGCCGTTGTCAAAGACGTTGCCGTATCTAGAACTGATTGTAGGCCGAAGTTTATTCCCGGAAAACGCTCCAGTAACAGAACGAGAGAAGTTTCGATGGGACACAACTGCAGAAACAGCACCGCTGCGTGGAGCCGAGAAGCAGGATCTCAAGGCCGGACGTAGAGGAATGCTGGTTGCTCTAAAAGAGAAGGGCAGCATCGGGCAGACAGGCAGCGAGAGGGAAAGAGAGAGGAAGAGAAAACGGACGTAGAAGCAAACTGGGGGTCAATTGAGAGGTGGGAAGGGAGTAGATGGACGGGGATGAAAGGGAAAAAGGAGAAAAGAAGGGAAAAGAGAAGGAGAAAGAGGAGAAAAAAAGCAGCCCGGGAGAAAAGATGTTGGTGACAGATGTGCCGGCGCCGCGATGGTTTCTTCGGCGGGTGCCCGATGCGGTAGTTCCGTCACGTGTGGGGCACGTGAGAAGGACTGTAGGCCGTAGACAGACGGATCGGGTATATATCGAGCGGACTGGGGATTAGATAGATATCTGCGGGATCTGCTCATTGTGCTTTCAGATTAGCATATTCCAAGGTGTTTGAAAGCAAGAATCTTGATATCGCTGGTACCATTGAATGGCAATAGAAAGCAAACATGTAAAGATCAACAATTCGCTACTTTCCAAGGGGAAGAGAAGTGTAAGGTTAAAAGGAACCTTGCAAATCACTAACGGGAAAGCGTATCAACTTATCAAGCAATATCTTTGTAGAGGATCATTGGAAGGCAATTCTTGATATAAACTCTTCTAACATGTTGTAGATCCACAAGTATCCCTTTACCATGTCGTAATCCGTTACACTTTTTACAATTCCTGGTGTTATCTACCCAATCTGCATAGACATCTAACTTCAACTCCATCTCAATTTGTCTAAAACTAATCTAAAATCAGGAGTATGTTGTAAGTACCTCAATGCTAATGCTCTCCTTCCCATAACTGGTTCTGGTACTGTCCTAGAACTACGGGATTATCTTTAGTTATAGACCTATTGACTGGCAAAACTTGACGAGGGTCTGTACAAAGCTGGGGTATCTGTGATCACCAAAGGAAATACTCATACAGTATTACTCGTGAAAACAATCAGTTCCAAACATTCGGACAAAACCCGTTTACACAACCTACTAGGAACACTCGAGCACGGTTCAGCGTTTCTATTCCTCTGATCCATTTTCAACAATTATCTGCTACCACAATCAATCGCTTGGCACGTGTGATTTCCGAAAAACATGTTTTTATCAGATGTGGCAATGGTTTGGAATTCACTTCTAAGGAGTTACAGTCATGGGATCGGAGGGAGGGCTGACAATTGGTCATTCTTAAGGGGAGAATGTGACAAAGTCAGGAATATGTTCAGAAATGAGTAGGGCAATGGCATAATATACCGGTTTAATTAGAGATGAGATGAATTCGAAGTTGGTACAAACTGCTGTTGAAAAGAAAAGTGGCATATCTTTCTCAAAGTAGGATGGTTTGAAGCAGCAACATGAGTTGGCGGGATCAATGATGATGGATTGCTGTGTCATGAAGGTCGCCTTTATGTTCCGCGCCGCGTTTTGAATAAATTCCTCCATGTTATACACAGTTCAGTTGGTACTGATTATTTAGGCGCTGAGGAGTTGAAGATGCAGATAAGACCGTTGGCGCTGTTCGAAAAGTTTAAAAAAGTGACCGAGGTGTTCCTTCGAAAAACATCCTGAGGCGGCAAAAGACTGGGAATTGTTGGTTGTGTTAGAAAGAGCGATAAACAATTCACAAACCGCGGCGATAGCGTTCCAAAGTCTCAATAAGGCTGGCCTTGTTGGATAAAAGTCAAGGGGAATCCTTGAATCAATATTACCAGCAGGCCAAGAGCAGTTTTAACTAGAGACGAACTGTCCTTTGTGGAGTAATTGGAACGTTTCCCAAAGAAAGGGCTCCACGCATCAATTCACACTAGTGAAGGTTAAAACCAGTTTTTGACAAAAACAGAAGTGCAGAAGAGTTCAAAGTTGGAGACAGAGCGATGATGATTGATTAAGGTCATTTCATGGCGCTTCCCGATGCTTTATAGCAAGAACAAGACCCAAAATTTTAGCATTGCTTTATTGGGGATTTAAAGATTACAAAGAAATCATCAGTGGTCCTATATGAGTTGGAATTTCCGCCATCTATGACGGGATCCCCGACTCTGCACATTTCTAAGTGTCGTCAATTTGTAGTGCGTGAGTATGGAGGAGATCTGATTCTGAGAGTAGGATTGGATCAAGAGCATGAATTTTCTTGTTGACTGTGTAACCGGGCGGTATCCCTTTTATACTGTGAACTGTATATATGTCCTTCATAGCAACGTATTAGAAAGTACGAGTGAATTCAACGTTTGCAATTGAACCGAACAGCTCCCTACCTTTTAAATGATTCTTTGACACAGGATGTATCGAACGCCCGGGGGTTGTGGCTGAGAACAAACATATATACAATAAAGAATACAATTGACTTGTTTAATGTGAATTGACACCAAACTAAATGATCAGTGAATCAATAATCAATAGATTGAAATGAATATCTTTTATCATTGAGGATACGGAATCAATTATAGGTCCAATTCCACTTGAATGCCCTTGCATATCTCAATTTGCAATGCAATCGCAGTAGAGCCAAAAATAAAAAAAAGAGAAAAACTATCTTCACATCGAACAAAACTACAATTTTGTTGCTACATAAGGCCAAAAGAATATGTCTGTACTTCCCTTTACCAAAACCTGCAATTATCAGTAACAAAGGACAAAGCGATAAGAAATCAGTATGCAGATGATTCCAAGTCAGATTAGAGACCATCGTGATTGATCAGAGTGAATGAATGTACAATAATGTTTGCCTCATATTATATCCAGCACTATTTGTGGAATTAGAAACGAGTTCCAACCTAGCAAACAGATAACTTTGACAAGTTTGGGATTCTTTAATGCGCTTACATCCCCAAATGACACGCAGAATCAAGCCATAGATTTCGGGTTGCAGAAACTTGTTGGTTAAGTCAGTTGTGTATAATGGAAATAATTTCGATTCTGTGGGGGAAACACACCCCCAATCCCAAACAACAATGAAACGGCTCTGCTTCCAAAAGAAGTTTGGTAGATCAAAATCTAATCAAACTGACTTTGTAAATGTATAACATTGTTGTGGTTGTTGTTGTTTCCAGACTTCCAGGGGAATAAAACAACACGCCTTCTGTAAACCACCATTTAACATACCAAAAATTAAAAATCTGTTTTTGTTCTTTTTTTAAAAAGAATCTAATGGCAATCATATGAAACGATGAGTTTTCCCCATCACAAAACAATTAATCATGAAACAAAAAAATACCTTTTTTGTCTTTCTGTTTTCCCAATCTCACACAACATCCGGAACTTTCTAGTTCCTATTATATTTCTTAAAAAAACTAAGAAGAAAACTAAACCTTCTAATCGAGCAAAAAAATAAAATGTAATTGTAGATGTGTATCTTAAAAACATGAATTTGATGTTGATTGTGACCGTTAGAACAAGAAACAAAACATTTTAGTCATTTCTGATAGGGGAGTCAACATGTATATAGATAAAGAGATATATATATGTGAAACAAAAAGAAAGAAATCTAAACAAAATCATATGATCATATATGGAATAGGACTGGATTCTTTTTTTTTTTTGGCTTTTGGTTGGGTGAGCAAAACATATACAGACTCACTCAAAACAACAACACAACTAACGGACACGAAAGGAACAGTATTAATAGTAATGGTAATAATAATAATGGTAGTAGTAGTAGTAGTAATAGCAGTAGTAAAGATAAGACAAACAACACATAAAAAACCGTTTCTCCTTCTCATGATGGTTTTAAATTTCCTCAAAAATTTTTGTATTTTTATTTCGTTTTTTTTTGAAATTTTTTGGGGTTTTTAACATCTTTTATCATTATTTGGCTGTGGCAGCAGCGGTTTTCTTCTTTGAAAACATTCCAAGTATGGATTGAAACTTCCCACCAATACCACCTGCACCTGCTGGACCTCCTTTTACATCTACTTTTGCTCCACTAATGTTCGAACCGGAACCCGCGCTATCGGGATCATCATCCGGCATCATGATCTCCTCTTCTGTAAGGAAGGGGACCACAGTTTCGTTGATTGTGAGAGTGTTTTTGGTAAAATTGAGTTGAGCACCGTACCTTTTCAGGGCTAGAATTAAGGTTAGTTTTTAGTTTTTGTTTGGTTTGACATGTACTGTATGTAAACTTTGATCCAAACAGAGTAGTAAAACTTACCATCAAGGCCCAACTGTACATCGGCCTGCTGGGATTGCACAACATCAAGACCAAGAGAGATGTATTCTGCATTGGGAGATTTGGAAAGTCTCGCCGGTACAGCCCAGATTTTGCCCACGATCTGCTGTTCTTCATTTACAAGTTTTGTATCGATAAGCCCGTCTACTTTGCATTTTGCAGCCGCTTCAGGAGTTACAGTGGAAAAAAGGCTGGATGTCGAGACACAGGCTTTGATCCAGACACCATTAAGTTCCATACGGACGTAAACTGCGACGATTTTCTTGGGAATGCTTTCGAGACTTTTGTTCAATTCCTCTGCAATTTGGTCTTGTCTTATAAACGTGTTGATGCGCCATTTGGTCTCCTCTGTTTGGGGTAAAGAGTTGAGGCGTATGATCTCCTTCCGGATCTCCTGTTTTTGCTCCCGTCGTTCTTTGTCGTTCTTGATCATCGCGGCACGAAACATGAGCCGGTGGTGGGTCATATAGGCGAGCTCGGGATACGCTGTGAAGAGTAATTGGCGCATCTCAGGGTCGATCCTGGATTGGAGCCGCATACGCTCGATCTCAGCATCAAGCTGGTTCTGCGGCGGCGACATTCCTTCTGGATCGGGAGTATCAGGTAGCGGATTGGGGTCTGAGGGGAACTGGAGAGCCTCTTGGGGGGACCGGGGCACCTCCGGTGCAGTTGCTGGAGCCGTGGCTCCAACAGCAGTAGTGGCAGCAGGGACAGGAGGTTGGGATTTAGTAGCTTGTGTTTGGGCCTGGGCGTGCGCATAGGCTTGGGCCTGGGCCTGAGCAAGAGCCTGAGCTTGTAACTGGTATTGGGCCTGAAGTGAGTATGGGAAATTAGGAGGGAACTGGATCGCTGGCTCTGGCACTGGGACCGGTGCTGGGGGAGTTTGTACTGGCTCAGGCTCAGGAACGGGCTCTGGATCCGGGTGTGCTACGGGGCTGGAGATGGACAGGCTGCGGAGATACTGGTTCAGCATGTGGTGGTAGTCACTGTCCGCGACGTCTTCGACCCTGTTCGAGGAGGTGACCGGAACCGCAGAGGTGGCGGTGGTCGTGGTCGTGGTTGTGGTCGCAGAGGTCTGGACAGGAGAGGACGGGTTTGATAGAAAGTCATAGTAGGAGTAGGAGGGCCCGCGATGCTGGGGCGGGCTGGTCGAGAAGGCCGACGACGGCGGCGTGGCCTTGCGGTTCACGGGCACGATCTTGACGACGATGAGGTCCTCGTCGTGGACGCCCAGCTGGAAGAGCTGGCGGTCATCGCCCTGGATCACCACGTCATCTTTCTCCAGTTGGATCTGCTCTGTGGGAATGTTGGTCTGTGCGTGCACGACAGCCTTGAAGTCGCGCAGAGCCATTGAGGGCCAGGCCGTGGTGGGCAGGATCTGGTCCCGTTCGTTGATGGCGAGGTAGAGGGTCAGAGAGGCCATGGCGGCGGGAGTGTGATGGTGGAGGCGGGGGGAGTGCGAAGAGGAAGAAAAGAAGGAGGAAACGGGGTGCAAATGAAGAAAAGCGAAAGAAACAAAGCAAATAAACAAAAAAAGGGGAGCTTTTAATACTGCGAAGGGTGAAATATCTCCGAGCACCGATGTTGTGCATGTTACACATGTTGTACATGTTGTGGTGCCGCCGGGTCTCAAATCCTCCAAATGGCTCTCCAGCTCTCCAAATGGCTCTCCAAATGGCCCTCCAGCTGGACCTGCCCACCGCCTTCGCCGCCAGATACTCGCCGGCCTTCGTCCAGGGCCTGCGGCATGTGCTCGCCGTCGACCCGTCGCTGTACGCGGTCGCGGTGTCTGGCGAGTTCCCGGCCTTCTATCTACAAGAGCCCGCGGACAAGCAGCCATCGCCGGACGCAAACCCCTACTTTACTAATCTAGTGAGAGGCATCATCGCCCAGCAGGTCAGTGGAGCAGCCGCTGCTTCGATCGAAAGACGATTCAGGCTGCTGTTTGCTCCAGCCCAGGACCAGAACCCCGATCAGGAAGCTTCAGACAGACCTTTGCCGGCCCCAACTCCAGTCCAGGTTCTGGCCACCTCTGTTCCAACTTTGCAATCGGCCGGTCTGTCTCTGGCCAAGGCCAAGTACATCAAAGGAATCGCGGAAGCCTTTGAGCAGAGCCTCTTGACCCAATCTCTGTTCGAGCAGGAATCCGACGCGACGATAGCAGAGGAGCTGATCAAGATCAAGGGCATTGGAGAATGGTCCGTGCACAT
This sequence comes from Alloascoidea africana, assembly GCA_030581615.1. Classification (NCBI taxonomy): domain Eukaryota; kingdom Fungi; phylum Ascomycota; class Alloascoideomycetes; order Alloascoideales; family Alloascoideaceae; genus Alloascoidea; species Alloascoidea africana. The sequence goes on from JAKTTT010000006.1 coordinate 422,100, forward strand.
GTTTCTCATCTTCCACTTGAAGAGGCTCGACGTCTTTGCGCCTGGCGATCTTGGAATTGCGAGAGGCATGGCACGCTACGTGGCCGATAAAGAACGCCAGGCTCTTGTGGAAGAGTGGAAGGTTCTCAGTAAAGAGGCCGCTGCCCAATTGGCCCAGGAGAAAGCAGACAAGAAACCGAGAAGGAAAGCTGTATCGGCGGCTAAGAAACCCAAGCGGAATTGGACGCCTGTAGATCCTGATCTTTCCCACTTCATTTCAGAGAGATTTCATCCGTACCGAACCATCTTTATGCTGCTGCTTTGGAAATTGAGTGCGATAAACATTGCCGCGTTGGAAGGAACAAATGCTACGGAGAAATCAAAGGCAAAGGCAAAACCAAAACCAAAAACAAGAGTTAAAGCCAAGCCAGAGACACTCAAAGCTCTAAAAATTGAACCTGCGACTGAAGTAGAAGGAAGCTCGGTGGCAAGCCGTTTGAAACGGAGAAGGACCAGTCAAAAAGACTGACTGAAATGTAGCGATTAAACAAAAACAGACATTCACTGTGCTTTTGTGTACTTTTAGCCTATATTGTACCATCGTTTCTCTCACTACTAGCAACAATACATGTTTTCATTATCTTAATATACAGAAAGTATTTCTGTTGTCTCTTTCTAATGGGTTCCTTCTCCGGGTGCAAGCTATACAAAAGTTAGCATAAATAGATCTATTCCACAATTCCAACTTATCATAGTCCATACCATACAAATGCGATTCCCGCTCAGCAACATCTTTTTCAAATGTGTTTGTTTGCCCGTTCCATCACTAAACAATCGTTTATGAGTACTCAAAACACCACAAACTCTGAATTTTCAATTATCATTGATTTGCTTACTATTCAGTCACATCCTCCAAAACCATATCTAACGCATTGTCAATAACCACCATCACCACCACCACCACATCATTTTGCATCTCTTGATTCAAATACTTACTGACAAAATCGTCAAATCCTACCAATGTCCCACTGAATTCTAATTTCATTGAAAGAAGATCGATCGCTGGTCAATTCATTGCAAAACCTGAAAAAAAAAAAAGACAATATCTTACCTTTGTCATCCTGCATCACGACCCATATTTTGGACCCGACACTTCGATCAACGAGCTCTAATGGCAGCAACGGCGCCACAGCCGTGCTTGTCTCTACCTGGCTTTTCTCTTCGCTCATGTCTTGTGTTTCTCATCTCTTGAAAGCAGTTTCCATCGCAAACGCGGTGGAACTGAGGGGCGGGTAACGGCATGCACATATATACGCGCGGCTGAGCGTAAACGGCAGCACGGCGCTGCCTCTCCTCGGCGGGTCACTCAAAACTCAGTCCACGCACTCTCTCGAGAAAGGTCAAGAAAAGGTTTCCTGCCCTGCTTGGACGAGGCCGCTAACTACCATCGACAAGGCTATTAATTTTTGGATTCTCGATACGCTTGGCTGTCTGGAAGTTTTGGTTTTGTTTTTCGCTTTTTTCTTCGATCTTTAAATCACCACCATCAGAGATAAGACTGGAGTTAGTTTCTCAGGTCCAACAACCGTGTTATTAGTAGCCATTTTTGGATTGGCGTTCTTTGTAATAATTCAAAGCTTGAATCATCTTCAGCAAAAGTGTGCAACAGGATAAAGAAGCCTTACGAAGAAACCACAGCATAGCTTAACTGGGAAAAGCTGAAATGAACAATTTTAACAACACAAACGGACCGCCGATGCTTGCAGGAGCAGAAGGCGCAAACGGTGGACCCAACGTAACAGTGGGCTCTGCTGGGTCTCCCGGTATGGTTTCTCCTTCTGTTTCTTCAGCTGGTGGTGCTCTTTCCATCCCGGTTTCTTCATCTGGGAATGGCGAGAATGGTTCTGGCATGATTGCACCAAACCAGATTTTACAACAACAACAACAGCAACAACATCAGAATCAACTATACGAACAGAGATTACAACAAATGTTTGCAATGCAACAAAGGCATCGACAACGAACTGGAATGGGTGGGCCACAAGGTCAGGGTCAAGGACAAGGCCAGGGCCAACCCCAAATCCAAGGACAGGCACCAGGACAAATCCCAAACAATGGAATGAATTTCGACCGCCGGGATAATTATAGTAAGTTGGGATTTTTTTTTATTCATGTTTTGTTCAAAAGCACTAACATTTACTGCTTGATTTTAGATATGATGTACAACGCGTCGCAGAATGGCTCAGGAGTCCCAGGTGGAGCAGCAGCTCTGTTTAACCAACGAGGAGGCCAGAATCATCAACAACAACAGCAACAGCAGCAGCAGCAGCAGCAAAGGATGGGCATGAACATGAATATGAACATGAACATGGGCATGAACGAGCAACAGCGACTTCAGCACATGAACATGGCTCCTGGTTCCATGCCCCCAGGCGCTGGCTCTGGACCTGGTATAGGCGGTGGTATGCCAATGGGACAGAGATCGAACTTTCCCCAGGCTGGAGGTCCAGGCCCCGGAGTAATGGGAGCAGCCGGTGCTGTTGGGGGTGGTGGCCCCGGAGGATTTGCAATTCCTGCGAAACGAATGAGCGTGGCTCCAGGTGTTCCTGGTCCTGGTCCTGGTCCTGGTCCTGGAATGAAGATTGAGGATTTGGATAGACTGAGAGTCGGCGTACTCCTGGATATAAACACAGAGCTTTTGAAACTGGCGATAAAGCTTCAACCCAGTTTTATACGAGAACGTGCTGGAGCCGAAATTTATCAAGGGTGCCTTAAACGAGTTCATGGAAATCTGGCTTATCTTGCTGGAGTCCAGGAGAAATATAGCGGGAAGCTCCAACAACAGCCGCAGCAGAATCCTCCTCCACAATTCCCCCAGTATCTGTTTCCGATTCCAGACATCCCTGAGTTAATTGAGCCGTACCGGCGGTTACAGAGTCTTTTCCCTGAAGCCATGCTTGCGATCCAGAAGAAGGCAATGATGATCAAACAACAGCAACAAGCTCAAGCTCAAGCTCAAGCTCAAGCTCAAGCTCAACAGGCCCAGCAAGCCCAGCAACAGGTTCAACAGCAGAATGAAATACCTGGACAAATGACAAACAACAGCCCCATGATCAATAATGGACATTTCAGCCCCCAGGTTGCATTTAGACAGCAGCATAACCAATCGCGACAGTCCCAACATCGACCGCCGTCCCGCCAGCAGATACAGCCTTCCCCACAAGGTGGCGGTCCCCCGAATTTCTTCACTCCTCCGACAAACGGCGGAGGGAATCCAAACCAACAGCAGCAGCAGCAGCAACAACCGCCTCATACACAACAAAACGATGGATCGATGGAGTTCATCCAGCAGAGCCCGCAAGTGATAAATTCTGATTTAAGCAACAGTAATAGTAATGTAAATACTCCAGTGAACACAAACACAGGAATGACGACGATACCGACGACTGCAGCTGGAAATTCTGGGCTTATAAACCCTCAACAGATACTGGCACAATTACATGCTCAACAGAATAGATCCCAAACTCCAATGAGCCAGATCAGCCATGTTGGAACTCCACATTCATCACATGCTCTGTCACCTCCTCAGCAACAAGCACAGAACATGGGCATGAATGGAGTTGGTATTGGTCCGTCTGGTGGAGGCAACAGTGGACAAAACACAAACAATGATATGAACATGAACATGATGGGACAAAATGCCCAAACTATTACAACATCAGGAGGCATGATAGGAATGTCACAGCTAAGTCCACAAATGATGCTTCAACAGTTGTACCAGAATTCAGGCCAAGGAAATGGGGAAGGCACACCGAACAGTGCCAGTGGGAACGCTAGTCTTAATGGTGGAAATTCTGCTGGTGTGGGAATGGGAGTTGGAGCTATGGATATTGGTGCTTCTCCCTTTGATCAGTTTGTTAATACGGGGGCGACTGATGGGATGCCATGGTAGTGTTAGTGGAGACCAGAATGAACAAGATCGACCGCGGTTAATACAAAGTTTTAATCACAGAAGAGATCAAAAAGAGAAATGGGTCTATCTAAAAACCTGCTTACGAATAGGGAGCATCAAGGGTTGTGTATATTCATTCTACTAATAAGCATATTTTCCAGTTTTGCGTTGATTTTTTTTTTCTCCTTTTCTTTTCCTTTTTTGTTCGTTATCTGTATGTGTATACCATCTTACCAGGTTCTGGGTTTTGTCAAATATTTATATACTAGTGTTGCAATCCCTTTTAATTACGATGAAATATTCTGAAACTATGTTCACGACGTACAAGTTCATACTGAGATCTCAGGTTTAAAAGAAAATTGGAACAATACTTAAACAGACAAATTGTTCTGTGAGCTTGGAAATTAAATTCCAAAAGCTTAAACTCTTGACGAAAAGTTGATCATTGGAAATCAATAAATCAAATGCATAATAGACACCATTAAGTTAAAGCCAAAAATGCTTTTTCTAAACATAAACGACAACTCATTAAACCTCTTGGAATAGCGTACAGTCAGTTAACCCTCGTTGTCATCACTTGTTCTTTTATCCCTCTGGTCCAGATATCGATTTCTTGAAAGAAACAAAATCATGAAAAAACAAAAAATAGGATATCACCCAAAATCTAAGCTTCAAAAGAACAGTGTTAGACATACTCAGAAACCAAAATTGAAAGCCAAATTGATTGCTGCGCTTTCTCTCCCAACAGTTTCTCAGAAAGATGTTTCTCAAGTGTTCTCAAAGAAACATAAACCATGTCCTATTCACACCTTCTCTTGCCTTCCTTTCCCATCTTGTCCAGAACCATCCACACACAATGCCTCGAGCACATTCCGCGTCTGAAAGTAAATTTGTAATGTATCCCAATGCCATTGATCCAATATCGAAAGGAGACAACCGCAGATTTCATGATAATATAAATCATCTTTCTGAGTAAATACCGATATAGATCCCATTAGAAGGGACAGCAAGAAACCCCTTGACAGTATCCTTTATTCAATACCCAGGGTTCGCAACAGAAACCCAAAGGAATAAATAAAGAGACACCTTGAGTGAGTCGCTTGCTCATTATATGTTTCCAAAGAGCAGTACAGTGTTCAAGTTCTGTTCTTCACTTTTGAACACCAAAAAAATTGAAATTTTGGAAAACACGCGACACAAGAATGGAAACAAGAGAATGTGCAATGGATTTGTCCAGACTGAGAAAAGAGGCTAGAAAATGGGTGTATAAGTCTGGCTTCTTGCTCCTATTCGACCCTTTTACCAAAATTCATCATTTTTTGTGGAGATTGAAGAAGACCCCACCTCAATATCCAAAGAGAAGCTTAAATGGAGTATAATAACACCATAAACTTACCTTAATGTCACCACTTACTTAAATCCAAGTCCAGATATCTTTAATCATTACTTGGATGATTCGGGGTTGTCATCTTTTTTCGCCTTGCTGCTCTTCTTTCTCGAAAAGTATGATGACCGACTGGCCAAAACAATGCACACATTTAATAGGAATTCACCGAGGTTTAAGTATCTTGAGATCCACTTTTGGAGGCTTGGAATTGTAATAGTCTCGATGATAAAACTAGATAAGAGGCAAAGCTCATAATTTCCATGTTTAGGATAAAGTTGCATCGCCCTCGATTGAAAAAGACGACTCACGCCCATCCTGATGCCCTCCTTATCGCAGCCAACACCGTCGTCAACAGAACGAGGTCGAAAGACCAATGAACTACACGCCGTGCCTTTGCCATGTTTCTGTCGTTAGTACACCAGCCTAGTCCGCAAAAAGAGACGTGGATGCCCATACCGTGCCCATTTGTCTACACTAAGAGATGCTTCTACATGTCAGGATACCGCACTTCGCCATTTTGCTCCACCCACTCCACGAACCGCGAGAGAAAGGGTGACCCGGCCCGCCTGTCTCCCACCGTCTCCATGTCTCCAACTACACAGAGATGCCGCCGAGGTCGAGTGATCGCCACGTTGAGCCGCCGCTCTTCCTTCAGAAAGCCGATCTCAAAGTCCGAGTTGCTCCTGACAAGACTGAGTATGATGGCCTCTTTCTCTCGGCCCTGGAATCCGTCCACGGTCGAGATCTCAACCGAAGGGTCCAGCTCGTGTATCTCGGACTTGAGTATCTGGACTTGGGCCGCGTAGGGCGCAATAACACCGATCTCAGTCCCGGGAACATTTGCCTTGAGAAGGTTTTCAACGTGCCGCTTCACAAGAGTTGCTTCTTGCGAGTTGAACTTGCCGACAACGGCAGTGTTGGAATTGCTGTTAGTACCACTGCGTTTCCGGTTGCCAATGTCATCGTCCTCAAGAACGTCTTCTTCCGGATAATCGCCTCCTTGAGTGTCTATCCAGAGCACAGGACATTCTGTATCCTCTGTCTGCTCTACATCGGGGAGATCGCATAGCAGTCGCTTCGCGACGGACTGGTCTGCCAGTAGTCTTCCATCGTAGAGCTCATGGCTTGGGAATTGCATAATCGATTCGTTCATTCTGTACTGAGTCGTAAGCATTACAGTTATCGTCTCTTTGGGATACATCTCAAGAAGCCTGTCGAATAAAGTCTTTTGTAAAGTGCTTCTGGTCTTTCCAGCTTTGGAAACTTTCACTGTTGGTGGTAGCTGTTTATTGTCTCCGGCAAGAACCAGCTTTGTAGTTCTGCGATTCACGACTATGGGAATCCAGCATTGTGGTTCCAAAGACTGGGATATCTCATCTATCAGAATCGTATCAAAAAGAGGCCTCTCTTCGCCCAGATTTGCAATTTGCTCCAGCATCTTACTCCCTGAACCGTGAAGTGTGGAGACAACCACTCTGGAACTGCGCACAATATCCGTAATCAGCTTGGCCTCTCTTGTTCGAAACTCCTTTCTCAGATATTTCAATTCTTTGAAAATCTCTCTCCGTTCTCTTCCATTTCGAGTCTTCTTGATGGACCTGACCATCTTGTCTATGTCTTCTCTAACTCCACGTACAACATCACTGCCTGCCTCCTCATCGTTTCTTGACACAATGTCCAATGAGTGCTTCAGGTTTACAGGTAGTAGTCTAGCAGGATGTCCTACACGTAGTAATTTGTCACCCGGTATCAATCCATTTAGACGCTCCAGAATTATGTCCGCGGAGATGTTTGAAGGACCACACACAAGAACACGCTGACCTTTATTTACAACCAATTGCCTAATAAGTTCAATTAGCGTGTGTGTCTTGCCCGTTCCTGGTGGTCCGTGTATGATTGCGACTGGGATATCGGAGAGTGCAAACTTGATCGCTTCTTTCTGTGAATCGTTGAGTGTTGTATCAAAAGGTGTGAAATCAGTTGTGGAACCAGATTTGTAAACAGAAAGAGATGAAGGATCAGTCAACCCGAGAAGAATGCTGCTCAAGGGGTTTGGCTCTAATTTGGCAAGCTTGGAGAGTGCAAACTCCATGCGTTTGTAAGTCACTGTGTTTGCCAGTTTCACGCTTGAATAGACTGTTTGTTAGATCTAATAAACTCATGATTCCAAGAAGAAGAACGCTCACATCCATAATCTGTCCTGGGCACCGTTTAGTGCAAACACTTGATCCTCATGTTGGTCTTCAACTGCAACTTGGATGGATTTTTTGGATGCCCTTACAATAACACCTTCTATCCCACCATTATCATCAGCCTCGCTGTTACCATCTTTTTTAGAAGTTTTGGTCTTGAATGGCTTTCTCTTGCTCTGTGATGCTAGTCTATCGACTTTCTAAATAGCAAATCTGTTAGTCCTGTTGCATTAGGCACTTCCTTTCAGTCGTTCAACGTTCAAATTCTTGCTAACGAGGATATACTCAAACCTACTACAATGTCGCCAGTTCGAATATCCCCTAATTCAATCTCCTGTCCCGGAACCGAAAGGCTAGGATCCAGTTCCAGCTCCAATATGCTCTTCCCGCCCAGTCCGGTTCGTAGAGAGGAAAGGGTGAGATTAAGACATGCAAATCCTTTGGCAGCTAATTTCTTCGGTGGGAATTGCCGAATAGTTTCTAAGGTTTGTGTCACATCCTCTTCTCTTTCTTCTTCTATCGAGGTTAAGAATTTCGCAGAGAGACTCTGTTGTTTAGTGCCAGTACTTGTGGTGGACATAACAAGTGGACAGTACGAGAGAAGAGAGGGAGAGTAAGGCTGTAGCGAAGCATAGTGCCTTTGATTCCACATTTCAAACATCTAGATGATTTACAATAAAAACTAGGCACAAAAACTTGCGTCGTCATTATTCATTAAACGTATAACTTCAAAACAGCTAATATATTTAATCATCTTTTCTTTCTGTGGTGAAATCGAAACTGAACCGACATTTGGATTTTCCGCGCAATTCAATTCAATTCAAAAACAGGAGCATAACATGTCCATGATTCATTCGCTTGAATGAGGAACCCAGATCAAGGAATATGAGTTGATTATCGCAAAACAAATTCATCCCTCGTTCGTTCGTTCGTTGTTGGCGTGTTTTGAGAGCTTTAGTGCTTGCATCCACTGCATCCACAGGAGGTGCCACATTCGCACTTTCCAGATTCACAAGAGCATTCAGGAGACATTTCGGTAGATTTGGTTTGTTGTTGTATACGGTGTTGTCAATAAAAGGACTTTTAGAACTTTTGACTTGAGATGAGAAAAAAGAAGATGAGGTAGAGGGTGGGGAAGCGTGTATTTATATTAAAAACTTCCCACGCTCAATATCTCTTTTCCCCCTTTCTTTTGTTGGCTTTTTCATTGGTCATCGTTTTGCAATTGCCGATTAAGGCTGAAAATTTAAATGCTCAAAATACTGTGTGCGTTTTAGAAAGCACCTGAGCTGAGAGAACCTTGCTTTGGCCATGCCCTGCACTGGCAAATATCTCATGATCTGAGTTTTCTGGCTGATCTAGATATGCAATAAGCAGCAGATTAGGTTGAATTGAATTGATTGGAAATATGGATCGCAGATCTTGCCGATTTCCAATAAACTGGAACAAGATTAATGAGATCATAAACCGGGGAATTGTGAAAACTAGTGATGAATCTCTTCTGTAATAAGGTTTTACTGTAACTACCAACAAATGTGGGATTGCCATGAGGCTATTCCAATAGTTCTTGCTTTAAAATAAGTACATTTGAATCATCAGCAGTGAAAAATCTGTGTAGAGAACCAACCTACATGGCCTATCTAAAGTCATTTTTTTTTTGTTCATTGAATGCAAGCCCATACCTATTTATAACGAGTTCAAAAACTTTGAAATACATGAGCGAGATATAGTGTATACGTGAATGAGTAAGCATAAAAAGCTGAAAGCGTCACCGCTCTTCTCCGTCTAGACTGATTCCATTATCGCTGGTCCCAGGATCCATGGAAAAGGTGTTATTAATCAAGATCTCTCGGCCGGTTTTACATCGGCCTTTTCAGGCTCTTCCTCTGGGATCAACGCTCCTGATTGTTCCAACAAATCTGCAAGCTCTCCGCTATCACATGTTATGTTAGTATAAATGCCGTCATGTAGTAGGTTGGAAAATACTCACGATTGGCTCATCGACATGACGATATCACATCCACCAACAAACTCTTGCTTGATTTTGAGAACAGAAAACAGTTAGTACCGAATGAAAAAATAAAATAATGATATCCATTTCAATGGACAAGACCAAAGTCACTGGAGAGTCTTACGTCAACGTAGAGCTGGGGAATAGTTGGCCAGCTGCTATATTCCTTAATTCCTGTACCAAGAAAACCAAAGTTAATCATCAGTTGCCATATTTTTAATGCCTGTATACCCCATACCTTGTCGTAGTTCTGGATCCTCGAGGACGTTAAAGGCAGCGAACTTGCCAGGATCGACACCCTGGTGGCCCAAGATCTGAATTGTAGCTCTCGAAAATCCGCACTGCGGAAATTCAGGTGTTCCCTTCATGAATAAAACAACCTTGGCTGAAGAAACTGCTTCCTTGATTGCATTCTTCGTTTCATCTGATATACAACGGATAAACCCTTGGCTTCCCAGTGGTCCTCTCACAACTTTGGAACCAGCTCTGGGAAACAGTGAGGCTGCTGAAGATGGCCGAATCTAGGACCAGAATTAGAAAGAATGGTTAGTGGTTACCAATTACACGGACCTGAGATGGACAGAATAAACCTACAAAAGCAGAACGAAAAGATCTTGCAAACATTTTTCTCTTTGTAAATGTTTAGAATGCCTCACAATGAAAGAATAATCGATTCGTAATAGACCAAGAAGAGAGTATTTAAGATCCAGGGCACCTTACTTCACGCCAAATGTTACTGGTCGGGCTCTGGTCAGTGTTAAACTCAAACACCCAAACATCTACATAAGATGACCGCTCGTTGGTTACCCGGAACAGAATACTGAGAGACCAATTCTGTGTTGACCTTCAAGGAGCAAAGAAAGCTGGTAGTTTGTAAAAAGCCAAAATAATGCTAACCAAAATGATATTAAAAAGAACCCTATTAGTTCTATTTGATGTCCTTGGGCTCCTTTTCCACATTCTCCAAAAATGCTTTTCTTAATTCCTCTAAAGAAAGAGCTTGCTCATTTGCCAATGTCTGTTTTCCTTGGGATCGTTTAGCAGCTCGACGTAGCTTTCTGTTTCTGTTATATCTCATGGTACTCCACCGTCTTTTCAATTGTTGGCTGGTCCAAACTTTCTTTCCAAACCGATCTATAGCTTTCTCAAAAATCAGTCCCATAGTTCCTGCATCTATATCTGTTAATGGCTCTTTGTCCGCGCTACCAGACGGCTCTGGAGAAAAATCAAGGCTCTGCTTTTCACCGTTGCCTTGCTTATTAGTTTCTGCGTTCAGTTCCACCCAATCTGCAACTTGTGGCTTTTCCCACTTGTGTTTTCTAGCAATGGCCATAATCAGATCGCTATTTTCCACTGGAATTTTAGCTTTTAGCGCAATGGTATACCATTTTTCTGCTTCTTCAATTTTGTTACTATTGTGAAAGCTAATGATTGTTGGTTTCACACAATTTAAAGTCAGTGGCAAGTTGTGCTTGTGTGTCATTAAAGTGCACACCTCAACGCATTTGGCGGTGTTATTTGCGAGGGAAAACCCATATATCAAGCTTTCAAAAATCTTTTGGTCGACTCGTCGTAAAATGACATCACTGTTTTTGCTAAAATCCTCAAATAAATGAAGAGCAGAATCTGGAGATTTGAATCTTTTGCAAAGCTCTCGGACAAACAGAAACAGAATGTGCGTATCTATATTCTTAGAAAGCTTCTTCAGGTCGGGGTTGGCATCTGTACCAGTTTGAACTTCCCACATCACTTTCTTAAACTGCTCATATAATTTGAATACCTCCTCTTTTGTTCTGGTTTTGGGAATAACTGCTTTGTAAACAATTGCTAATGATCTCAAATCTATGGTCTTATCTGTAAAATTGCTCATAATTTCTGCCTGAGGTAGTTGCCTGATCAATTCATCATAAGAATTCTCTTTAACTCCTAGCCCTTGTACAAGCGTTACTATGCCTAGTTTCTGTAGCAATTTATCCCCACCCTTAAACATTCCAATGAAATAGGAACAAACAACTTTTTCGTCTTTGAAATAATGCCAAATGAGCTTTAAAAGATCGGTACAAACGACAGTATTTGGATTGTATCCCATTTTGATAAAGACTTTTAGTACCCCCAGAGATTCTTCAAGCATGCACAAATTTATAAGACCATGAATTAAGATTGAAAAAGTTCTCAAAGTAGGCTTGAAATTATTGTCCACCATATAATTGAAAGCAGCTAGTGCTGAGTCCATGTTGCTGAACTTGACCTCACTGAAAAGAATTAAATTAAACAGTTTCTGTTGCACTAAAGAGTCTCCGCTGGGTGCATTCTCAATTGCTAATCCTAATAGATGTTTGTACTTGCTTTCTTCATGCCTTCTAACCGCAAGCTCACTAAGCTTAATCAGCCAGTTGAAGTATTGGATTTTGTCATAATCGATATTTTCTTTCGATAGAGAAATAAACTTGGTTTCAACAAGTGTCCTTTCTGAATCAGACCCTCTCAGTAACACGCTCACTAGTTTCGTAAGTGACTTTGATGTAATGTCAACATGCAGTGCTGTGAGATGATGAAATAGAGAAGAGTATAGGTAACGAGGTGTGTTTTCCAAAAGTAAATTTATAGTCTTCCCTGAAAGTTTTAATGGCAAAATATGGTGTTTGCTTTGTTTTAGTGCTTCATGAACCATGGGTAGCATCTGAAGCACACGCTCTCCTCCTCGCTTGTCCAAACAAGAGAGGGAGAGAATACTATAGTTTAAGCACTTGTTGATCTCTTTTCCAAAATAGTCATTTGGCCTGTTTGGAAAGAACTCATTATGAACATCAATTAGGAATAGTTGCGTTCTGACAAAAAACTCTGTTAACCAGTTCTTGTTCTCAAAGTTTTGTAGATCATTCTGTCTTTCGGATATGATCCGGAAAGCTCTTGAAAGGATTCGGTTCGGCCGTTTAATCTCCTTCATTTCAATAAAGAAACTCTTCAAAGAACCTAAATTTCCTGACACCATACAGTCATATAAATAACACGCAAGCTCACTAGCTGCCGTGGCATCCAAAACTTCACGGTTTTCTTTTGCCAAGGCACACTGGGCTACTATCTTTGTCCATTCTATGGATGGTTGAGGTAGAGAGAATGGTTTCTGGTGCTGAAGAGCTTCTGTGTTTGGGGGCATTTCAAGACCATAACCATTCACGGTATTTTGCTCTTTTATGTTCAGAGTTTTCTGGTCGCTAATAATGGCTGTTGAGGTTGATAGGTATCTACATGTGCATTCTGTTGTGGCTGTTGGGTGAAAAATGCCCAGTGATGATAGAACCAACGAAACGCTATGGGCGCCGCTTAAAGGAAATTGTTTCCCTGATATACGGCGACATAGAACTATCATGTACTATGATTTCAGACCTGGAGTCAAATGATTGAAGAATTAGCTGCTGGTTTCATGGACTTGACTTCTCTCCATACTCAAATGTACGGCATGTGTATTTTGAGAACCTACCCATGGAACAACTAACTAAACTAGATAGCTACGCTGCAAGCCTCTTCTATTTTCTCTATAGCTAGCATTTTTCTCCGTATGCCAAAGAATGAAAGTTTATAGTCAATGCTCTTTCAAGAGAGAGCTTTTCTGTTCCAACAGTTATTAATGCCATTTTCTTGCGTATCTCGTTTTCTGGTAGCTCATCTATCAGCTTTCCATACTCTTCCGAAGTTAATCCCCCATCTCCATACTGTTTCCACCTCTCTCGAATCCAAAATTTTACAAGATCTGTTGTTTTTTTCTTGTAAGATGAGAGAAGTGATTCTATCATCTTCTTACTGTTCTGGGATAGTCCGGTCACCAAATTGTTGTATTCTTGCCGCTTCATTAAAAGTACTTTGGCAAGAATCATTATGAATGGCATAGGCATGCCACTTGAGGAGATGAAAAGCAGCTCACTCCATGATAGCTCATCTGACTCATCTTCATGATCATTATATTTCTCAAAGAATTTGCTGTGCTGTCCCCTAATGTATTTCGAAGTAATTGGGAATCCTTTACTTTTCCACCACTTTAGCTTTCCCGTGAGATTATTGTCCTTAATATATTTATAAATAACCTGTCCCAAGCTGATCTTCCCGTAAGCGTTGTCCCATATGGCAAAACCATACTTTGATAATAGGGTAGTATTGGTATAGTCCCCATAAGAGCTATATATCTCTTGGCCCTTATCCAATCTTAGCTCACTTGAGTCCATCACGATTTGACAGGTTGTCTCTAAATTTAAAGCATCATCATCATCATCATCGTCGTCGTCGTCGTAGTCTTCACTGTTCCAGCTACCCGAACTGTCTTCTTCGTCATCGGAGCTCGCTGCATCTTCATCAACATCTGAGTATGGTATCGTTATCTCATCACCACATTCTGCATCAGAGTTATATGCTCCTCTCACTGTGCGGGTATTTTCCTCATTCTCTTTTCTCTGGTCTGAGATCATAGAAAAGAGGGGATCGTGATGGCAGTCAAAAAAATTTCCACAATCGAAGCAGACATCTCTTGTTGTGTGGAATGCGACATCTGGAATATCGCCATGGTTGAATAGATCGGCACCAGGGACTAATGCCAAATCCAAAAACCAGTCTACCCGAAATCCTCTAGATGATGTTACAACAGTTGCCTCACAAAACGTTTCTAAATCGACAGATAAATGAATCAAATGGTTATACTTGGTGAGGAATGGAAGCACAACATTTTTATACTGGATTTCAACCGAGCTCTTGTCCATACCGCCTGCAAACTCTAGGTCCGTACCTTTCAAGAGTGACTGCTCCTCTTTGTTCCAGAATTGGGGGATAGATGAAATTTTATATGCTTTTTCGTCAATTGTATCAAGGTATGGCCCCCACAGTGAATCGGTACCCAGGCTTTTCTCGTAGAGATATGCCAAAGTTAACGCAGCCATTCCATTGATATTTTCATCTGATATCAAATTTGAGATGCCACAAGTTTTCCCAGTAAGCACAACATCCTTTGGAACAATTATCAAAGGTACAACCTCGCTATATCCGCCTTTTCCTTCGTCAATAATGTCAAAAAGTCTTTCGTATTCTGGTTCGATGTCTGTGGTTGCAAATATTCCTACACCACCCGTATCAGATTCAGCAATAGTGACAGACTCATGAAGCTTGATGCCATATTCCTTGAACCACACCAACAGCTTCGCATATTCGTCTTTCATGACTTAGCTGGGCAGAACTGCCTATTCTTTAGCCATCTCCTTTTCCATGTTTTTCAGTCCAAGAAATATACACCCATACACCTCTTCTCTTGGAAGACAATGCCCAAACCTTCAGGTACAATTCACATTGAGCTGTAACCACACTCTGCGGCATACTTAGATATACAATGGATGAAGATAAGGCGCTGTCAACGCCTCGCACGACAGGGGACAAACCAATAAAGACTTGGTTTTCAACTTCGAGAAAGCGTCAGTATGCTGGAGTTTCGGGCCAAAGGACGCCAGTAAGACATTCTGCTGTTAAGAGACTATTATCAAGACCCCGAACGCCAGCTCTGGGACCTGGCCATTCTGCCATTCCAAACACTTTTCAAGTTTTATCAGCAAAGTCAAAAGATGATAATGATATTGTGTCATGGCTCAAAGACTTGAAAACCCGAGCCAGTGACGTGTTGAGGCTCACAAAGCAATATGAGATAGCTGGGCAAAAGGAAATTCGAGATTTTGTGAAACAACAAGAAATATTGAATACACCTAGGACGACTGTATTCGAAAAAGTTGGCCAAATTTTAGAAAAGGAAAGACTGTTACATGAATCTGCGCCTTCTCAGGTCATGGAAACGCGAAAACGCGCTCCGTACGAACAAATCCAAGGGCCGTGGAGGAAGCGACTTCAACTTGTAAGTTTTTTTCTAGCTACGATTGCTTGTTCTTGTTATTAACATTAGCGTTCAATTCTAGTACCCTAGTGATAACTATGATGAACAAGCGAATCCAACAACAAGCAAAGCATCTTCAAGAAGCCAGGACGCGGATTTGGATCACCCCGCCATTCTAGAAAATGACGTTAACATACCATCCTCCAACAACTTAGCGAATTATGCCCAGTCGGAAGAAAATGCTGATGCTGGGTATGAGCATCGCGAAGAGCAGCATGACAGTGTACAAGAAGAGCCTCCAATGAATAGTTCGCAATATCCCTCTGCCCTAGTGCAGAATCAGGACCAAGAGCCATTTGAACTGTCGAGTGAAGCTGAAGAGTACGGTGTGGGGAGCGAATTAAGGTATCAAGACGACAACACTACCAATAGTGATGATGATGAAAATGAGTCTGGTAACAATAATATGGAAGACAACCAATCAGCTGAAGAACGGCGTGACAATTCAAGTTCGGACAACAGTATAGACTATGGAAGTGATTTAGATGCCATTAACTCGAGTATGACGTTATCTGACTCCAAATTCCTTCGTCCCAGATATGGAAAGGTTGAACATCAAGAAGAAGATAGTGATAGCAACCAAGAGGAAGAAGAGGAAAATGAGTTTTATCGGGAAACTGAAGAGAGAAACGTTTCTCAAAGTCCAATCCTGATAGACTCTGATGATGAGAGCGACACAGGAAGCAATAAAGAAGTAGAGCAAGACGACAATGACGGCAATTATCCTCAATCAACCTCTGATGAAGAATCTGATTATACCAAAACGCCTTTTAATGAGGACGAATCTATAGATGATTCTCGTGATCTGGAGGACGAGTATGCTGTAAACTTGGATGATAATGCTCACGGCTCTGACCGTGAGAGTTATGACAGAGTCGTCGAAAGGGAGGAGGAATCAGAGGCCAGTGATGATGAAAATGAAGAATACAATAACTATGGTTACAGCGACAACCACTTACGAGAATCAGAAAACTCTGAAAGATTTTTAAAAGAAGCTCAAATTTTGCTGCCTGACATTCACACCGACTATAATGTTGACAATAGCGGTAATGGTGTAAAGCATAATGCACATAATCTCGGCGACTATTCTGAATTTTCGCACTATCCGCTACCATCTTCAAGCACCGGCAACTCTTCAACCATCCCTATAGATCCAGAATTTGCTAAAATCCAGTCGAACAATGAAGAATTCAATTATTCTTCTATTAAACCAGAGAAACAAAACGCTTTGAACTATCCATACGACAGTGACGGCCTTCCAAAGCATGATGTGAAGATCGAGGGAATGCTGAATGATAAAGATGAAGCGATGTCCACGATTCATGAAACCGTAGGACCTGTTGAAGGTAATCTGGTTCATTCTGACGCTGCCCATCCCGAGAAAATGGAATTTGAAATGTTTAATTTTCCATTTACCTATGATGCCGGTTCAGTTCTGAATGCCGCAGAGGCCAGTAACCTGATCAATGTTATTGAGAAACTGGATCAGCCAACGGTTTCAGCTGCAGTGTCAGGACCATCTTTGAGTGCCAGTTCAAGGGAAGAGACGATTGATGGCCAGTCTACCCAAGCAACTTCCAATACATTCGACAGCAAAGAGCCATATGACGAAAACTGCGATGATGAGAAGGCTAGCACGGGACATGCTGGTTTAAGCGACGGTTCTCAATCTTTGGGGATATCTTCTCTGGAGTCTAAGTTGGTCGAAAATAAACCTAAATATCAGACCAAGGATGTGCCAGACATAGATGACCCAGTAAGTGGGGTTTCACAAGAAGAAGCAACAGGGGAATCTCCGAATGTTTTTGGTGTATCAACCGTCGAACTATTTTCTAATGTCGTCAGCGCATCTGCTCATTTACTTGAGGAAAGTGAGGCTCGTGCTACTTCTAACGTATCTGAATCTGAACAACAAGCGCTAGACGCGATTCACTTTGACGCAAATCAAAAGGCCCATGAAGTTGAGGATGAGATAGTGGTCAAAGAAAGTGATGCCCAAAAGGAGAGCAATACAACACTGGGAGAGACAGGCAGTTATGCTGATGAGACTCTAAAGACTACTGATATGCTGGATATGGATATTAAAAAAGGAGTTGACGAAGGAACGCTGCAGGTCCATGTTATGGAAGATGTAGAGGAAGCTGGTGGAGCGAATATGCCTGCTAATGAGCTTCATCGTCAAAAGCCAGATCTTGTGGCAGTTGATGTGAATGACAAGAGTTTGGATACTTCTACAAATGATAAGAATGCTGATCAATTAGCCCATGTTGAAACAACGCCGACTATGCGAATCGTCCCAGAGAGTGGAGACACAATAATGCAGGATTCAGAATCAATCAATGACAACAACAGAGTTCCCAACGCCGATGAGCCTGCCACAGCATCAAAAGAAAACAAGTCAAGCATTGAATTGAAATCTTCCGATTTTACAAGATTTCCTGATGATCTTCCAAACCAGGATACAATAGAATCTCATTCTAATGAATTTATCAAAGAGTCAACACAAGTTGATGAAGAAAGTTTACATGAATCCGAAGTTAAAGAGGAAATTGATTTTTTGGAAGCTAAAAGGTCGTATTCGAAAAATGAATCAGATGTCACCAGTGAGGCAGGTGATGCTCACCTAAGTGGAAATGTCAATAATGAAAATATAATGCACGGCGCTAACAAATCTGAAGACGTTGCAACACCCATCAATGATATCGAACAGATAACCGAGTGTGAAGATGAAGATGAAGATGAAGTTGTTTTGATGATGAATGATAGTAGTGATAATAACGTTTCTGCGAGTCCGAACGGCCATAAAAACGTTGATGATTTGAAGATGGATCACACTGATAACAAAGATCTGGTTTTATCTAAAGCTGGCTCCGAGTATAACTTGAAAAATGATAGTTCAGCTGTTAATAGCAGTCCGCCTGCTCAAGAGAGTCTCGCTAACCCAGAATCTGAAGCTTTGGTTGACAAAGGAGCAATTGCTCATGAACAGGATGGCATAACGGGGGACACTACATCCGATATTGAAGATAAGCCATCTAGTCCTTCGGTCCATGAAGCATCTGTGGAGGATGAAACATCATTAAAACCTGATAACGAGACTGATACGAAGATTCAGGATGTGGGAAAAAGTGAACCAGATATACCAGACTCTGAAGATGAAACGCCTAAGATGAAAGTGACAAGCACTCCACCCCAAAAGAAAAAGCACAAAACGTCACCCAGTTCTACAGGCGCATTTGAACCTTTGAATATGGTTTTGCGAGACGGGAAAGTTTTAAACGGGTCGTCTCCGTTAAGCCAGCGTCGTGAAAAAGAGGTAACTGAAAAACAGACGGGACCGCTCTTTGAAGAAGCGAAAGACGAACCAGGCTCGGGAAGTGAAGAACAAATTCTCAGCTCAGAAGATCAAAAAAGGCTACTTCCTTCTTTGTTGACCAAGTCGCCAACATCGACAAAGGTGAAGCAAGAAATGCCAAAGAAAGGAAATGATACTAATGCAAGAGTTCTGAGGAGCAAATCCTCAAAACCCCAACAAGATGATTCTACTAATAACCTTGAAGAAGTGGACTCACTTCTAACAAATAGCCAGAAGAGCACTAATAAAACGAAGCAAAAGGCGAGTCCAAACGAGAAATTGGAAAGTGAGCTACCTGCTACTCCTGTGAGGCGTTCCAGTAGGTTAAATAGGTCATTGGATTACGCTGAAGAGATTAAAAACGAGATGAAAGATGCTGATTTAGATCATAAAGAGGAAGTTACCCAGACACCTAATAAGGAGGGAGAAGCTGAAAAATCTCACGAAATAGCAAGGCAAAATAGGCGTTCTAAGAGGAATATTGAAAAATCGACCGAAAATCATGTTAACGAATTATCGACAGCTTCAAAAATTGTTAATCCTCACAATACTAGATCAAAATCGAAAATTTGGGCCGAAAAGGCTGATCAAGAGTTTCTTGCTGAATTTGAAGAGACAGTCGGCTCGAAAAATGAGAAAGCAAAAGGGGAGCTGTCAAATATGAAAACAGAAGTTACAGAAACAGAAGCTATTAATCACGATGATGGTAGTGATAAGCAAGAAGAACTCTCAATTAAAGTTGCTCAAGGCAAAAAGAAGCAAATGCGAAAACGGAAAGCAGATCAAGCAAGAGAGTCAGAAGATTTGGAAGCTGGGCTTGTCTCAGAAGAGCTGCAGCCAACCAAGAAAGGCAAAGCCAAAAGGAACAAGAAGAAACGCTCCCGAAAAAAATAAATTTGTAGAAATAATAATTGGAATGGATAAAAAATCCAGGAGAGATGTAAAGACAAAGCTAAGATCTTTTCATCTAGTTCAACACACTCAGGGACAAACTACCGGGCAGATGATCTAGTTTTAATGAAGCTGGCTGTAATGATAACGATAAATGCCAAAAAATGGCACAAAACTGCCTAACGTTAGCAGAGGATAATGTCCAATGCATGACAGGTAATTTCAGTGTAATTTTAGCCGTGTATGGCAGGTTTGGGGATTTGAAATTTTGTATCTTAGGTGTTGTTTGTATATTGTATTAAGAATTTCTGTTTAAACTAGTAAACAGATATTGTATGTATTTAGAGACAAGTATCTGCTTTTCTTCGCGTCCTTTTTTTACTTTTTGATCGTGAACAGCATGTTTAAGCAATATCTGAAAGTCCAAAGCTGTAAGAAATATGATCTAGATACAGCCTTCTTTTTAATCAGAGGAAGTCAGTGGTAATATCGCGAAACATTCATATGCTTTAGTTGACAATTACAATCTATGCTGTCAATTAAGTCGAGATGAAGACTAAGCTAACTGATCAGACCTTCCTTTTCTTTTGGTTCTCCATTTGAGCGAGATATAAACCACATAAGACACAAATATAACGCTCATATGGAAAGAATTGTTTTTCGATTGTTGGCATTACCATAACAAGATCTTCATTTTTCCTATTCTCTTCAGCATACTTGACATCAACAAAATCCCAGTCACTTCTTTTGACAAGGCTTGGAGCTTCCCCTGTCGGTAGAACCATTTGAATTATTCATTCCGTTTGTAGGACTAGTTACACCAATCGAGCTCCGATTCGCTAAAGTTCTTGTATCGTACCTTTTACCCCTCGTTCAATTAAACTTATGGCCACTAACGTTGTATCATGCTATAGAATTACGAACTCTTCTTCCTTGGCTACAATGCAGGCTCCTTCACCCGGCCCGTGAAATGGTCTTGGCAAACGCCAGCCAGGCTATATTATCATCGAGATGGCATGCCATCGGGCCTGGCGCCTTTTGCGAGCATCCCAAACATTCAATTTTCCTCTGTCTAGGTAGTGTTTTGTAACATATCCCAGAACCAGTAATGATCATGCTATTTGTTTCCTTGAGTAAGTCCCTTCTGTTAACTTTCAATATTAATTTTCAAGTATTTAGAAGCAATTTTAGCAAATATTAGGATGGCACGGCGTTACTATAAGCATTTTTATAGGCTCTTTTTAAAAATGATTCTGATATTCGCCCGCTTTAGCTACAACACCAATTATGCACAGTCAATATCTTTCCTCATTATATCTCAGCGGAATAAAAAAGGGAAGAGACCCTTTTAGGTGGTAAGTTCGATGTTTATCTAATAAGCTGTGGTCTTCATAATAGTTCATACTAAGCATTAACACCAGACATTAAATTTGGAAGCTTTAAAATCGTCTGATTTTGGTTCATGAAGCCAACTTTCTAACAAAGCTTGAGGTTCATGTTTGCACAAAAACTTGTCGAGAGAATCAATATCAGGCATGACATTAGAGGACTTTAGAACCACTGGTCGATCATACAAATTGGCCAGTAGAATAACTGTCAAATACAGTTCAAGTCCTTTTGGAGTTTTCATCTAGTTGGAACAAAAAAGAGAAAGAAGCTTTTTATCCCCACGCATTGGTCTTGAACAATATTAATAAGAGCGCCTGCTTCTATACGTCACGAACCTGGTGATTCTCTAACGGAATTATCCCGCAAAAAAAGAATAATTTGAAAGCGCAAATGGTAATGAAGTGAAGAAAATAATTGGATCTTCTTTTGTGAATGATAGCAACGCAGGCCCGAGCATGAAAACCTTTCAGATTAGTTTTTATAGTCCTAAGTTTTATATCCGAATAACAGGGTATTCTGTTTACTCGACCTCCCTTGTTAAACAACCAAAGCTTGGCGAAAAATTATTGCCCTTAATTATTCAGAATTCGCCGTGTTCGCAGTTTCAGAAGGGGTGGGGAGAAATGTGATATTCCCTTTCCGGCACTCCCCATCTTGTCTAAAAACGGCTTGCATTTGTCAATGAAAGTGGGCTTATTCTATGTTGGAGGGACCATATATTTGATTATGTTCCCCATAAAATGTTGCAGAATTTCGGCTTATCTTTGAACCTCGAATCTGTGAAATTTTTTGCATTGTTCTTTAAACATAATAATTTTGGTACTGGGCCTTATGAATCAATTTTGAAAGTAGGACATATATTAGAAAGATTTTGACCTTCTGGCTGAAAAGCAAGAATCTGCTTCACCTTTACAAATGCTGCAAATTCCAAAGTCAAAGAAAAGATTTAGAGGAAAGTTTCTCCGGTTTGCGATTACATTTTGTTCATGCACTGGATTCCTATTGTTGGGATATGATCAAGGTGTAATGGGGAGTATCATTGGGGCAGATAACCGGTTTGGGAAGGACTTTAACCATCCAAATTCCAGTCTTCAAGGGCTAATCACGTCCATTTATGATATTGGTTGTGTTATAGGATCAATTGTTGCATTTTTCATTGGAGAGAAAGAAGGACGTCGTACAATGATGTTTCTTGGGGGTGCGACAATGATAGTTGGAACAGCTGTGCTGACATCTGCTACAACAGTTGCCCAGCTCATTGTTGGCAGAATTGTCACGGGTATTGGGAACGGCTTCAATTCTAGTACCATTCCTGTTTATCAATCTGAATGCGCCTATGCAAAAAACAGAGGTGAACTACTAACCTGGCAGGCAGTCCTTACCATCACCGGTGTGGTGATATCTTACTGGGTTGGCTATGGTACTTCGTTTTCAGATGAGCCTTTTCAATGGCGTTTCCCTATTGGTTTTCAAGCCGTGTTTGCATTTTTCCTATCAGTTGAAGTGTTCTGGCTTCCAGAGACTCCTCGTTGGCTAGTCGCAAATAAGCGGGTTGAAGAAGCCAGTCAGGTCCTATCAGACATAGCTGGTGGAAATTCTACTCCTGAAGACACTGAGATAGTCTATGCAAGACTTGAAATAGAGAAATCAGTTGCAGAACTTGATGCAGATGGTCCATTCAAATTGAAAGAACTTTTTGAAGGCGGTGAAGTTCAAAACCTCCGGCGCCTAATCCTGACCATAGGAATCATGATTATGCAACAGTTTACAGGCTCGAATATGATTAACTATTATGCCCCTATTGTTTTCCAAACAACGATGGGATTGGATAGAAACACTTCCTTGATTCTTGCCGGCTCTACTGAAATTGTTTACTTGTTATCATCGTTCATACCGCTTTGGGCCGTTGAACGTTTTGGGCGCCGAGGCCTTCTCCTTTTTTCGTCTGCTGGTCTTAGTTTTTGCTTTGTTCTCGCTTCTATCTTTTTATCCTTTGATACAAAGCCAATGGCAATAGCTGGTGCAGCTTGTATCTTTTTGTATCAATTCTTCATGGGATTGGGTTGGTTGCCAGTTCCCTGGTTCTATCCTTCAGAAATCAATACAACAAGACTAAGGTCAAGAGTAATGGCAATTGGTTCAGCGGTAAACTGGATGTCTGTTTTTGTTGTGGTCCAGATAACCCCCACTGCGATCTCCAACATCAAATGGAGAACGTTTATCATATTTGCTATTCTTAACGCTCTTTGGATTCCAATCGTCTATTGCTTTTATCCAGAAACTCAAGGTCTTATTTTGGAAGATATAGATCATATCTTTCATGAAAAGGGTATTACGAGAGGGGTCTTTTCTAATAAAGGTCGCACTATTAAACCAGGGTCGCGTCATCAAGTTGGATCTGACGATAAAAGCTTTTTGAAGGATGAAGAGAAAGGCTCTGAAAAATTTGTTGAGCTGAAGCTCTAAGTTTACAAGGTATTCTTTGAATGGGTCAATTCTTTCAGATTTTTTTCATAAAGATCTAGAAAATCACTTCCGATATATAATCGCTTCTTATTTACACATTTTTTCCAAGATCTGGATCATCTCGTAGGCTTGCAAGAAGTAAAATAAAACTCCAGCGTTCTTATCTACTCCAAAATATATAAAGATATAGAAAGCGAAAATTTTCACTCTTGAACCTCAAGGGATGGAAAGGAGTGTATGAGCTTTCACCTTCAATCGTTCATTTATCTGATCCCTATCTTATCTAAATTTAGTAGCTTTGGCCAAAATAATTTCAAGGCTTTCTACTTGGCATTTCTTAAATCTCAACCTTTCATGAAAAAGGGTAAAACCACCCAAATCTACACTCCTAGTTATCTTTCTATATTTCTAGTTTACCAAAAGCCTGATGGATGTTTCAGTATGCAGGATTTGTCCAACCTTCATACATCCATTCACCCAACCATACTTTTTTTCCTTCCTCATCACAGCTTGACTAGTACTGCCAAATCTATTAGGAACATGGAAAATCGCGGGAGATATATTCCTCCTGCTAAGCTTCGCGCATTACGGGAGCAGGAGCAACAAAATCTTTCAAAGTCATCAAAAGAGTACCAGCGATTAGAATGGGAAAAGCTGAAAAAAGGAATAAACGGCTCTATCAACAAGGTGAATATTTCAAACATCAAGAGCATCATCACAGATATATTCAACTATAATCTTTACAGAGGCCGAGGGATATTTGTAAGAAGTGTTATGAAGAACCAGGCTCTTAGTTTACCATATACAGATGTTTACGCGTCGCTTGTTTCGGTTATCAACAGCAAGCTTCCATATATTGGAAGTTTATTAATAACGCGACTCATTCTTCAGTTTCGAAAGGCTTTCAAAAGAAATGATAAAGCAATATGCATCAGTTCAACTACTTTTTTGGCTCATCTATGTAACCAGCAAGTAGTTAATGAAATTCTCATACTTGAGATCTTATTACTGCTTTTACAGCACCCAACAGATGGGTCTGTAGAAATTGCAGTTGGGGTGATTCGGGAAGCTGGTGCCTTTCTCAGTGATTCCAGTCCATCTACAACCAATACAGTATTTGAGCGCTTTCGAGTGATACTGCAGGAAGGTGATCTATCACCTCGAGCTCAATATCAGATTAGTGTGCTCTTTGAAAATCGGAAACAGGGCTTTCAGGGACTCAAACCGGAGCTAGATCTTTGTGAAGAACCAAGCACGCACGTATTTGAATTGTTGGACGAGAAAGTGAGGAAAATTGGTGCCAGTAATCAATTGAATGTGTTCCAATACGATGCAGATTACGAGAAAAATGAAGCAGAATATGAACAGATAAAAAAAGAGATTTTGGGTGACGACAGTGATGATGATAGCGAGAATGGATCCGAATCAGAATCATATAGCGAGTCTGAAAGTGGCAGCGACGCAGAAGACGAAGAAGCAGAACACGAGCAAAAAGATGGAGCGAAACAGACTGTTGAAATTCACGACATGACTAAAAGCAACTTGACCAGTCTTCGTAAGAGCATTTACCTCACAATAATGTCTACTATGTCACACGATGAAGCTTGCCACAAATTGATGAAGATACGACTTCCAGAAGGACAAGAAATTGAACTTGTAAATATGATTGTTGAGGCTTGTTCTCAAGCGAAGGTTTATACCAAGTTTTTTGGACTCGTTGGCGAGCGGTTTTGCCGGTTTAATCGAAAATGGGAATCACTGTTTGCCACGTCATTTGAACAATATTACACAACTATTCACAGATATGATAGTAACCAGATACGGAACATTTCTCGTTTCTGGGCACATTTGCTTGCATCCGATGCACTTGGATGGGAAGTGTTTTCATGCATTCATTTAAATGAAGATGAAACAACATCTTCTTCAAGAATTTTTATAAACAACCTGTTTATTCAAATGAAGACAGAAATCGGTCAACAGGAGATGGTGAAAAGGTTTAGCGAGCCATATATCCAGCCTTATTTGGTCAATATTTTCCCTATGGATGAGAGTAATAGAGAGGATACGGTGTTTGCAATCAACTTTTTTACTGCCATAAAGATGCCGGTGTTTACCGATAAAATGAGAGAGTTTTACAGCAAATTGCCTCCAAAAGAGCAGCCACGGTCCGGATCTCCGCCTGATTCAGACTACTCTTCTAGGTCACGAAGCAGGTCTTCTGATTCCATGTCCCGCCGCCGGTCATGGTCGCGATCAAGGTCGAGATCCAAGTCTAGATCTAGGTCAGAGTCAAGATCAAGGTCTTACTCTGACAGATCGCGAAGGTCCTTTTCTTACAGCTCTCGATCAAGATCGCGGTCTTCCTCCCTTTCTCGATCTCGCTCTGGGACCCGGCGAAGATCTCTATCTAGGTCTCTGTCTAGGTCGCGATCTTATTCATCTTCTAGATCTAGATCACCATCCCGTTCACGAGGCAACCCCTCTGGCTACTCTCGTTCGCGTTACGATACACGGCGTCGCTCTTATTCGCCAATACGACGAAGAGCAGACTCTGAATCAAGATCGAGGTCTCGTCCCAGGGGTTATTCGAAACCATATGGCAACGGTAGATCTCGACCAAGGGATAAATAGTGACTATAATCAAATGTACTTCTTTTGAACAACCGCCCGCCACTCTGTTTCCATAGCCAGACATTTTCCTTTGACTGGATAATGTAGCCTATAGACCTAAAATTCAATGTAATGAAAATTGATAATTTTTGGTGTTCAATGGTGACCAGTGCAAAGCCGTATGTTTCTGAGCATTTGGATTTTTTTGACGTAGCAAACACACAATATCAAATCTCGATAAATCCATTTGAATTTTACATTTTAGTTGTATATGTGTAATGGAAACTGACTGTGTTTCTTAATGGATCGAAGGCATAATCAACTCAAAATGTTCAGACTTCGCTTACGACATTATATCTATGCATACTGAACATTGAACAAAAAGACTATATACCACAGGAATCATGACAAACTGTAGAATTTGTCCCTAGTTTTACATTTATAATAAACAACAACATGTGGTTAGGATACTCTTAACTGTGTTCTTCACAATTGAACCTTAATCTGCAAAAGAACAATCAATGTACGGGCATATGAGGAATATGTGAAAAAATGGTTCCAATTTTCTCCAGGTCTAACGTCTTGATTAGCCAAACCACAACATCAAGTGTCCTGATGCTCTGAGTAGTTGTAGTCAAAAGCATGGTGACTATTTATCCAAAGTGGATAACGGAAGCTCGAAGCTTCTCATTGTATTCCCCAGATGCCCAACAATCCTCACCGGCAGTTGGCAAACATTTGTGTAATGATTTGAATACTATTCACATGCTATGGCCTCTTGTCCGCATATGTTGGGTTAGATTGTCACTTCTTGAAAAACGTTTCCCGCAGACAGAGCATCCAAAAGGCTTTTCATCTGTGTGCAGTGATCGATAATGCCGTTTTAAATGTTCTTGGCGCTTAAATCTCCGAGAGCAGAAATTGCAAACAAATGCCTTTGATGCATCCTCTACGGTACTAGGCTTTCTCCCACGACGAGGCTTTGTGGCACTTGCAGGTGGTGAGGTCCGGCTTTCTGATGCGATAGTTGGAGATCTATGAGATGGTTTCGGGGACCTGGGGCTCCAACCGCCTGGTCCCGGATGAGGTGGGATTAAACGTTTGGCTTTAGGTCCATCTCTCTCTTTCAATGCTTTCGACACCATGTCTGATATAGATGTCGACACGTCTTTCCAAGGCTCAACAGAGCCCAATTCTTCTTCGGAAGAGCAGATAGAATTCACATTCGCGGGGACCGATGGCCGCTTCAAAGTGGCACGTTTTTTTATTTTCGTTGCTATGTTAATACATGAATTTCTGTCACCTTGACAGGAGTCATTCGGAGAATTGTGATCGAGTTCTGCAGAATTGCGAAGAGTGGGTAATTCAAAGACAGACTTGGACCTCTGCTGGGATTTGTATTGTTCTATACTTTCGTAGTTTGGCTGTCTCCAAGATAAGGTTTCCTGAGTTTGTTTTATAGGGCTTCTTCCTCCACCGGCGCTGATGGATCGAAAAAGGGTCATCAGGCTATCCTTGTTGCTGGGAGAGCAATCTGGTTTATGGGATGGCTGATTAGCTCCGATGGCCAGCAGTGATATGTCATCCTCGTCCTCGTTGTCCTCCTCAGGAGTTGTTGCAGTAACATCCAGCGGGTCAACGACAGCCTCGTGTGAAGACGAAGCTGGAACGAATCGCGAATTGCCGCTCTCACTCACAGACATCGAAATGACTTTGGAAATTTCATCGTTGTAGTTAAAATCAAATTTTGTAAATGGCCGTGAGTCCTGGTCGCAGTGACCCAGAGATTCTTCCTTCGCACTTGTGTCATCAACGAATGAGAATATCTCTGGATTGACAGTGCGTGAATCGCCGTTCTCAGCTGCCTCGCGGTAAATATAACCAAGAGAGTTGGAATGGGGCCTTACGAGCAACGGCTCAAGGCCATCCTCAAATATTCGAGACCCGGAGAAGGTGGGTGTGTATGAAGATCGTCTTTCTTTGAATTTTCTACTTTCTGCGATCCGTAGAGGGTGTTTCATAGAATGTGGGATTGTCGAGGCATCGGCGCTGGCATCGTTACAATTTCCTGAAGAAACTCCAACGCCATTTTGAACTGTTTCTGTGATGTATTTGACATTTTGTATGAGCATAGAGACCTCGTTCGCTGCCGTCAAGACTGCTTCATTTAGGTCTTCGCTGGAGATGGAATCAGAGGGCTTGATAAGACTAAACGGAAAGGCCTCTCCGTCTGGAGTTTGCAAGCTATCCGTCATGTGGTTCAAACTAAGACCTTTTTCGACTCTTGTTTCGGGCCCTGAAGGTAAAGTGTGCTTCAAGTGCGCATTTGTTTGTTGCAAACTAAACAAGTCGCAGCCACGGGGCACCACTGGATCGTCGTTGCATGTGGTGATAGACACCGGTGAAGCTGGCAATGTCTGATCTCTAAATTCTAAGCCTGGGCTTGAATTGGATGAGCAGGTGGACATGGATGGACCAAACCCAGTGCTTCGAGATGACAATGACATGGATTGCGTGTCGTCCCAAAAAGCCACAGAGTCAACCAGCACCATAGAAAGCACCAAAGCTAGAGGCTGCTGTGTAGGATACTTAGGAGCTGGAACTGAGGACGAAAGTGCTCATTAGGTGTTGGAGGACAAAATTTGCACACCATCTCCACCCAGCAGATTATTATTTAAGTAGTCATGATTTCGTATACTTGGGTTGTACCTGAGAAAGTCTCAGATTTCAGAATTGGGCTTGGCTCCAGAATGTGCTGGTGCTATTTGTTTTTTCACCAGTAGGAATCTTGACCAATACGGCCTGGATAATTCGGGATCATTCAAGAAACTGCTTTTTCGTCCAGATCCAATTGTTCTTTAAAGGCTGTATGGAAAGATATGTTCAAGGTTAATTTCCCATCTCATGCACTTGCACAATGCATGAGACTCTATTCATTTGACCATCCATCTTCTGATCGCTTTCCAGAGAATGCTGTTGTGGTTGGAAGCAAATATTCCGTTCTCTTAGCTGTTTTTGTGAATGGTATGCCACAGGCGAATTTCAGAGTACTTCCGGCTCGTAATTAGCACTATACCACTGCAGCCCAATGAGAGGCTAAGTGGAAATCGAAGATCGTTAGGAATGTGATATTTTCTTCAAGACCCATTAGCGCGAGAGAACGCTATACAAAGGCTTGACTGGAACGTATAAAATGTATTTAGTTCAAAATGCTCTCTATCCAAACTACTGAACCCATTAGATACTATTTTGTGCGAATGATTCAAGCCTTTGATTATACAATGCTTTCCCAGCTGTCAGGTAGACACCAGACAATAACAATTTCTTCATTCCTTTTTTCATTACATCTCTAAAAGATCATTTAACGGCTGGTCACTTGCTTAAATCGCCATGTGATGCGCTTGATAAGGAATCTCAAGACGGCGATTAGCGAAATTCTACAAAGTTGTCTTGTATACTTGGTAAAATGCTTAAATTACCCTTGAACACAAAACCAAAAGTAAGACTCTAATTTTCAGCACATAGTTTCTCCAGTATGAAACATTAAATAAATGCTCCGAGAGAAAAATACATCCTGACCTTTGTGATGGTGGCTAAACAGACATCTGATCGTGCTTTCCTTTGCTGTACCGACATCCAATCAATCAATCCCATGCTCACTCTTCAATGCCTCCAGCTTTGCCCTTCGTGCTTCCAGATCCATCTCCATTTCAATATTTTTCATCCTTCCAACAGAATGGAACAACAACACCAAATACCTCCCTTGTATTTGAAATCCGGAAAGCTTCTCTTTTGCCAGTTTCGCATCACTCAAGTTATAGTAAACAACATATGCTGTTCCCTTTGTGTTTTCTTCATTGCCTAGTCTGATCTGTCGAATGCCACCAAACTTGCCAAACAGATTATAAAGGTCATCAGCGGTTATGCTGTATGGCAAGTTCTTCACAAACAGGATAGGGTAATCATCAGTTTGTCTTAGCTTCAAAAGCTTTGGTTAGTGACTTCCAACTTGATGTAAAAGAGGGTTTGATAACGCCAGTACTCACCTTTGTGGACATGCTATTTCCAATTGTGTTTCACAGAACTAGGTCACCAAAACAGAAAAAAATGTGGTTGTAAGATCTGATCACGTGAAAAAGAACACAAAAGGCAAAAAGAAATGCGTCAGCCCGGAGTCGAACCGGGGGCTCGTCGATGGCAACGACGAATTTTACCGCTAAACCACTAACGCTTATTTTTGATTTTAAAAAACCCTACTAAAACAAATCCTCGGGATGAAATCATGTACTTGTACTTGTCCTTGTCCTTGTCCTTGTCCTTGTCCCCTTTTCCTTTAAGGAGATTAGGCTCTTTAAGTAGTGCTTCCAAAATATCTAAATCAACTATACATTATCCTAAATGCGCTTAAAACAAAATCGATATTCTTCTTATCGAAATATTAAGATCTTGCTACTGAAAATACTACCACGGTGCAGGTTCTCTTTCAAACAAACACTTCATGATTGCATATTCTGAAGCAACATCACATCCAGTGGATCTGGCTCAGTAGGTTTTCTTACATAACTTTGTAAGAATTCTGATTCTTACTCTTTGTTCCGATAGAACAACTGCTCACATGTGTAAAATGAATACTGATTGATATGCCTTTAAAGGCAGTTTCTGTAGCTTCTTTGTTCTTTTCTAAAAATTTCCTTAATGCAAAATTTATGAACCAACCCACAACCCAAGAGTTCAGAACTGAGGTTCTATTCTCTTACATGTTATAGTCGCTGGATGACAGAATCTAGTTGTTAGGAGTTTGGTCCGTGAAAGTAGTCTGTATAAAGCTTTTATCTATTAGAAATGAGCGAGAGACTCCTCTTATATAGACAGAACTATGTAGCTAACAATTAAGGTGGTTGGTAAGAGGTTGGCTTGGTCTCAGAGAGTGGCTGGCTTGTATACCAAAAATAGTAAGACCGTCCTTGTGAGTGATAAGCCATCTCATTGTAACATTACAGACTTTAAAAAATGTGATTCCTATGAAGAAATGGCTCAAAATATTGAGTGAAGGTATCAAGAAGGGGTATGGTTCTTTAGCAATGTATCATATTATTCACCATCAGTGGTTTCCGGACAAGAGTAACAACTTGCATCAGTAATAGCATCAGAAGTTAGTCCTAGAGCACAAGTGATTATGTCTGACAGTCAGAAACCCTTCACCATCAACGGCTCTACTACAGCCGGGGGAAGTCATGTGTACAACACTGCACAGAAGTCCAATATGATCAGAGAGGAAAAGGAGCAGATTTCGAGTGATCATGCAGTTCGGGAGAAGGAGCGAGATGAGACCAATAGAAGGTTTGACCAGCTTCAGGTGGCAGTGAAAAGACTCCCGGCACTCGGATCTTCACCCTCGATGGGAAGGAGTGACGCCCGAAAATAAACTAGTCAACATGTTTTTGGTCTAGGACTAACTTCGGATGCTACTCTTGTCCGGAAACCACTGATGGTGAATAGTATGATACATTGCTGAAGAACCATACCCCTTCTTGATACCTTCATTCATTAGATCCCAACTCCCAGTCATGTAATTCCACCAACCAACACAGAACAGAGGTTCTGTTATCTCATAGACTTTGTGAAGGAACTCCTATTTTACAAATATCAACTTTCTTTTATTCCTTTACTTTGATATATTCTATTTATATCACTATTTTACTGTAAAAGACTCTATTTATGTGTATCTGTTTGTTTTTTAAAAAACCTTGTTATGAATGATCCGTTTGTTCATTCATTTCAATCATTCATGTCTTTATTGGGATATCTCGGAATTTTTCAACAAATTTTCGATATACTCAACAATTCTCGTAATTTTATTGAAATTATTTTGTGTATGACTTGGAAGTAATAAGAAAACTATATAAAGCAGGGAGATTCCTCTTTTTTGTAGAAAACCAATAAGAATATTTTCATAAGAAAATTCCCTTACATTAGAATTGTTACAATTGGTAGCGACACTCGATTCGCAAAAAGCAAAGAATTGATGGCCGAGAACACCATTCTTGGAGATAGAAACTGGAGATTAAATATTCCTGTCTGTGAGGTTTGATCCAAATTGTTATTAGATTCTCATGGTGCCCCAATCACTGGACACAACGGATTCTGCAAAACCTACAAACTATTGCCCAGGGCTTACTATTGGAGAAATATGGCGAAGAATATGTCAGAAGTCATCACATTTGTCAAACCACGAAATCCAGCAACCTAGCAACACAGGGCCTTCTCAAGTCACTGCCAATATCCGAAGGAAGATGGCAGTCCCTAGGTATCGTTTTTGTGGCCGACCTCCCAAATACTCCAGATGGTTACAATGCCATTATGGTGGTTCTAGACCAATTGACAAGGAGCCCACTTTATTCCAACTACAAAGGGCATTTTGGAAAACTATATATGCGAAACTTGGCACAAAAATTTCTCCACAACGAACCATCCTCAGACAGATGAACAAACCGAATCACACGTCAATTATTACAAGCATATGTTCGAAATAGATTGAATACCTGGAAATTGTATTTACCGCTTGCTGAATTTGGATACAATTCTTCTCAACAATCAATTGGCTGTAGTTCCTTTTTTGCAGACTTAGGATGTGAACCGCAACTCGCTGGACTACATGCGACATGGAGTGTAGAAATGTTTTCGGATAGAGCTAACGACTTTGGAGAACAGATACAAGCTATATTACACCAAACCCAAGACGCCATGGTAAATGCTCAAAGGATTCAGGAAGAGAATTACAACAAAAGTCATCGCGAGGTAAAGTATGAAGTTGGTCAGTTCGTCTTATCACATAAAAATGCTTACATGACAAGAGGTAAGTTTTACAAGTTAAAACCTGTATACTTTGGCCCTTTTAAAATCGTTAAAAAGTGCGGTGACAATGCTTTCGAACTAGATCTCCCTTCCATGAACAAGAAACACAGGATAATAAACCATAAATGGTTCAAACCATATCAAAAGTCGGCGATATACCACAAAGTTCCGCCAGTTATTGATGCGGAAATCCTAGAAAGAATAAATCAGATGACAGCCATTTTAGGAGTAGACAAACAAGAAGGAATCATGTTCGTTACGTGAATGGATTGTGACCCCACCATAGTCTCTCAGGTCTCATTCAGATTATTTGCTGAAGCTGAAGATGAATTACTATCAGCATTACTTGAACAATGGAAGAGCTTTGTCGAAGGAACAGAGAACCAAGAGAATACTGAGGACAGTATTGATTCTAACGAGGGAAGAATGTAAAGAAACTCCTATTTACTTTGCGAGATTCAGCTTCAGCAAATAGTTTAAAAGGAACTTGCAAGACTATTGTTGAATCGCAATCCATCCAGGTGACAAACATAATTTCTTGTTCTTTGTCTACTCCCAAAATTGCTGCCATTTCATTAATTCGTTCCAGTATTTCAGCACCAGTAACAGAATTTTGTGGTACATCAGTGATTTGTTGTACGCTTTAAACCATTTGTGGTTGATAATTCGATGTTTCTTGTTCATTGAAGAAAGACATAACTCGAACGCACTGTCGCCGCACTTCTTGACAATTTTAAAGGGACCAAAGTATACAGGTTTTAGTTTATGAACCTCTGGTCATGTACGTGTTTTTGTGCAATAGTACAAACTAACCAATTTCATAACTTACAACGCGATGACTCTTGTCGTATTGTTCTTCCTGACTTCTTTGCGGGTCTACCAGAGAGCGTCTTGAATTTGACGCAATATAGCTTGTATTTGTTCTCCAATGTTTCTTGTTCATTGAACAGAACCTCAGTTCTGAACTCACAAATTTATGGCTTAAAGAAATAACATTGAGTAGCTTGAGAAGAAGAAAACTAAAAGTGCAGGCATATTTATATTTATAATCCTTGTCTCCAGTCTCAATATTGCACTGTTCTTCAATATACAGAGCCTTTACTTAATATGAATTATTATAATGAGATGGTTTATCATACAAGGACTGTCTCACTATTGTTGGTATGGCTTGTATACCAACAAGCAACTCTTTCAAACATTGGCAGACCTGGAAGCGGCCATTTGCAGAACGCTTTTTGCCCGCCATATTACTTACGGGAGATCTATACCAAGTTCTTCAACCTCCGACAAAACTAGGGACGTACAATTCTATGCAGCGAAGCTTCAATCACTCAGAGTTTAGCATGGTGAAGAGTGGATGTCCAACGAGGCAATGTTGGAACACTTCCTGGGTGGACTTAAGCTTGATGCCCCAAAACAGGTACGCCTTTTTAAACCATCAAACATAAATGAGGCTTTGGAAAGCTCTATTGAAGTGGATGCGTTGAAAAAAGCCGGCTAAAACCAAAAAGGCCTCTTACAATTTCAGCATTAACGGCCGCAATCAAAGTTTCAAGTTTAGACACTCGCGTCGTCCCAACATCTCTATGGTCGACCACGACACAGCGATGGAGTCCAACCATGGGGATTCAAGGAGGACATCAAAGACCAACAAACGAACAGTCAAACCGCCGCTGCTTTGGATGTGGCCAGACTTTTTCACAAAGAACAAGACAGCTAACAACGTTGATTGTTTGTACTCGGAGTGTGTCCTCTTTGGTCTTCAGCTTCCTCCTGGAACCTATCCAGTATTGGACTCCATCACTGTATTACCGATTTGCTACATTTTACAATTGGGTTTTGGTATTGATGTTTGGATTGTGATCTTTTTGATGAGCGAACATTAAGTGATCCTGATGATATCGGGCTCCAACAGCGATACCCGCTCTTTGGTCCGAGGTTTTCATCGTGCTCAGAAGTACAACATTGAATTTTAGATCTATCTCCATAGCTGCTTTCGACACCTTTTTCCATTTGTGTTCATTAATTAGTCTGAGCACATTCGTGATAGCCTTTCCTAGTTCTTTGTATCCACCGCTGCACATTTCCATTTTTTTTGTCAGCTAATAAAGGGTGTTTATTTTTTACAAGTGTTTAAGCAGCTATTCTCATGAAGTATAAAAAACGGTTAACAGGGATTTGGACACACATTATAGGAGACTTGAATAGTTGTAAATTGGCAGTATCTAACAATTAAACTTTTTTTTTGTGGTTGAGTTGATTCATTGTTCCTAAAACGGTTCGCTTTATCCGAGAGTAGAAGTAAACTTAAAATGAATGAGTTGCCTAGAAGTTACCAAAGTAGCAAGTTCTAGGTTTTGCAAGTGGTAAAGGGAATGACTCGAAAGAAGAACAATATCTCAACCCTTAATTGTGGTGGTTTTTGAATCCTAATGTGTTGTGTAATAGATATCGTCTAGTTTTTACAAAAGTTGGCGTGGCGGTTAGATTTGTGTTGGCATTTGAGAAAGGATAAGTTCATGATTTACAAGAGGAGAAGAGAAAGGAGGCATATTGACCACTGAGAAGATTACTACATTTATTGCAATGCAAAATGATCAAACAGAATAAGTAGAGCCTTTACGAATTTTTACTACCGTCTAAAGTTAGATCTATAAGCTGCGGTACCCGATTAAAAGCAAATGACATGCTTTAAAAAACGGAGTAACGGCGGTTCAAAGGATGACTTTGCGGGGCAATTTTAAAACATTCGTTATCTCGATTTGGTACCTTTGCATATTTTAAATTAACTTATTTGTTTGATCTTATTAACCAGATTGGGCATTGACAAATACCTCGCGATGGCTGTTCTCCAAGCTTAGCCCGCAATTTGCAGTAGCTGTGGGGATTTACATGCGATTCTCTCGATCGAGTCTATACAGGAACACCCCAACTATACCCGCTGAGAAGTTCTTATGGGCTGCTAATAGCGGTTATTGTGTGAAAACTGAGCTGCCAGTGTCTTGGGCAGCTTGCTAGAGACGAGCGGCGTGCGAATTCTGATGGAAGAGCCTCGAGGCGACTTAAGGCCGGTGCTGCTGTCTGCCAGGTCACCCAGGTCAAAAAACCCTCGGGAAAACTTCCTGGGAGTTTGAGTCCACACGACAGGCGAGCGAATTCGGTGAAAACGGACCAGCTACGCTCCGTAATTAGCCGCTCTCAAATCCCAAAGTGCTCCGGGAAGTCGAATGTCGGGGTTTCGCACAAGACACAATTGCGTAATCTCCTAGCAGCCGGTGCCCGACGTCCAGAGCCGCATTCGTGCTTTCCCCAGACGAAAACACCGGACCAGGGCATTTTCCACTTCGTCCGGCAGCCAGACGGCAGCCAAACGGCGGGGACAGGCGGGATTCGGAGGGGCCCCGGGCTGTTTGGAGAAGCTGGGGCCCGCAAGCTGGACAAGGTGGGAAGAAAACTTTGTTTCCACCACCGACTTTTTTTCTTCTCTGCCGCAGCCCGGGCTTTTTCTTCTAGACACACACGCTGAGAGGCCTTCTTGCGATCGCGTAGAGCAGCCAGACACCGCCGTCAATCGCAGCTTCCGGGCCCCAGCCAGTTCTCCAGCTCCAGTTCTCCAGTGCTCGCCCCAGACCCGATCTCGCCCCAGAGCTCCGCGCGGTGCGCCCGAATGACATCCGGCTCGTCAGGCCCTCCCGGGAACCCACCCGAAGCACCCTCGTCCTCTGCTGAGAGCCACCATCCTCACTCCCGCCAGAGCTTGCACCACAACCACTACTCACTGATCGAGTCTGCCATCTCAGACCCTCCAATCTCAGTGCCCAGCTCCAACGAGAATGCCCTGGAACCGTTGACCTACTCCAAGTACAGCCAGCCGTTTGAACGAATCAGCGACTCCACAAGAAACCTCTCCGATACCCGCAACCATTCAGAGATCGTCCGTTCCCCTGCTGCTAGCCCTACTCACTGCTCTTCAACCTCTGCCAACGGCCTGGGGACTTCTGCCGCATCCTTCGAAGCTCCGCTAGGCAATCACTATTACTCCAGTGCTGCTGGTTCCTCCTCTCCTTTATCATCGTTACACCCTTTTCCCTCCTCCGTAGAAGCCACCTCCAGGACCATGTCCGGCCATCACAATTCAATCCTGGCAAACTGGACATGGCTACACAACCTATCAGAGGCCTCGATAAACGCCATGTCTGGCGCTGCCGCTGGCTTCCTCTCCGGAATTTCAGTATGTCCCCTGGACGTGGCGAAAACAAGGTTACAAGCTCAGGGTGTCAAACTGCAAAACCTGACTAAGACACAGCGGGCAATGGTAGTGCCGAAATACCATGGTCTATGGGGCACTTTATCTGTGGTATTCAAGGAAGAGGGTGTGAGAGGACTATATCGTGGACTTGTCCCCATCACAATTGGTTATTTACCAACGTGGATGATTTACTTCACAGTTTACGAGAAGGCGAAAACAATCTTTCCAAATACCCTGAAAAATACTTCTTTGGAAGGAAATGAAACCGTTCCTCTCGTCATGTCTGCGATTGCTGCTGGATGTACTTCTTCTGTTGCAACAAATCCAATATGGGTGATCAAAACGAGACTCATGCTGCAAACGGGGAACGGAAGGACGAGTTTTTCACCTCCAATACCGTACCCTTCTTCCTCGTCAATAGTGGCAAACTCAAGGGTCCCTGCCCCAGCTCCAACAGGGGTGAATGCCGCATCCTCAACCTATTACAACGGAACAATAGATGCATTTGTCAAAATGTTTAGAAATGAAGGAATAAGAGTGTTCTACGCTGGACTGGTCCCCTCGATGTTTGGCCTACTCCATGTAGCTGTACACTTCCCCCTGTGGGAAAAAATGAAAATCTGGTTGAAAATCAAAAAAAGTGATGAAAACTCGTTACACAAATCAAGGGACAAACTGGTAAAACTACTTTTTGCATCGTGTTGTGCGAAAATGACTGCCAGTTTAATTACATACCCCCATGAGGTGCTTAGAACTCGAATGCAAATCCAATCAATTGTGCTCCGAAACCAGTTAAATGAGATTGATGAATCTGTTCAACCAAAAGGACAAAAAACGGGACAGAATCCTTCGACATCCAAATCTGTCCCCAAGCAATTGGGACTGATCAAGGTCGCCAAAAACATTTATAAATTGGAAGGTTTAAAATCGTTTTATTCAGGTTTGGGAACAAACCTTGCACGAACTGTTCCTGCAAGTGCCGTTACTTTAGTATCATATGAATATATCAAGGAATACTTGGTAAATTTGAACACTTATTATGGTTCTAACGATTCTGACCAAATCTTTGAGTGAAAAAAACTTGAGATTACACATTTGCAACCTCAGTTATGGATTTTAAACCCCAATGAACGAGAATCATTATGGTGTGTTTATGCCTTCCAAAGGTGTATGAGCATTTGAAAAGGTAAAAAAGTCAATGGGTGGACACACACAAAAAAAAAAGAGAAAAGAAATGGGACAGTAACAGACAAAACCGATACCGATCTGCTAGTTTCCATTTTTCTTTTTTTTTCTCTTGATTTTAAGGGTATTTGAGCTTTATATTTTTTGTCTTTGGATTCGTCATTCATCATTTTATCATGATTATACATGCTCTTTGTCTAACAACTTTTTTTTGTTCAACATAAACTTATAAGGTGGGTCCTTCAATTCAATTCGTCTTTTTTTTCAATTTTTTTCAATTTTTTTTTTGTTTGGTTTCAATACTTTTTTGGATTCCCAAAACACAAATGTTGTGTTTTGCCATATTCTCTCCTAAACTCTTTTCATAGACCTGTTTTCTTTCTCCTCATCAATCAACCAATCAATGTTACAGAGTTTGTACTAACTAGCAATGACATGTAAACCGATATTCTAGATCATCTATGAAAGGAACATGAACCCTTTTTTTTTTTATTTAGAATAGACTAGATATAATTGTTAAAGCATTGTTTGTGTAAAACAGTATAATCTTTAGATATTTTGGCTCTAATCACACTTGGAACTTGAAGTTTGTACTAGCTTAAAACTCGCCACGATGAAATTTCAATCAAATACTTTTAGAACTTTGCAAATCTGTAAGAGTCAATGGGACGTAGAATGATGACTGTTCAATCTAAAAGTCTGTGTCCCATTGACGCTTATCCCTTGAATAGATGGGAAATTTGAAGCAAGTTTTGCCTAAACATTGCATAGAATTAAAACAAAAAATTTCAAATCAATGGCAAAAATGATTACTTCAAATGAAAATCCAAAGTTGTAATGCAACCAAAGCAGTCATTGTTATGATCCACCAATACAGGAGTAGTCCCTATTGTGAGTTAACTTTTACAACCCTCCATCATTTACATGTATTCTTGTATTCTAGTGAGACGATCTTTTCTCTACTTGATTCTCAGGGTATTGAAATCACATTTGCAAATGCTTATCTCATTCATTTAATTTCATATCCTTATAAGCCACTTATTTCCATCAAAATTTTTATACACTATAAATAACACAACAGTCTTTTATCAAAATAGCATATGCATAGGATTCGAGAGTGGGAGCATCATATACAACACACTTCAACACAAAACCCGTTTCCCTCTATTCATGTTACATCCATACACCTTTCAAAGAGATATCAAGCATCACGTGAAACGGGATAAACGATATCAATTTGTCATCTCCTTTTGATTACCAATAAATCCCCCCAAAATGAGTGAAAAACAGCCTCTGACAGCATTAAAAGATGTCAAACACATTATGCTGATATTATCGGGGAAAGGCGGAGTTGGTAAATCGTCGGTTACGACACAGTTTGCTCTATACTTGGCGAAAAAGGGATTTAAAGTGGGTGTTTTAGACATTGATTTAACTGGACCTTCGATACCAAGGATGTTTGGTCTCGAGTCCAGAAAGATCCATCAATCGGCTGCTGGCTGGATTCCAGTTTACACGGATGAGACAAAGCAATTGGGAATCATGAGTTTGGGGTTTTTGCTTTCGAATAGAGGCGATTCGGTGATTTGGAGAGGTCCAAAGAAAACAGGCATGATACGGCAATTTTTAAAAACTGTCGTATGGGGAGAATTGGACTATTTACTGATAGATACACCTCCCGGAACAAGTGATGAGCATATAAGCATAGCGGAGGAGCTCAAAGTGGCGAATCCCGATGGTGCCGTTCTCGTTACAACCCCACAAAAGATTTCAACGTCCGATGTTCGAAAAGAACTGAATTTCTGTAGGAAGGTTGGTTTTAGAGTTCTGGGAGTTGTTGAAAATATGTCTGGCTTTATTTGTCCTTGCTGTGGCGAAGTCACCAACATTTTCTCCTCTGGGGGCGGCGAGGCTCTTGCGAATGAGTATAATCTACAGTTTCTGGGGAAAATTCCTATAGACCCGAGCTTTGTTCTCTTGGTTGAGAGTAATAATAGCAAGCTTGCAGTTAGTAATGGGAACAATGGCACCGATGCTGAAGCTCTGGAAAATCAAATGAAAGATATCGAGATTGAAGACAAGAAAACATTGGTTGAGAAATATAGCGAGTCATATCTGTTCCCGATACTGGGGGACATTGTTGACAAAGTCCTACAACAGGAAATTAGATAACAAGCGGATATTTGTTGAGGAGTTTACTACTGCATATTTCTGTTGCTTTGTTTGCTTTCATGTTGTTTATTTTACCTCTGATAAAAGCATTCTCTAGCAATGTATGAGAATGTCAAGGACATTCACTGTTCAAGTCAGAATTCATTCGATGCGTTTTGGAAGGCTGTGTATATATTCTATTGTATAGCTCCTAGGGTTATGAGCAAAATTATGGAAATTCTGGAATTTAAAGAAAATGAGTGCTTCTCATTGATAAAAAGTCAAGGTTTTGGTTCTTTTGGCGTCTAAACTATATCATCCCGCCCGGTACCTTCTCCTGGTGTGTTTTCTCTTGAAGGAATCGCACCATGGCGTTGTTCAACTGCCCGTAAAGGATCAGTTTCATCCTCTGGTAACTGTATTCCCTCCGTTCTGTTGAAGAGTTTCAGCGGTATTCTTTGACCAAACAAGGGAGCAATAGCCCATAGATAAGTCATGTACAGTATCACTGCGCAAATGCCCGCAAGAAGTGTTGTCTAGATTATAGAAGCGTTAGCTTTAAACCCCTGGTTTGAATAAGTTTTCTATTATGCTTCTCTCAAAAGTCATTCTACTGTCACTTACGAAAATGATGTTTATAAACCTTGGTATCATTTTACTTATGATATAGTAAAGTACCTGTTAGACAGGATGCTGAATGCAATTGCTGGTGGAATGTGGTAGCGGTTTGATCCAAATCCAGTCTTCCATTATGTCCCGTAACCGAAAAGCGCCAACAGAGCGTTAAATCTTAAGCTAGCAACTTCAAATACATTTAACATCTAACAGTACTAGAAATTTGAACCCTACAAAATCCAATTATGGATATTTTAAGCTTTTGATGCTATCGGGAATCCAAGCAGGCCAAGAGCTGGGCCCATGAGACGTATCTGGGCTTTATAAATATCGTAGCTTCCATTCACTACTCTTTGAAAAAGACCTCAATCGTGCTTTATATATATATATATATATATATTGTGCACCCTTGGGATTTTGGGAAATGAAAAGGGGGATAAAGTAGAAGGAAATATAAACACAAAAGAAACTCAAACAGAGTTTTGCTGCCAGATATTACATTCCCTTTTCCTGGAAAAACCACCCACCTGTCACAGCTTGCATCCGTCTTTAGCAAGAAACTAAAGGCCCTTTATTGAATTATTTAGGATTTGCCCGGCCAGTAAAATTTTTTTTTCTCTCTTTCTCTGCTGCCTGTTTTTTTTTTGGTTCTTTTCGTCTAGTGCGCCTGTCCTTAATCACAAGCTAGCATTTACCCGCCCTAGGTCTGGCTTTGAGCCATCAAGCAATACTATCACCAGCTCCCACTACATAGGCTACGGCACAATGGGGAACGCTCCTACCAAGGAAGAAAGCGATTTACACTCACGGTACCGATCTACGGGATCGCTTGCAAGGCCAAGTTCTAGCCTGACCGTGGGCCAGAACTCTTCAAGAGCTCGTGCTCGTTCTCTACAATCTGTCCCAATCAATACCGAAACAAGAAGACCTTCTGCTGGATTTCTTGCGGCTGTAGAAGGCTCTCTGGGAAATGGTGATAATAGTGCCTCCCAGAGGACGGCCCACAGAGGTTCGGGACTTTTAAGTGGCAGTCCAAGAATATCTTTACTTGACAGGCATATCGGATCAAGCATGACCTCTACTTCGACAAAGAGAAAACGGAGAAAGGAGAGAGACAAAGAACGTGAGCTTGAAAAAGAGCGCGAGAGAGCTGCTGCTAGAGAGGCCATAATCAAATGGGATGAAGTGGTTGATGGTGGCTATTTGGGCCCACACGGCACATACACCAGAACCCAGGATTTCAACATTTATGTCGTTAAGCAACTAATTCTGGACCGAAAATTGGCACCTTTTTTCAAGCCTTTAGAAGATTACGATGATTCTATGACAGACTTGGAACTTTTCAATGCTATTCATGAGAAGGAGTTGGAAGAAGCTAAAAGCTCGGCGACGGAGGAAGAGGAAGAAGAGGAGGCAAAGAGCAAAAGTTTAAAGGGGAAGGAAAAAGCTACACTAGTTGCACCAAATCCAGAAGCACAGGCAAACGGCGATGTAGAGTCTGATTTTACAAACGGTGGCATAGCATGTGAAGAAAAGGTTCAGTCTGCATTCAAGAATGGTGTTGTTCCTCCAGAAGTCTCTATTTACCGCAATGGCATTGAATGTCCTATATGTTTCCTTTATTATCCGAATGCATTGAACATATCCCGATGTTGTGGCCAACCTATTTGCACGGAATGTTTTGTCCAAATCAAGCGCGAAAACCCCCATTATCCACACGAAAACGATGGAAACAACGATCCAGGCTCCAGCACCTCTGAAGAGCAGAAAGAACTGATTTCAGAACCTGCATGCTGCCCTTACTGTGCTGTTCCTGACTTTGGAGTCACTTATCAACCGCCTGCTAACCAGTGGGGGTTGGGTACAAAAAGCAATGCTTCGAGCAATAATCAAGATGCATCAACCTCTTCTTCATTGGCGCCTCCTTCTCAGCCAACTAGGAGAAGAGGTTCTGTTCCACCAAATGCCCCTGGCGTTATTACAGTTGACCAAGTTCGTCCAGATTGGCAATTGAAACTGGTACAGGCAAAAGCAAAGCTAGCAAGAAGATCAGCAGCTGCAACTGCCATTCATGCGTCCTCTTTGCTTTTAACCAGCGGAGGAGGTAACCGGGCTAGAAGACAAAGCCGTTTGTCTTTGGCATCGGGAGGAAGAAGAGGTTCCTCACAAAGCGGTGGCCACTCTGGATCACAAAACGATCGAGCTTTGGCGGAAATGGAAGAGAGAATGATCATGGAAGCCATCAGAATATCTTTATTAGAAGAAGAGACTAGAAAGTTGGCACTTAAACCACAGGATGAAAACAAAGCTGAAGGTTCTTCCGGCCAGTCTGTGGCCGCCTCGGAAGAAAGCAATGTGAGTCTTCAACCACCCGAGTCTGAACGAGCCCAAATTGAAATTGATATCCAGGAGGCACAGCAAGATAATAGCAACTGTTTTTCAACAGTGCAAAGTTAGTTTTGGTCTTTACTGGGCTATTTAGGACTCAAAGAGTTAGACTTCCTGGCAGCCCATCACATCCACTCTCTTCAGTTTATTCCATTTTTTACAAGTATGTTTGCGGCTTCTATATCTTTAATTCTTCTCCTCTTTTTTTTTTCTATTCAATTCATAACGTACATTGATGTTTTATATTTTTGCCGGAATTTTCTATTTATTTGCTTGGGAGCTAGTCGTCATGCTTTTTTAGGAGTGAGTATAGGAATACACAGAACGCTCAATTTTGTTTGTTAGTACTTTTGGTCTTGCCGTTAAAATTCACTCCCTTGGAGAATAGTTTTACTCTTGAAGTAGAAACTACTTCGGACTTGTTGAAGCATGAGCTTTTGTAAACATATAATTGGTAGTTGGAGACTTACTATTTCAAATAGATTGCAGGCTAGGGTTGGCGATGAGCTGCTGACCATTATTAAGCAGACAGTGCCTCCACACTCCAACACCAAGACCCTTCTACAAAAACAGACCCTTCGACTTTAACACCAAAACTGTTGTGCTTGCTCAATGTCATCTTTCTACAGTCTTACATCGAAGGATAAAAAGAACCAGGACTTTCCATTCAAGCAGCTCAAAGGAAAAGTGGTGTTGATTGTGAACGTCGCGTCAAAGTGCGGTTTCACACCTCAGTATAAAGAACTCGAGTCTCTCTACGAAGAGTACAAAAAGGATGGCTTTGA
This sequence comes from Alloascoidea africana, assembly GCA_030581615.1. Lineage (NCBI taxonomy): Eukaryota > Fungi > Ascomycota > Alloascoideomycetes > Alloascoideales > Alloascoideaceae > Alloascoidea > Alloascoidea africana. Next base: position 466,480 of record JAKTTT010000006.1, read on the forward strand.
AATCATCGGCTTCCCCTGCAACCAATTCGGAAACCAGGAACCTGGAACAGATGAAGATATAACTCAGTTTTGTTCTGTGAATTTCGGCATTACATTCCCCGTCTTGAAGAAATTAGATGTGAATGGGAGGCACCAGGATCCAGTGTATGAATACTTGAAGAGCCAGAAGAGTGGCACTTTAGGGTTCAAAGGGATCAAGTGGAATTTTGAAAAGTTTTTGATTGACAGAAAGGGAAATGTTGTGGATCGGTTTTCGTCATTAACAACACCAGTTAATATAAAGCCCCGGATTGAAGAACTTTTGAAGGAAAGCGCGTAATATTCATATGGTTCGGAACGCCATCTTAGCTACATGAAGAGCTCTTGCATTACAATGTACCAATAACTGTTTACTATTCTTTTACATATTATGAATCAAAACAAATCTAGTTTATAAACGAGCTTTTCCTACTGTACACAACATCATCAATCAAAACTTGTCCTCCTCAAGCTCTCTTCTTTCTTCTTCCACCTTTCGTAGCCACCTTTCCATTCGCCGACTTCTTCCCCGTCTTTTGCCTTTTCGCAGCGGGCTGCTCAATCTCTTCGACCTCTGAAAGCTCGGAGTCTTCATCGTTTATAATATCATGCATTGCTACATCTTCGTTAGAGGTGAACTCGCTCTCCTCGCTTTCAACAACTCGGGATCGTTTCCTCAATGACCGCTGCTTTCCAGAGCCCGTAGACTTTCTTGAGCGCTTTTCTGGTTCTTCGGTTTTAGTTTTGGTTGACTTTCTACCAGTCTTGGCAGATTTTGATTCTTTTTGTTCAGTAACCTCATACTCTTTCACCAGCAGTTGCAAAAGGGTAGAACACCTTCTCGATATCTCAATTGACGTTCTGGAAAGGAAAAACCAATCAAACTGGAAAAGTGGTGACTGCCTGATCCGATCTCGAATTATATCATAAACGTTGATATCACTGTACTCAGAGTCTTTCAGTCCTAGTTTGTTCAAACATATCAGCAAGTACCTATCTTCTTCCTCGCTGTACAAACGACGTCCAGCGCTGGTAGGATATTGAATAACCAGTTCTTGCAGAGGATTCTCATACATTGAAATTTTCGCGTTTAGCGCTTTTTCCTGTTGCTCCAGTTTTCGGTTTTTGGACTCCCCTGCCTCAATTTGTGCAATATATCGGTCATAACCGCTAATCTCTGTGTACCTTTCCCAAAATACTTTCGCGTACTCCTTCACTTGATCTAGAGTCTTCACTTTAGAAGTAGAGCCAGTCTCCTCGCCTCCAAACTCAGAAGCAATCGCCTTTATACTGTTGCGCCCATGTTTGGCACACATCTGGATAAAATGTGTAAAGTCACGACGGGACCAATTACTAAGTCCTTGAAGTAGCAACTCTTCCTTTAGCTCTTTCTCCTTGTCTGTTAACGGCTCTGAATTGTCTATTTCTTCTTGCTCTGCCTTTTGTTGAGCTTTTAGCTCCTCTTTATCTTCTTTTTGGCCATCTCCCAAAGGAACTTTGTAACCAATTTGCTTCCTGTAGTACGCCTTCTCCTTGTCATAAATGACTTTGAGCTCTGGTGGGTAAAACTGGTGGTCATGGATATGGATTTGCTTCGGTGGTCTAGGACCAGGAGCATTCGCAGTTCGTCCACCAGTATGTAAAACATCCTTGTAATACATATCAACGGAGTAATTATCTTTTCTTTCTCGCTTAGCTGGGTTGATCCAGAACAGACCGCCACCAAGTTTCTTATTGCCACTTCCATTTTCATTCTTCTTCTTAAAGTCTTCGCCATTCCATTCGTAGGCAGAGTCGGAGGTAAACTTTTGAAGGTCATCAAGGCCTAGCTTTTCATATCTAGAGTTTAATTTTGCTGTCTTTTCTTCACCCTTCTTCAAAATTTCATCAATATTAATGTCATCGTTGGCATCTTCTGTGGAATCTCCACCCTTGCCATCTTTTTCGGCCTTTGCGCTTTCTTTTTTGTTTGAAGCAGTTTGGAAAATCGATGCTGCTCCGTGCTGAATCATATTCAGCAGATCGTCCTTGGAAGCGGCTTTTGATGCCTTTGATTGTGCTCTGCCTTGCTGAATGACAAGCTGGTCAAGTCTCAGTTTCTGTGTTGCTCGTTCAAGAACCTTTTCTTCAATCGCATTCTCGGTTACAAATCTGAAAACCATCACCTGCTTTGTTTGCCCAATTCTATGGGCTCTGTCCATGGCCTGTAAATCTGCCTGTGGGTTCCAATCAGAGTCATAGAGAATGACGGTGTCAGCAGTTGTTAAATTGATACCTAAACCACCAGCTCTTGTCGTCAACAAAAAGACAAACTTGGATGAATTTGGCTTGTTATATTCATCGATAGATTTGATACGGTCTTCGTGATCAGTAGAGCCATCGATTCTGCAGTACTCAAATCCTCGGAATAGGCAATAATCCTCCAAAATATCGAGTAATCGACTCATCTGCGAAAAGATCAAAACGCGTGAGCCTTTAGATTTCAACTTTTTCAACAACTTGTCAAGGATCTTCATCTTTCCAGCGTTATACACCAAATGTTCATCTGTGGTATACGGTGGACCCGGCTCCGCTCCTTCAAACAAATACGGATGATTACAGCATTTTCGGAGTTGCATAACTATATTCAAAAGTCGGGTTTTAGATTCCTTTTTCCCATTGGCCCCGTTCACAGCGTCAATATCTTTCTCCAGAATCTTTTGATACCATTTTATTTGCATCTCAGACATCCCGACATATAGGTTGATCTCCTTCTTTGGCAGCAAAGATTTTTCAACATCGGACTTGATTCTTCGCAAAAGAAAAGGCTGCAGCACTTTATGCAATTGCTGCACGACCTGATCCTGTTTCTTTTGCTTCTCCTCCTCAGTTAAGTTGGTCTCTGAGTTTTTACCAGTATCGAACCATTCGTCAAAAGTATCTGCATCGGAAAACACATCGGGCAGGATGAAATTGAGCAAAGCCCATAATTCGTGTAGATTATTCTGAAGAGGTGTGCCAGTTATCAAGAGTCTATTTCTGGAAGTGAACACTCTGATAATCTGTGAGAGCATCGATTCCTCATTTTTGATTCTATGTGCTTCGTCAATAATGATATATTCCCAAGCAAACTTGTTAAATTGCGCTTTTTCCCTGATGACAATCTCATAGGAGGAAATGCACACGTCAAAGTCACAGGCCAACAGACGGTTCTTCACTAAATCTGCTCTTGTTTCTTTATCTCCTTGAAGAATGAAAACATTAATTTCAGGTATCCATCTCGCAAATTCCCTGGCCCAGTTATCAAGTGTAGATTTGGGTACAATGATCAAATGTGGCCCTCCGATACCTCTTATGAAACGAAGGTATCCAATAAACGAAATAGTCTGCAAAGTTTTCCCAAGACCCATTTCATCTGCTAATATACCAGAAATATTATTCTCGTGAAGAGATATCAGCCAATTAAGACCATGAATTTGATAGTATCTTAGTTTTCCATTAATATAACCAGGACTTTCACCAAAAACCGTAGTTTGCGCCGAGGATTGTTCATCCAAAAGAAGTTCGGCATCTTCTTCTTTTTCTGTTTTCCGGTGGCGATTATCTTTAACTACCGCCCCATCATTTGTCAACTCCTTGGAATTAATAGCATCGACAATCTTTTTGAAATCAGGATCTTTCTTTGCTTTAGCATCAATAAAGTGCCGAAACAAGTCGGTAAGACCAAGTAAATAGTTGAATCTTTTTGCAGATTCTTCGACCTAAAATTACATCTCAGTATTTCGTCAAAATTTGTTGCAATAAAACAAGCCAACATACGTTTAACTTCTTTTTCGTGTTTTCAACCAAGTACTTGGCCTTTTTCTCTTCTATGGGTAGTGGTGTAAAGGCTCTGAAAGGTGTAACGTCCTGTAAGCAAGTTAGATAGGTGAAAATGAAATTGTAAACAATCTTCCTGGCAATTCAAGTGACCTACATAGGAAGATTCCATCCCAGACTGAAAACAAATAATTAGTATCTTTCTTAGTTGGATGCTAACGCGACATTATGAAGAACCGCATACCTCTGACGGAGCGGGACTGGGCGAAGAGCGATCCATCACTCCAGCTGCTGATTGAAAGCGTTCGACAACAGATTTTTTTTCCGGTAGCCCCTCTGTAGACATGTTTGTAGGATCCTTTAAACAAAAAAATGGAGAAACTACGGTGTGATGAAAGGTCTGGATGAGGGAAGACTGAAGTATCATAGACGCGTTCATATCACGTGCTAGTGGTGAACAATTTGAAAGTAGGGTAACAATCGTGTGGAGCGTGGAAAATGTCACCGCAATCGCTCACAAAACCGTGTCTATGACCATTTTTGATTTTTGGAACAGCCACCACCACTCCATTTTCATAATTACACATTTACTTTTTGCTAGGTTGACAAGGTTGGTAAGTTTGGTTTAGAACATAGTTAAAAACCTCTTGCTTTTGTGTGCAGAGCAAGAGGATAAGATATATTGTATGAACTTGGACTCAGTTTTGTGGCTGGGTATAATAGATAAAACAAAATGGTGACTCTCGTGGCCATCAATTACTAACAATCGAAACATGCCTTTTGCTCGGTCAATAGTGTGTTTATCTAAATGCTGTATCCATTGGAGCAAAAGGCACATTTCGAATGTTAGTGATTGATGGCCACGAGAGTCACCATTCTGCCAAATCCTCTAACACTTCATTGATTATTTAGTAAGATAGATAGACATATATAAATGGCAACATGAGTTTCTTTTTACTTGAAAGGGTCGTCATAAGGCCAATTCTCACATTATTGAAGAGTCAAGCCATAAATGGTCTTCAAAAATAGCAAACCACAGGAGAACTGAGCTCTAAATTAGCTGTAGCACAGTAGATTATGTCTAGAACTAGGAGGAAATTAGTTTTCGAGATTTAAAACCCGAAATTGGGGAGATTAGCAAGGGTGTTCTCAAGCCAACTATAACTTGCGATGAGATTTATCACTTCTCAAAAGCTAGACAACGCTGAGCAAATCCAATGTTTTTTGATCAATATGATTATTAAACATGTCTCTATCGAACTAGTCGGAAGATAGTTCAAGCGCCATGGTGTTAAGGATGTTGCGGAGCTAAAAACACATGAGCTACGTTGGGTAGTTCCATAGAATTTTGCTTTTCTTTATGAATTGGTTGTCTACTAGGCTGTAGCAAAAATATGTTTGATTCATAAAAAGCACCAATTAATAAAAAAGCATAGAGTATTTTGACCATACAACATAGAATCACTGTTATAGATCTAGAGACAATTCGTTTGTCTCATGGTTACTACTTTTGAATTCCCTAAATCCATATTTCGTACCACATGCAAAAAGTAAACACAATCTATAAACAAAATAGTAAACAATCATCCTTTAATGTTCATCCAAGGATGACTCAAGACCTCATCAACGTCTAACCTTTGTAAAGGATCAACGACAAGCATTTTAGAAATCAAATCAAGGGCAAAGTCGGAAATATTATCCCACCAAGGAGAATAAAAGTTGTAGATGCCACATAAAATCTGCTCCTTCATACTGGGTGGGCCCAACTCCTCGCTGAATGGCTGGAAACCACAAAGGGTGATATAGAGAACAACGCCTCCACTCCATATATCAACCGCTTTTGTGTACTTTCGAAATTGATCAGTCCCAATGATTATCTCGGGTGCCACGTAGCTAGGTGTTCCACAAAGCGTTTTTGCAAAAGAGGATTCTCCAACAAACTTTGCAAGACCAAAATCCGCAAGTTTGACGATCAATTGACCCGTTTCTGCATCTCGAGAAAGAAGAATGTTTTCAGGCTTTATGTCTCGATGCGTTATCGACCGATCATGTAGATGTTTTAGTCCCTCCATTACCTGGACAAACAGATACCTAGATTCTGACTCGGATAACCGTTTATTCTTGACAATGTATTCGAAAAGCTCTCCGCTATTTGCGTATTCGAGAACCAAAAATGTGCCATCTATTTCTTGAAACGCTTCTTTCAACTGGAGTACGTTTCGGTGTTTGACACTCAGTAACAGTGAAATTTCGTTCTGGATATCGGTAATATACTTTGATTCGTCATCTTCTTCGTTCCCCGGAGTGGCATTATTAATCGAGGAAAACTGTTTCCTTTGAGGGTGGAATACTTTGACAGCATACTTGTTCCCGGTTGCTTTTTCAACTGCCACTTTGACCTGAGCGTAATGTCCAGATCCAAGGTCTTCCCCCACAATATAATGATCAAAAAAAGACCGCTCGTGGATAAACGTCTGTCCATTGTTGGACGACATTGAAAAAAATATTGAGTTCTTCCCCGTACATTTTCCATTGTCATTTTCGTTTCGGAATGGGTATCTAAATATGTATTTAACTGTTGGAGCTAATTGTATGAGGTCTCCATTTTTGAGCCTGACTTTATTGTCTTTGCCTACTCTGAGACCATTGACATATGTACCATTGGAGCTAAGATCAAGGAGATAAACAAACTTTTCTTCACTCGACGTTTCGTTAAATCGGGTGGCTTCGAGTGTAAATAGACAATGCCTATTCGAGACCTGGAGGATTTGAAAAGTATAATCGCATTCACTTGAAGTATTAAAGTTAGCATCTTCTAATAAGAGGAAAAAACAACGCCCATTCCAACACACTTACATGCTTCTCCCCAAAAGTATTCCTTTTGATTGGGGATTACTAGGGGTTGTTAACTTGATATGCGGCTGCTCTGTGCTAATAGAAAACAAATCTCCCCATACACAAGGTGAATCGCATTTGCTTTCTTCTGATTCAGAAATGTCGACAGACTTTTGCGTCAACACAAGGTCGGGTCGTCCGCTTTCTATCGGTCGTGAGCGAGAGAGAAAAGATTCATCAAAGTTAAACACAAACTCATCAGCAATGCTGACATCTCCATCTTCGTCATATTCCTCGTCTTCCTCAGGCTTTTTGGCGTAGTCAGAAACTTTTTTGTCCAGCTCCATTTGTGAAAGTGAGGAAGAATTTTCAGCGCGGGATGGAAAAGCAGGAGGTTGAATCCACTTGCTTGAAGACGGCTGCCGGTTTTGGGGAACTGGTCCTGTAGTTCTTTGCATCTCTACCTCGTGTGTCATCATTTCTCTGATGGGGGATGAACAATCTATGAGACCTCTGTTATCCATCTTTTGCTGTGTCGAGAGACAATAGGAAGGAACAAGGCGGTCAAGGATAGATGAATCCTGAAGTAACCAAACCAGGTCACTTGACAACTATGAGTCGTTGAGAGTGATAAAGTAATGGAGGTTAGGTTTGTACAGTGAGACAAGCCAAGTTTTTCAGGAAGTAGTGACGATGTCTTCACAGCACACCATTTACTTCGGACAAACTCAGCCAAAACAGGCCCACAACGCAGCATACTTACTTGACCATGGTTCAATTGAGAAGGTGCTATATCAGTCATCTATGCTCATCAAAAATCTTGCGACACAAAGAGTAGCAATTGTGGGCAATTTTGACTTTATTTATTTGTTTTTTTTGGTAGTTTTCTTAGCGCGTTTCATTTGAACTTCACGTGAGAGCGTGTTTATTTCGTGTCTCATTTCAGAAAAAGACGCGTCACACATTCCGCGTTTCTCAATCAACAGACAAAAATTACTGTGACTTTCCAGTTTTTTTCTCTATTTCAATTAGTCCCCTTGGGTAGAAATACGACCTTTTAGGTTTAAAGGCGTATCATAATTGCAGATGTTTTAATTAATTACAGGTAAAAAAAGGCATTCATTCTACCTAGATCTATTTACATCAAGTCATGTCTGAAGATCCTCAGACCCTTTCTTTTTTTTTGTCCTCAACCACGCCAAATGAGGAGTATTGTTTTACGGGAGATCAACAATCGGGAGGTCTCCCTTGCGATTTACACCAACGCCGTAGGTCATGTCTGCGCCAAATCTGGCCCAGTGCGCTACATTTGACCTCTTTTCTGGACTTGTTCCGATTCTATCTAGGAACTTGGAGGATAGTTCTGGCATAATTGATTGAAGTAGGAGTGCAGAAACGCGTACTGACTCTAGTCCAGTGAATATAATAAAGTCTTGTACAAGGGTAGGATCAGAAAGAACATCTTCGTTTTGTGAAACAGCTTTAAAGTTCCAAGGTTCGGTATCTTGGACAAACGCATTGGAGTTGTTGATGAGGTCCCAAAACGCTGATATTGCCGTGGCGGTTTTAAATTGGGATATATTTTCGTTAAAGATTTTATACAGACCATCGATTTGGGCTCGAATTAGCATGTATTTTTCGCTTTGCTCTTTTGGTAATTTCGAAAGGATAAAGTCTAGATTTTCGTTGAATAGGCCACTTTCATGCCTCTTGATTGCTCTCTCTACGTTAAACTTGGGTCCACAACAGCGGATTGTCAAATTGCCGAATTTTTTCAAAAGAAGCTTTCTCGTCACTTGTAGTTTTTCTTCTGAGTAATCGCCATCGTGGGTCAGTCGGCTATTCTCACACAGGAAAAATCGGACCGGGTCAACGCCGTACACGTTCATCGTTGCAATTGGGTCTACTACATTTCCCTTTGATTTTGACATTTTTGTTCCCTCGCATAGCCAATGGCCGTGGACAACAACCTGTTTTGGAAGAGGCAGTTTTGCAGCAAGCAAAAACGCAGGCCAGAATATTGCGTGGAAACGAACAATGTCCTTACCAATCACATGTGTGGCTCCGAGCCATGGACTCAATGGGGGAGGTAGAGTCGGATTTCCAGACCATGGAAATCCAACAGACGTGAGATAGTTTACCAAAGCATCAAACCAGACATAGATCCGTTGAGATGGGTCATTCGGCACTGGAATCCCCCATTCTAACCGAGAAACTGGTCTGGATATGCTTAGATCCTCCAGTCCTTGAGATACCTCTTCTACAAGTTCATCAAGCTTTTGTCTGGGTATAACAAACTGTTCGTTTTGGGCATAAATATCAAGAAGCTGGTCTTTAAAAGCAGACAATTTGAAAAAATAGTTTTCTTCAACTTCGTAAACAACAGTTGCACCAGTTTCCTTTGAGACCATTTCAGTTTCGCCATTTTTCAAAACAACCTTCTCAACCTGTGTTTCTGGATAAAAAGTCTCATCGGATACTGAATACCAGCCTGAATGTTGACCTTTATAAATCCAGCCATTCTCCTCGACAATTTTCCAAAATTGTTTTACCGCCTCGTAGTGGTCCGGATCTGTCGTCCTTATAAACCTGTCATAACTAATGCTAGAATCAGAGGCCAAGTTTTTGAATACCTTTGAAATGTTGTCGACAAACTCTTTTGGCGACAGTCCTGCTTTTGAAGCAGCCATTTGAACTTTGAGTCCATGTTCATCTGTTCCCGTCGTGAAGAATGAAGGTCGGTCCTGCAGTTTCTCCCAACGGTGTCTCACATCGCACAGAAGCATGGAGTATAGATGACCCAGATGAGGAGCAGCATTGACATAGAAAATGGGGGTTGTAACGTATAGGCTGGGGGGTTTCGTCTTTGAATCTGGAGGTGTAGAATAAACCCGCGAGACGGATATTGAGGCGGGCCATGGCCGAGGCCACGATGGCCAGGATCGCCGAACCCTGGAGAAGCTCCTCGCGGCCGTCACGAGCCCACGCTCTACTGCCATCTTGATCGTCTGCCGTGGAGTGATAGGAATCGCCCTTTTCAGTTCTTTTAGTCCCGGCTGAAGCTTTTCGCATCATTGGCCGATAAGAGAGGGTGTCCGGGTGGCCCGCCCCGGGGCAAAACGTGCGCTTAAGTATGGCCCGGTCCCTGGCAGCACGCCCCGGTCTCCATTGGTGCTCAGGTGGTGTTTGTGCGCATCATCCTCCAGCTTTTAGTTCTTTCTCTCCATTCACGGCTCTTTCTCTTCTTTTCCACACCCCCCTCTTCATCAATTCCTCATAGTTTAGGGAATCAAAGACATGTCCTTAGCTCCGTTTTCGTCAGCTCTTGGGTCATCGTTGATCCAGGCAGTGGCATTCACTTCCTTTGTGACCTGTGATGAAACAAAGTTTGCACAGGCATTGACGTTCTACAAGGCTTTGGGTTTTGTAGAAACCCGTTCCTTTTCCCAAAGTGGACCTTCACCCAGTGCCCAGCACTTAAAAGATGATAGCGGATTTGCAATTGAATCTGTACGTGAGGTATGGCTAGAGGCCTTTCCTCTAGGCGAGGTGGATGAGGCCGGATTCCGATTACCCGTTCAGCAATCCAAGGTTGAACAAAGTGAAGGTGCGACTATAAAGCTACGGTTGGTACCCAAGGTACTTTCGAGTGAATTGGACTCGATCAGAGAGAAAAAGCCTTCCACAACTCCAGCACTTGTGTTCTTCTCTGTCTACGTTTCCCAGATCCGGGAGAAACTGGTGGAGTTGAAAAGCACAATCATCGACAATGGGAATAAAGACGAGGTTTATACGATCGACCCGCTGGACAATCTGATTGGCTTCTCCCCCCGCCCAAACCCTTACCACGAGCCTATCGAGGATCCTCTCGTTTTTTTGGAGAAAAAAGCTTCGTCTTCCGCTCTATCCTCGCACGCTGGAACAAAAGAGGTCTCACCTGCTGCTGATAACCTCAGGGCTTCTAGCGATTATGGCGAGACACCCAGGAAGAAGATTGGGGTGATGACGTCTGGAGGAGATTCTCCCGGTATGAATGCCGCAGTTCGGGCTGTTGTCAGAGCAGGCATTTTTAAAGGATGCGATGTATTTGCAATTTATGAAGGCTACGAAGGTTTGGTTAAAGGCGGAGACTACATCAAGCAGATGAAATGGGAAGGTGTTAGAGGCTGGCTGTCTCTTGGTGGAACACTAATTGGAACCGCCAGATGTAAAGAGTTCCGGGAACGCGCTGGACGGTTGGAAGGTGCGTATAATATGATTGTGAATGGCATTGATGCGCTCATTGTTTGTGGAGGAGATGGATCTCTCACCGGTGCGGATCTATTCCGATCCGAGTGGCCCAGTCTGTTGGAAGAGCTTGTGTCCACGAATAAGCTCACCAAGGAACAGGTCCAGGGTAAAGAGAACTTGACAATTGTGGGTCTTATCGGTTCAATTGACAACGATATGGCAATGAGCGATGCCACCATTGGAGCCTACTCCTCGCTAGAACGTATCTGTGAGATGGTCGATTACATCGATGCAACAGCCCACTCGCATTCACGAGCCTTTGTTGTAGAGGTTATGGGCAGACATTGCGGCTGGTTAGGTCTTATGGCTGGCATTGCCACTGGAGCAGACTATGTCTTTATTCCAGAGAGACCTCCAATTGCAGGCAAATGGAGCCAAGAGCTTTCAACCATTTGCAAGCGACACCGCGCGAAGGGTAAAAGAACCACAATTGTGATTGTGGCCGAAGGCGCTATCGACTCGGAACTCAACCACATTAGTCCAAAAGAGGTCAAGGACATTCTTGTTGATCTGGGACTGGACACCCGTATCACGACCCTTGGTCATGTTCAACGTGGTGGAACAGCCGTGGCCTATGATAGGCTGTTGGCGACACTTCAAGGTGTGGATGCCATTGATGCTGTGTTGGAATCTACCCCAGACAAGCCATCGCCCATGATTGGAATTACTGAGAATCATGTTTGCAGAAGACCCTTGATGAAAGCTGTCGAAATGACAAAATCTGTTGCAACTGCTATAGAGTCAAAGGACTTTGACAAGGCTCTTTCGCTTAGGGACACCGAGTTTGCAGAGGCATACAACAACTTTCTCAGTATTACTTACGATGACGATGATTCCAAGCTTGTCCCAGAAGCAGAGAGACTGAATATTGCCATTGTTCATGTCGGTGCTCCATCGGGAGGAATCAACGCTGCTACCCGTGCCGCTGCTCTTTACTCCTTGAGTCGTGGACATCGTGTCTTTGCCATTCAAAACGGTTTCACGGGTCTGGTTCGTCATGATGCAGTTAGAGAGTTGAAGTGGATCGATGTCGACGGATGGCAATTGAAAGGTGGATCCGAGATCGGTACGAATAGAAACCTACCCAGTGTGGACATGGGCACGGTGGCTTTTTACTTTCAAAAGTACAAGTTTGATGGTCTTATCATCATTGGAGGCTTTGAGAGCTTCCATAGTTTGTATCAGTTACAGCAGGCCCGAGAGACGTTCCCCGTTTTTAGGATTCCTATGATTTGCCTGCCTGCTACGATTTCAAACAATGTTCCAGGTACGGAGTACTCTGTGGGCAGCGACACCTGTCTTAACCAATTGGTGAATTACTGCGATGCAATTAAGCAGAGCGCTTCTGCTACGAGAAGAAGGGTCTTTGTTGTCGAAGTCCAAGGCGGTCGGTCCGGTTACGTTGCCAGCGTCGCAGGTTTGATCACCGGAGCCCTCGCAATTTACACTCCCGAGTCACAGATCAACATTCGCACGATGCAAGAGGACATTGAGCTGTTGAAAGACACTTTTGCGAAAGACCGGGGTGAGAACAGAGGAGGCAAGATCTTGATCCGTAACGAGACCGCGTCTTCGGTTTTCACAACGGACTTGATTGCGAACATTATCATGGAGGCTGGGCATGGCAAGTTTGAGTCGAGGACTGCTATTCCTGGACATGTGCAACAGGGCAACATTCCTTCTTCGATGGACAGATGTCGTGCGACTCGTCTTGCGGTTAAATGCTGTGAGTTTATCGAGCAATGGAACGCCAAAATCGACGCTTCAGTGAAGCATGATTTGCGGTTGAGGTATGTTAATGGTAAGCGCCAACCGATAACAGATGAGTTTGGCTCAGCTGCAGTTATTGGTATCGAGGGTGTCAAAGTCATTTATAACGACATTGCAAAGCTATTTGAGAAAGAAACAGATGTTGAACAACGTAAAGGTTACAAGATTCACTGGGAGCATATTGCCAGTATTAGCGATACCCTTAGTGGTAGATTGAGACTGAGACAGCAACACGAGGAGGAATTGTTACTTGGTTAACTCCAAAGTTCTCGATCGTCTTTAGAAAGAATTTACACAAGCTTTTATGATTTAGTACCTTTCCTTTCCTTTTTTTTTTTTTCTTTTTTTGAGATAAATATAGTTTATAAATAGGCGGGAAAAGGCTAGCAGATTTTATTTTTGTACTTTCAGTTAAGTTAACTCTTTATGAAAACGATGCATTGCAACGAGGGTCTCCCGTTTATCCACTTAATTCCTTGTAAATGTGGCATGAGGCAAGCATGTGTAATGTAGAACAATCGACAATCTTCAATTGATAAACCTGGGTTTGCAAGAATGTACTATACCGCAAGTTTATATTGATCGACAAGAACAGGATTCTTGAGTAATGTTTTTCCTAGGTTGATGAATGCCTTTTTTTTTTTTTGGCTAAACGGTGATGAACCTCAATTAATCCTGTGAACTTATTATACTACCTATTTGTTGTAAGGGATGCGCTTACTATATATCCAAAAAAACATTTCTCTGATTTTCATAACGATGCTTAAAGATGCGGAAAACAAAATATCTTTTTCTCATTTTTTTTTATTTCATAAATGGTTTTATAGTTAGCTTAAAAGTCTTACAACAAGAAAGCAGCAACGGCGAAGATAGCGCCAATAAGAGCAGATCCGTGGAAAGATCCAGAGACGAGAGCAGCGGCAGCGTCTTCACTGGTAGAGTTGGCTTCACCGGTCTCGGAGGAAGTGGCAGAGGCGCTCTCAGTTTCCTCCTCGTCTCCAGTGGAAGAAGCTTTGCTGGAGGATCTGGCAGATCTGGATTGGCTAGAAGATTCGGAAGATGTGGCGTTCTTGGAAGCAGATGTCACAAGAGTGCTCTCGGATGGCTTGGCTGTGGCAGATCCGGTCTTCTTGGAGGACTCAGAATCATCTTCATCCTTCTTTGTGGTGGAGGCCTTCTCTGTCTCAGTGGTGGAAACACCAGCAGGGACAGTAGCTGGCTTAGAAGCACCTGAGGCGACAGACTCGTGGGCAGCAGAAATGACAGAGACAGCAGACTCGTGGGCGACAGAGGCAGCAGCAGCTTCGGAAACAGCAGCAACGGAAGCAGCAGAAGCGGCAGACTCGGCGACGGCAGAGGCCTCAGCTGGAGATAGTGTAGTGGTAGGAGCTGGAACTGGAGCAGCCTCGGTGGTGGCAGCAGCAGCATCACTGGCAGCAGCAGCAGCGCTGGCATCTGGAGCTGGGGCAGCAGAAGCGGCAGCGGCAGTCGCCTGCTCCTGGGCCACGGAGATGACAGAGATGGCGGAAGCGTGGGCAGCGGCCTGGGCAGCAGCAGCCTCGGAAGCAGCGACGGCTGGGTCCACGGTAGCAGGATCCACTGGTGCGACGGTCTCGGCAGCAGCGTCGGCAGCGGTGGCAGCAGCAGGGTCTGCGACGACGGTGGCAGCATCAACGGCTGTAGCAGCGGTAGCGGCATCGACAGCAGCGGTCTCAGCAGCGACGGTAGCTGGATCGGCAGCGACGGTAGCGACACCGGCTGGTTCTGTTCTGATGTAGGTGTTGTAGTACGAGTTGTAGTCGTTCAACAGGGTATTGAAGTAGGCGGAATCACCGTTGGCGCCCAAAACACAGCCCTGGTAGACACAACCGATCAAAGCGTTCTCGCCGTTCTCGTTGACACCGTACTGTTGAACACAGTTGGAGGCACAGTCTGGGTATCCAGCGACCTCGAAAGCGGCGTGGGCCTTGAGGGCAGCGAAAAGGAAGGCTGGGACGAAAATAACTTTCTGCATGGCGAATTACTTGTGTAAGTGTGAGTTGTAACGAATGACTGTTAAAGATTAAAGCGGCTCAATAGGAGAGTGCGATTAAGGAGCGAGTGTGCGACCGAGGAAAGAAGATGGAGATCGAGATGGAGAAACAAGTGAAGAAGAGGAACTGGGGCCTGTTTATATAGAAACGAGGCTGCTGCTGCGACCCGCGCTTGTTGCGGCCAGCTGCAGCGGCCGTGCAGCGGCACTCGCGCAGATCTTCCCAAAGCGGCCGTGCAGCTGCAGGCGAATAATTTTCCCTTTGCGCTGTTCGCTGTTCGAGTTTCGATTAATTATTGCAGCCGGAAACGCCTCGCGCGAGCAGCAAAGCGGCTAGAATAGAAGCGCAAGCACAAATCAACAGACACACAGTCTCGAGAACGAGAACGAGAACGGGAGTGAGTACGAAAGCGCTCGCGGTCGAGCCGCTGGGCCTCGAGAAACAGAAAGTGCGACAGCAGACGTGCATCGCTCGCCGGTCAGGTGACCATCCCTGTTCAATTAAGCGCCCATCCCAGATTTATCTGCGAAGAAGAGAAAGAGAAAGAGACAGAGAAAGAGAAAGTGATGAGTATACGAAGGGTGTGTGATCTAAGGAGTTCTCCTGGACAAGCGAACGTGATAATCGTCTCATCCTCCTCGGGCAGGGGAGAAAGTGTGGGATGCCCGTTTCGAGGAGGGTGTTGAATTATTACTACCGCCTACATTTCGCTCTTTACTGTTACAATCTTTGCAAACATCATCATTTGCTTTCGATCTCGTACTGAGCTTGCTTTTTTGATCATAGTGGGCATACTGCTCCTCACATTCTGACACCCGGATAATAAAAAGCTCAGGTGAAACTGGACATGTAGGTTGGGATTCAATCTTTTGTGGCCTTGTTGTTGAATTCAACCCGAAAGAGCAACCTAGGGAGAAACAAAATGGCAATTGACTAATGTACACAATTTCAACGGGTTCTTCCATTTTCTTTAGAACTTCAAGTTTGCTCCAAGAACTTTCAACGGTTTTGTTTTTTTGCTTGGATATTAAAGCCCAAGAACCTTTAAACTCCAACTTGCGTGCATCAAAGTTGAGTCAGGGTCCTTTCCCATCGATATTGAAAAAGAAGCAACCAGACGAGAAAATTCGATTCAACCCGAAGCTGAGTCCGAAACCCACCCGAACTAGTTCGAAGATTCTTCAAGCTGCGGTTCTCCACAGAAGAGGCAAAATTATAATCCCAAAACGTAATCTTACTAGCCGGAATTATCTCTCACTAGTGCTCACCCGACCCCCCAACCCCCCAAAGTATGGTGTCACACTTGTTTGAATTCTAAATTCCAACAGCTCCCACCTCGATCAAGAACTGTCCTCGGTTTGAACTAATCCAGGACTGGATAATTATCCAAGCAGAACCTCCAATTTTTCTTGCAACCAAATATTTTTCAGGGGTACTCTGCTGCCTGCATACGATTACTTGACGCAAAGAAAGGAATGTATGGTTTGGCTTTCCTCCTTTATTTTTCATTTAATTGGCTTTACTTTTTTTTTGTTCCGCCGACGCTTTGAATTTTTGGAAAAATCTTGTTCTTTGAGAATGCTAATTAATGAGGTCTTTGCCGCATTTACGTCCACTACAAACTGGTAGAGATGTACCTGCCTATAAAACACAACTCCAATACACCATTTCCAGGGTTATTTCAACGGTTTCAACAAAAAAGCATATCCTAGATAGCTATACCGACTCTTTCAAAAAACAAGACATACGCATCCTTGTTCATGACCTCTCGACTAGGAATGTTCTCCTTGACCACAGAATCGTCAAAAAGATACCAGCTGTTGGATATATCCCCCAACCCACGTCGTGCAAAACAGGTGTAATGACCATCCTTAAGTGTTCCCTTGTGGTTAACAACTCCAAAAAGCCTGTATTGGAACGGAGGTGTTTGCTCCCGCTTAGGTAAACTTTTCAGCTTTTCGAAATCACCATCGGCTAATGGTGGCCAAAACTCGGTCAAATCCAGTATCTCATCAACTGGGAACGTAATAAACGTTTCCAGTTTTGAAAATCGATACGATGTGGGTACACTGGTGGAAAATTCTTGTTTAAACCTTTTCAAGTGAATAATCAAAATCTTGGGGAGCCGTGATATGGTCATTTTTTTAATTGACCGTTGCAATGCATGGCAATGCCTGCAATTCCACATGTTGTCTCCATCCAGTACTTCAGGCTCTATGAATTGCTGGAAGCATGATCTTAAAGAAGAAACATGTTCTGGAACAGGCAGACTCAAAAATGAAAACGTGTTATAAGAGGTTGAGGTCGAATTACACTGTAGACATCTCAACCTGCTTTGATACTGACCTTGGAAAAGATGCGACACGATAGAAAAGTTCAACTTGATATACCTTTCCCATTCTAAAGTAGAGGCTAACCTAGTGGACCAGATTTCAAGTAACTTTTCCTGATCTGGTGTCAGAACCAAAGGTGTATGATCTTCACATTCGTTCAATTCTTCATGTAAACGATCCAACAAAAACCCGAGAAAATCAAGACAGTCTTGTTGTTGATTCCCTCTAAAATCACTTTCCAATATGGAAACACGAACTTTAAAGTTCTGCACAATCTTTAAAGACTGCTCATCAGACCCTAAAGCTGGAACTTGATTGATATATAAATGTTTCATTAAATTCGACAAACTCAGGGCCAATTCTCCTCTATAACCCATCCCATTTGAATAGTTGATCTTTTCTTTAAGAGATCTATCAATTATAAACTTCATAAACTCAGATGTGCTTGCAAGACATTGAATTATGCAGTTCATATAGCATGTATTTCCGAGATTTCGTAGTCCTGTGGTAAACTGTGGTCTATATTGTTTTAGCATATCAAGCCTCTCAGGTTGGATATGGGTATTGGTAATCTGAGATTCCCGACTTGGAGAGTGCTCAAATTGGTCAATCGTGCAAGCGGAACCCTGACTCTTTGGTGATAAAGGAGTTTTAATTGGGAGTGCTGGAGCCGATTGTGAAAATTCATGATTTGGATAGGATGGTGATAGAGGTTTGTCCAAGATACTCAGATTTGATTGGCAAAATGGATTGTTCGTGTGCTGCATGTTTAAATTTCGAGGTTCCAAAGATTCACCGATAAAAGGATTTGGGAATGCATCAAAATTTGAGGAAACCGGTGGTGGTAATGCTTGATATGGAAAACGTTCGAATGCAGCCTGTGATTCGAAACTTTGCTGAGAATGGCTCAATTCAACCGATTGCAAATGCAATTCAGGAGTAGATAAGAAACGGGACGATGTATATTCATCTCCAAATGTAGTTGCTTCTTCGTAGGTTGCCGGAACTGGAGGTTGAGATTGAGGACGGTGACAAAGGTCAAGTCGGGGCACCATTAACGAATCGTAAAATTGATCCACAACCTCCAGATCGCTGTCAACCCCAGATGTTTGATACTTGTTTATAACTTTATAGTTTTGGGGGGAAAGAAGAACTGGGGAATCGTCTATATACGCTAGTTGTTCTTCTGAAACCACAAGCTGTTCATCATCAATCTCACTTTTCACAGGAAGGTGCTCAGCCCATGCTTTTAATCCTCCGTTTAACAGACATGGTTTTCTTTTTAAACTCTTTGAAGGTGGGCGATTTACTAATATTTGTATAATCGTTTTTATTGCCTCCAACTGTCGTCTAGATTCAGATTTAATCTGAAGAGTCTCTGTGTCGTTAGCATCAGTATCGACAATCGAGTTCATGTCGTAGATGACCACAAGTTCAAACTCCTTTCTCTTCGAGTACAAGGCTCTTTCATGTGCTTGTAGCAATTGTATAACCCCTTCATCGTCGTTGAAACAGATATTGAGACGATTGGGATCCAGCACAATTGTTTGCAAATTTACACTGGAGGAAACATGAAGACAACGCTTTTCGTGCTCTTGTCTTGTTCGAATGTCCACCAGCAGTACAGACTCCGACGCTTCTTCTAGGAATCTGTGTAATAATGGGGCATCTATAAATTGTTTATCAAATCCCCAAAATACCAAATTGTTGGGTTTGGGCTTCAGAGGAACAGGTAAAAGTCGGTTGGTGTTTGTCTTTCCACTCTCATAATGTGATGCTTCTGCAAGGGTCAAGCGCCCACTTGTGTCATTTCGCTTGCTTTCAATTGCCTGGCTACTCTTTGTTCGGTACAATTCCTGGTCTTTGATCTCCTCTTCATCCTTTTTATCAGGTTTGGCTAACGGGATCCCAGAGTTGGAGTTTATTTGTGCTTCAATCATGGGTATATATTCTCTGTTTTCTTTGAAAAGTAGAGAAACGAGATCCCAATACAACACATACATCGGTGATGATGTTTTCTGATCAAACTCGGCAAATTCTACTTTCGTGGGGATAACCGACATTGCAATGCCCTCTGCAACTTTGAAATATATATAAGCCTTTTCCAGATCACACTCATTTTTCAAATGGTGATGAAACTAATCATAAATCTTAGCAATTGGTGTTTGTGTAAGGATTCCAAGCCATAAAAATACAAAAGCAAGAATCAATCTGATACAAAACGTACATTTTTCACCAATAACAGGGAATCTCCTATGAGCTGCTCAATAGTGCCTTCGCTGGGTCTGACCTCTTTGGCAATGTCGTTCAGCTCTTCTAGAGTGTGGATCGGTTTCATACCGGTTGATCCGTCCAAATCAGAGTGGATATCCAGGGAGTTCTGGTCTTCACTATCTTCTTTTGAATAAGAACACTCGCTTGGTCCATAGGAAACAATCATGTTGAGCATATATATGAAGAGGGCCTCACAGCAGATTTGCCTTGCCACCGTTTACAGTATTGTATGAGTAGCATGAGTGAAGGACTCATCCCTCAAAATCAGAGCCTGCGAAAAGGGGCGAAGACTTTTGGACACGCCGACTTCGCCAACTTGCATATGCGGGCAGCTGGTTTGGGGAAGGCTCGATGCCAAGGGTTACCCGGTGCAATCATTTCAACATTAACATTGTGAAGTTGAGACTAGTATTCCAGGCACAGTATAATCATTTAAACGTGTAGAAAGGTCTGCTGTGAAACAAAACGTTTGGGTCCTACTGAATCTCTTACTCTCCCTCTTTATTTAACAAACAGTTTTATTTTTCAAATGTTAATATAGATAATGTTCGTCATTCTGCGTTCCATTTTGCCAATCCCAAAAAATGCAGTATCGACTTGACATTTATCTTTTTCTATTCATAATTCATATATTGTAGGACTGTAAATGAACATTTCTGTTGTCACATTGTGTCAGTCGAGCATCAGTTCTTTCTATTTGAACAGATTATGCTTCAAAGCGTTAATAGGCACAAAGCCAAGATGCAAAAAAAAAAAGAAATCACAAAAGCTACTAGGAAGAAGTTATCTCGTATTTTCCTTCTCCAAGTAGTCTAATAGATTTTTCACAATGTGGAACTTCATTTTCCACATGCCCAACCACCAATACAGTACCATCCCAAGCATCGATAATTTGCTTGCATTGCTCAACTCGGGAATCCTCCATGGCGGATAGCGCTTCATCCAAAATCAAAATTTGTGGATACTTTGCAATAGCTCTAGCGAAAAGTACAGTTTTCTGATCACTAATTGTCAAATCTTTAAACCGAATGGTTGGTTCCAATCCAAACTCATCGATCAATTCGCAAACGCGTTCGTGTTGCTTCTCTGTCAACTTTGGAGGTATGAATATTCCTTCTGCAAACCCAGTTGCAATCGATTCATAGACACTCAGTCTGGTAGGAAACAAGGCATGTATTTCCGGTGCAGCGTGCCCTATTAATGCACTGTTGGAAAAGTAATCCGATTTCCCAGTTTGGCGAGGCTTTCCAAACATGACGATTTTCTTGTTCCAGGATTGAGGATGGTCTGCCGTGATCAATGAAAGCAACGTGCTTTTCCCAGTTCCATTGTCACCTCGAATGTGCCACTTGTCACCGGCCTTGACGTCCCATGAAATCTTATCGAGAACAGCCTGGCCCTTGTAACTTACAGATATTTCATCCAGCTTTATAGCACTTTCACGGGATTCTGACTTTTTTGAACTGTTTTTGCTTTTCAAAGCCAGTCTTTCCTTCCTCAAAAGAGCGCTTAGCCTTTTCAATTCCTCGTCCTTCTGTCGTAGTTCCGTTATATGTGATTCAACAAGCTCTTTTTCACCACTAGCGATAATGCCTTGCTTGTCAACAATTGCAACATGTGTTATCCAGTTGGGAAGAGCATCTTGATACCGTAGACCAACAATCACATGGGGAGATGGTGGCAGCCTTCCAAGCAAGTCTGTGATCTTCTTCAAGGCTATCGGATCAAGACCTAGGAAAGGATCATCTGCAACGAGAAGCTTGGGACGTCTGTAGAGCGCTTTTGCAAAGCGGGCCCGTCTCATCTGACCATTACTTAGACCCATTGCCCACCTATCCTCAAACCCGTTCAAGTTCAGTTTCGACAGTATATGCTCGACAAAGTCCTCTTCGCCGGATTTTACCTGCCTCTTCCCGGTAATTAGTTCCAGGACAGTTTCGTCCTCCTGCAAGTCTTTGAAAAACTCATAACGGGCTGACAGATGAGGTGTTGGTTTAACCCCTTGGAATTGAAGCAGCTCGATCGCAGACGAAGGCCAAAACTGCTTATTCAGAAATGGGTAGGTCAATGATAATGGGTTTTCCGGAATGTACTTTGATGCCAAAACCTGGAGCAATTCCGTCTTGTGCGATCCAATTACAGCCCATCGCTGGCTATCCCGTATCGTGAGATTGAGAGCAGACACAAAAGGGAGTTTACGAATATGGGACACGGGCCGGACGACAAAGTTGTCCAGCTTCACCAGCACTGAAGTCATGACTAGCTGTGATTCTGTGCGGGCGGAAACTGACAGGTTTGTCCAGCTTCAGCTTCTGGGGGGCCGATTACCCGTCCCTGGCCGCGCCTGAAACCTCCTTCTCCAGCGCTCTTGTCCTCCTCGCCATCACTAGCTGCCCACCATGAATGAAGAGTACGATGTTATTGTTTTAGGTAAGCATCTCCTCTAGTCCCTGACCCTCTAGGATTTTCGGATCTAACCAACTACGCACATCTAGGTACCGGTAAGTTCAGCCCTGTGCCTCCAGCGAGTTTGATCTCAAAGTGCACACCCACCCTTTTTCACAATCAAGCAAATCACCATCAGGATCACACAGCTGCGCAATCTAACAGGACTCCACCACGCTTGTATAGGACTTACCGAATGTATTCTGTCCGGACTCCTCTCCGTCGACGGAAAGAAGGTTCTACACATTGATCGTCAGGATCACTATGGTGGGTAAGTAGTTGCTGTCATTTGCTGTGCAAGCTGTCCTTCTGGCGCCGCCTCTTATTTTGGAGCAAAACATGTCGTCTAACTGAACCAAATGATGCAGTGAGAGTGCCAGTTTAAACTTGACACAATTGTACGGCAAATTCCGTCCTTCTATGAAGCCTGATGAAAAGCTTGGTCGTGATCGCGATTGGTGTGTCGATCTCATTCCAAAGTTCCTCATGGCTAATGGCGAGTTGACAAACATCTTGGTTCACACAGATGTGACTCGATACATTGAGTTCAAGCAAATCTCTGGCTCCTACGTTTATCGAAGTGGCAGAATTGCCAAAGTTCCAGCTACTGATGTCGAAGCAATCTCATCTCCTTTGATGGGCATTTTCGAGAAGAGACGTATGAAGCGCTTCTTGGAGTTCATTGCTGGATATCAAGAAGATGATCAGAAAACCCACCAGGGTCTTGATTTGGATAAAAACACTGCAAATGAGATTTATGATAAATTTGGATTGGAAACCGGGACGAAAGATTTCATTGGACATGCCATGGCTCTATGGTCTAACGACAACTATTTAAATGAGCCTGCCCGTGAGACCTACAATAGAATCATCCTGTATGTACAATCTGTCCAGCGATATGGCAAGAGTCCTTATATCTATCCCTTGTATGGATTGGGAGAGTTGCCCCAAGGTTTTGCTAGGCTATCTGCAATTTACGGTGGAACCTATATGCTCGATACACCTGTTGATGGCGTTTTGTACGATGACAGCGGGAAGGCCATCGGAATCAAATCGGGGAATGATACAGCCAAGGCCCCAATCATTATTGGAGACCCTACTTATTTCCCAGACAAGGTGAAGAAGACTGGCAAACAGGTTATTCGAGCAATGTGTATCTTGGAACATCCTATCCAGAACACTGATAATGCTGACTCGACCCAGATAATCATCCCCCAGTCACAAGTTGGACGAAAGAATGACATTTATATCGCTGTTGTTTCAAGCGCTCATCATGTTTGCACCAAACCTCATTATTTGGCCATCATTTCCACAATTATTGAGACTGACAAGCCACACGTTGAGTTGGAGCCCGCGTTCAAGATCATCGGACCCAGAAAGGATGTGCTGATGGGAATTTCCGACCTTTGGGAACCAATTTCTGATGGTAAATCGGATAGTGTTTATATTTCCAAGAGTTACGACGCTTCTAGTCATTTTGAAACCACAACTGATGACGTCAAGGACTTGTATTTTAGAATCACTGGTAAACCTCTTGTACTAAAGAAGAGACCTACTGCTGAGGAAGAAGAGGCATTGGCGGGACTATCCTAAGCCAAATGTAAAACTACTCATTAATAATACATTTCTAAGATACCGCCTAAACTTTTGAGTTTCTTTAAATACTAAGACAGATAATTTAGATCTCAATATAAGTGGGACAAGTTGTAATGGTTCTTTAGTTTTTTATTTTCTTGGCAAGTATCGTTGAGCCAATTTCCGACTGAACTGAAGTTCTGGTGCTTTTTTTTTTTTGAACAGATTCATTAGTCTGTTCAGACTATTAGCAAATCATCACACAATCAAATTACTTTAGTTTTAACTTTCGACATTATTTTGCATTTTGTGCTTTTGTGCTTTTGTGTTGCCATTTCCCCCCGCAGTAAGGCTCATAACCTGCGAAGGTATGCACGTTCCCATACAAACTGGCTTATCTAAGCTCTTTGTTCTTCCTTTTCCGGTTCTTCATCCTTTTTTTCGTCACTCCCTATCTAGGTCATGTCTAAACGTCAGCACTTAAAAGTCGAAGCCGAGTTAAAGCGGGCTTTGTCAAGCTCAGGAAATAACGAATGTGCAGAGTGCGCTTCTCCGTTCCCTTGTATGTCCGATGGCCGTACCTGCCTTGGGTCCAGTCTCGGCTTTTTGCCGATAAGACATGAATTGATACTAACAGAGGAGGCATAGCATGGGCCAGTGTAACCGTAAGAGCCTAGGAAGAAATTTTGGATTCAGCAATGATCAATGACTCGGGGATTTCTAACCTGTTGAACAGTTAGGCGTGTTTCTGTGTGGGCGATGTGCTACAATTCACAGAAGGCTAAACTCGAATGTTTCTAGAGTCAAGAGTTTAACATTGGATGATTGGACAATGGGCGAGGTCGAGGTATGCAATTTTTAAAATTTTCCTTTGACTAAGCATTCTAATGGGGAGAATATATAGAAGATGAAAGCTATTGGGAACAGAAGGTCAAATGCACGGTGGAACAGCTATGGTCGGCCTTTCCCTGATGCGTTTGACGAAACAGACAATGGGATGGTTGAGAGATACCTAAGAGATAAATATGAGAGAAACAAATTTCGAGACGGGGGCGGGGATGATTATGATTATGACTATCCTAGGCGGTCGGATACTAGGAAGAGTCAGAGACAAGCCACCGAATTTGATGGAAATGATTATTACTCTGAGCGAGAGACGGACCACAAGGGAGACCACAATGGAGACTACAAGGAACACAAGAAGAAGTCATCGTGGTTCAAGTCACGAAAGAGTAAAACTGATATTGATGAAATACAGAATAGCAGAGGGTCGGAAAGAAGAAATGGCTCTGGTAACCGTGAACGTCATAGTTCTGCAAAACGTAAATCTCGCAAGGTTCCCAATCTGACTCTTCGTGAACCTACGGACGATGAGATTCGAAAGTATTACTCAGCTGCAAAAGCGATCTTAGAGATGGGCTTCGACAATAAGAATGCTGTGTACGAGGCACTATCTCTAACCAAGGGTCGCTCTGAGCAAGCCATTGACATATTGGTGGCACACAATGAAGCGAATGATGACCAGGGACCTCCTCTCCCCACTCGTCCAGGACAGAGCAGTGATGAAAACAACTCGACAATTGAGAAAGCAGTTGAGTCTCCCCTTGAATGGTGGAGTGATAGCAATAACGTCAATGCTGGTCCTGCTCAAGCTGTTGATCCCCTAGTAAGCCAAATGTCTCAGTTACAAATCCAAGCCCAAGCCCAACCTCTCACTCAGACACCAACGGCCCCGTTACAGGTCCAAGCTACCGGATATTACCAACCTATTCAGGTCCAGCCAACCCTGGTACAGCAACCTACGCAGCAACTAGCCTATCTAAGCCAAGTTCAGAGCCAACCCCAATCCCTGCTCTACGGAAATCAACAGACCACTGCGCTTATCCAGCCCCAAGCAAGTTATCCCACTGCTGGAGGGTTTGGACAGGTAGCCCAGCTCCAGCAGCAGTTTCAGCAATTCCCCAACAATCCAACAGGAGTGGCTTCTCAGTTTGGGCAATTTGGACAATCTAGTCTTGTCCATCCCCAGGCGACAGGGTTGGGCAAAACAGACATTATGAGCCTGTACCAGCACCCTACCCAGTACACCTCGCCGGTCGCAGTCCCAACCCAGCAGACACAGCAATTTGCTTCCAACGGATTTGCCAACGGTCAGGTTCCCCAGAACGGAGTGTATAGGTTTCAGTAGTAAATAACTCTAAGCGATATTCTTCTCGTATCCAGACCCGTTGCTCTGGCGATAAGAGCTGGAAGGGGCAGGAGTTAGCTATATGGTGGTTACCCGGCCGGGTATGGGGTGGGCCCAGTTGTTTTTCCTTATCGCCCTCATCATCTCTTTTCCTTCCGCATCACGTCAGTCATGTCGCGATCCCATCAACAAAAATCGCGGCCTGTCGAAACTCTGATCGGAAACTACAATGTAGGGGCAGAAATAGGCCGGGGCAGTTTTGCTACTGTTTCCAAAGGCTTTCACGTTGTATGTTCTCACTTGGTTATCATCGTCTTGTAAATGGGTGATGTGTCCCACACAGTTACTCAGCTTTTGGTGCGGTTTCTCCATATCGAATTCCCGATCTGTCTCTACAGCGGCCTCAAAAACCAACATTTGGGTTGAGAGATTGCTAGTAGTCCTTCCCTCCCATTGCCTTAGCCTTCTCTTGATCAGAAAATCCATGTGACAAGATCTGCAGACTCGCTTGAGTAGTTGTTCTATCTCCGCATATCTTTTGTTAGATACTAACAATACCAATCTGTTGGTACAAATAGGTAACTAAAAGTCCGGTAGCTATCAAATCTGTTCTCAGAGCAAAGCTAAACACAAAGCTACTCGAAAATCTAGAATCGGAAATTGCTATTTTGAAGAGCATGAAGCACCCCCATATTGTCTTGCTGTTGGACTGCGTTCAGACCAACAGCTATTTCCACTTGATTATGGAGTATTGCGCACTGGGAGATTTGTCGTATTTTATCCATAAAAGAGAGGGCTTGGTCAAGTCGCTTCCCCTTATGGCATCGTTATTTGAAAGGTTTCCTTCTCCATTCGGCCATGGGCTCCACGAAACCTTGGTGATTCATTTTCTAAAACAGTTGGCCAGTGCGCTTCAGTTCCTGAGACAGCTTAATCTTGTGCATCGAGATATAAAACCACAGAATTTACTGCTTTGCTATCCTTCCAAATCCGAGCAAGAGTTTGTTGACAACTCTTATGTTGGAAGATGGGAACTTCCAATCCTAAAGATTGCTGACTTTGGGTTTGCCAGATTTCTTCCCAACACCAGTCTCGCCGAAACGCTCTGTGGATCGCCATTGTACATGGCACCAGAAATACTAAATTATGAAAGGTACAATGCTAAAGCAGATTTATGGTCAGTCGGGGCAGTTCTTTACGAGATGTCGGTTGGATGTCCCCCTTTTAAAGCTCAGAATCATGTTGAACTATTGAGAAGAATCGAAAAGACAAAAGATAGGATAAAATTCCCCCAATCCACAACGGTTGGCGAAGAAGTGCAAAGGTTGATCAAGGCATTACTAAAACGCAGTCCTACTGAAAGAATGGGGTTTAACGAATTCTTTGTTGATCCAATCCTGGTGTCTAACTTGGACTCTGGCGATAACGAGCCCTTGGATAGATCCGAGCTTGATGATCACATGTTTATCTCAGAGTATATTTCTCGTCCCACTTATGAACGACGCTATAAGGCCACTGATCTAGAAACCAAAAAGATATACGAAGAGGAAGAAAAAGAACATTCTGAATCAAATTCAGCCGTAGGTGACACATTGGAGTTTACTGTTGGGAAAAGTACTGTAGAGTCTACGCAAACAATAGTTGAGCCTAAGACTGTGAAGAATCGAGAAACAGCAGCTGGATCAGACTCCCTGGTAGTTGAGCGTGAATATGTCTTTGTGGAAAAGCGTGCGGTTGAAGTCAATGCACTGGCTGATGAATTAGACCATTCTCCCAACTTTACAGGAGGAGGCCCTCTTGTTCGAAGAAGGCGATCTAGCGCTTCTAGAAGTTCGGGCAGTTCGCAAGGACGGCCATCGCTAGAAAATAGGCGTTATAGTTTGAGTCTCTCTCCGACAAACGCGCTCAGCAAAGCTTTGAGCCTCGCTTCTGCTAGACTCTTTGGTATGAAAGTGGATTCACAGGGAGAACCAGCTCCAATGACTCCGCCAAACTTTATCCAGAGCCCCTTGTCTATGAATATCGTCAATAATGCTTCAGCAATGGTTCCTTCTCCAGGTGACGACTACGATGAGATCATTAAAGTTTTGGAGAATCTTGCAACAAAGGCAAATGCAATAAACCTGTTTGCGGAAGTAAAATTCTCGCAATTGGTACCAACCCCTCCTTCGAGTACTGGCGGTGAGACCTGTTCTCCAGAAGGCGAGAAGCTTTGTGATGAAACCGTTCGGGTTGTGGCTGAAGAGGCATATGTTTTGTTCATCAAGACACTATCTCTTTTGGCAAAGGCTATTCAAGTGGTGTCTGACTGGTGGAGTGCAAATCATGCAAGAGGATCTACACCAAGTCTAAACGAAGTTGTTCAATGGATAAGAGGAAAGTTTAATGAATGTCTTGAGAAAGCCGAGTTTGCCAAGATTAGGCTGAACGAGGCACTCAAAAGTGAATCAAAGAATTTGACACACGAGTGCATTGTGGCAGAAAAGTTGATCTTTGATCGGGCCTTGGAAATGTCAAGAACCGCTGCCGTTAACGAGCTTGTAGGCGAAGATTTGCCCGATTGTGAAATGTCATACGGTACTGCAATTTGGATGTTGGAGGCTCTTCTTGAGCCCGTCAATGAAGGCGAGAAACTGGATGAAGAAGACCGTGCTATGATTGAGAAATTTATCTCCAGTATCAGTAACAGACTGGTGATCTTAAAGCAGAAGATGTGATTTGTGGATTGTCTTATCCACTTTGAACTCACAAGTTGAAGCTGGTCTTTTTGTTTCACTTTTCCTCCCCTCTTCACTTGTTTTATTCCGCTTAAGACAGAGAATATTGATGACTGATAGACATTGTTGTGATTCCTAATTGACCTCTATTGCAATGATCATGAATTATTACTATTACTATTTTTTTTTTCGCGAAACCAGCTCTTTTTATCTCCCCCTTTCTATTTTTCTTTTTCAAATTCTATATCTCACATTTTTGTTTTGCTTCTATATTTTTGCTTCACTTTTTTTTTTTCTTTTTTTTTTTTTCTTAATTTTTTTTTCTCTCTAACCGACTTTCAGAGTACAACCTCTGGAACTAGAGTGTCTTAATGAGACTGATGAAATGTGAGAACTTATTGGGTATAATGGTTATAAGTTTCGAATAACGTTAAAGAAGGTGTTTTGCATCATAAGAAAAAACGGTGGATTGGATCAATATGGGAAATCGTTATAAGTAGTTCTTGTTTTAGTTTTTTTTTCCTTTTTTTTTTCTTTCTTCTTAATATCTTTACTCCTCTTAGTTTGGCTTTTCGTTATATTTCATCTATCTTGCCACAATTATTTGCTTTATGTAATTCTTTAGAGCAGCAGTATAACTCAAATATCAAAAAATATTTTTTTTGAGTAACCTACAAAACGTAGCACTTTGGCCAACCCCGAATAGAAAACCTGTGACTATGTACCAATTAGGAAGCCTGCATGATTTGTTGCGTTCCCCCTTCACTCAATAATACCGGGTAACCTCACCGAACGGCCAGCCCGGTCCCACGGGCCAGAGGATGCTGGTACACATCGGGCAGGCCACTCTGCCCGGGCCTATGTGCTTTAATGATTGAATGATCGGTGTTGGAGGTCATACCGAATTTTGGTGCTCGGTGGTTGGTATAGACCAGCCATCAGTACTGAGCCTATATTATAGTGATCTGAACAAGCGTGACGCTACTCTCCTTTGCCCTGCATATCGTAAAAACCTTCAGCCCAGCTTCTCTTCTGGTACACAGTTAAACTTGAATCAACAATGAACACAGAAATAACCACGAATTCAGCAGATGTTGAAATTTTAACAGAAATTCAGAATCAACAAAATTTATTCAATTTTGGGTCACATTTGAAAGGGAAATGTTGGGCATCGACCCCCATTCTCTCAGCAAAGAGGAACTGGTGAAAGAGTTCCTCAATGCACAACAATCTGTGAGAGCATTTATGTGCTTGATTAAAAAGGCAATGCGATTCCCCAATGAAGATGACTCAGAAGGCCACTCTGACATGGACTGCATCCCTGTGCCCGATATCGACTTGCAAGAAGGTTCTTTGGAAGGCATAGAGATTGCAAACATTACCAACACC